>CM056379.1:116970686-117113431 GCA_029718625.1 Synaphobranchus kaupii | reverse complement strand
ACTACGCTAGCACTACGGAGAAATGAAACTAAATTCTAGAAACGTAAATGACTATTCAGCTGCATATAGCCAACATTGGCCTAATTCCACTGGTATATTGCACATCCACGCTTAAGCTCCCTCACTCACAGGTACTTTAAATCTGGCCAACTACAAATACATGGTTCTAAGGTAGAGTTTATTGATTCCTGATAACGAAAAATGCCATGACTTTCGTGTTTGCCTAAACCGAATCTTCTGGAAGGTCTGAACAAATATTTGGGAGGAGACTTATGGCTCTATATAAACGTTATGGGCTGTGGCACAATTTTAATAGGAGAGGCTGTATTTTGACCTGTTTTCAAGACCAGTGTGAAGGTGTTTGTCATGGCGTAAGTAAGCACAGGTTTTATATATTTAAGTCCTTCTAAAAGTCTGAGTTAATACTTCTAAGTTTATGATGAAATATTACTATATAATAATATATAGTAAATATACAATTAATATAGTATTCACATGTACAATAAGAAAAAGCAAACTTGCATTTTAAGCCAACAACATAACTCTTAGTATGGATGATTGGAATAATTTTTATTTCAACCACCTTTTAAACACTTTTAAAAAAACTAGACCAGGCTTTCTCTTATAGTTCAAACAGCAGAATAGAATTAACTTGATCATGTTTTGTTCCTTATTTGTTGCAGTTCAATTCAAGATATGTTGCTTGCCAAACTGCATCAGCTTGAGTGCCACTTTACTTGGGGTTTGAATGAAGCTGACTTAAAGGATCTACAGATCAGGCTTAAAAACAATATTGACTTGGGAGAAGACAGGAACATCGGATGGTCATACAGTAATCAGGCTTTCACAAAGTACATGCAGGGTCACCTTGAGGAAGCACGGGATGACTTGGCAAAGGCTGAACAGCACATCAGGGAACAGCATGGTGACAACTGTGAGAAGCAGCTGATTGTTACCTATGGAAATTTTGCATGGGTGTATTATCACATGGGCGAGCATGTGCAATCCCAGACCTACCTGGACAAGCTGGAGAAGATTAAGAAGAAGTTTCCTACAGAATCCCCTTCTGCCCTCCATCCTGAAATCTATGGGGAGAAAGGCAGGGCATTCCTGAGATTCTCTCACCAATACTATGAGAAAGCGAAAGAGTGCTTTGAGAAGGCACTGGAGTTGGTGCCAGAAGAGATTGAGTGGAATGATGGCTATGCTGTTGCTCTGTATCGCACTGAGTCTGATCTGACGAGCTTGGAAGAATCCCCAGCGAGCAAGCAGTTGAGACGGGTCTTAGAGCTTGATCCAAACAATGCGTACATGATGGTTCTGCTGGGCCTGAAACATGCTGACTACAAAAAGTATCAGAAAGCAGAGGAGCTAATTGAAAGGGCCATGGAGTTGGAACCCGACAAACCAGACGTGATACAGTATTTGGCAAAGTACTATCGGAAAAGCGGAAAAGTTGAAGAATCCTTATCTCTTCTGAAAAGAGTGCTGAAAAAAAGACAGGATTCACCCTTTGTGCACCATCAACTTGCCCTGGTCTACAATTATAAAAAAATCTATTCAGGCCAGAATGGAGGAGAAGAGGCTGAAGCTCTGCTCAGGCTGCGTATCCAACACCTGGAGAAGGCCATCTCCATTAAACCCTCCTTTGTGTATGCCATGTTAGACTTAGCAGCTTGCTACGCAGAGGAGAAGAACTTCCGGAAAGCAGAGGAGATGTTTCAAGAAACATTCAAAGTTGCTACCGCTAAGAACGACAGCCTGCATGTAGTAAACCTTCGTTATGCAGATTTCCAGCTCTACCACAATAAATCAGAGCCATTGGCTATCAAGCACTACAAGGAAGGGCTTGCACTGCAGAAGAATACAGCAGAGGGGAAAAAGTGTGCAAAGAAACTCACAATCATTGCAAATAAACACATTTCCAGAAACCCCCATGATGGCAAAGCTTTTGGGATTCTGGGCTATGTTCACAAAATAACAGGTGAAAAACCTCAAGCCATTGAGTGCTATGAGAAGGCCATTCTGTATGACCCTGGCAATGAGCAGTACCTCACTGCACTCTGTAATCTCCGCTTGTCTCTGCAATGATCACAGTATCAAAAGTTTTAAATGCAAAACCTTTCAATTGAGCATAACTGGAAAAAAAAAAAAAAAAGTTTAATGTTGTTTGGTTGAATGTTTGCATTAAATTTTTTCCTCACTGACTGCACTTTCAATGCATGAAAGATGCTGCCTTATTATTATTGTTGATGTTGTAGTTATTATGTACTGAATGTCATGTTAACATTGGTTGTGTTATTAGTTTTGCACATGCTAAAAGTCTTGGTAAACAGGCCCTAGATGTTCGATGCAGTATGAGAAAACAAACATTTTGTGCCGATATTATTTATGCAAATCGCACTGTTTATTCTTATTGGCTGTGACTAGTATTTATTGATTTAATGTCGCTTGCTGTTGCTTTTCCTATTATGTAATCAATAATAAACACCTATATTAATTAAAACACCACCTTGTCTGATGTATTTCTTTACACCTTGCACTGTGCATGTAAACATTCATGCATGGAGTCCACTACAATGGACAGACTTTTCAAAGTCTATTTTTACTTATAGTCAAAAACATTTGTGATCTCCAAACCAAATAACAGCAGATTTCTTGGACCTTTGCCTAAATTTTCATATGCTCCATTGGCTTTTCTAGTTTTGACACATTGAAGGTCAAAATGGCAGGTGGTGGTGGAAACATACCAAGTACCTGTGGTATAGCTGTGAATACCTTCTATAGAGAACAGAGCAGGGGGGTGGTTGAGGTTGCTATCGCGGACCGGGGGGCTTCTGATTGGTATCGTGAGGGGGGCCGAGTGGGGGCGGGAACTCACATCTCGGAACGTTTGGGTGGGGGTTCCACCTTAATCTCCACTCATGGCTGTACATCACCACTATGGATGCACAAACAAGCAGTTCCATCTCTCCCTATCCCGCTCCCTCTCTCTCTCCTTCCCTCTCTCTTTTTCTTCCACTCAGTGTGTATCCCTCCCTTTGACTCTCTTTCCCTCTTTCATTCCCTCCTTTCCTCACCCTCTTCCTCTCTTTCCCCCTCTCTCCTATACCCTATCTCCATCTCTCCCTCACCCGCTCTCTCTCTCCATTTACCTTTCACCCTCCCTCTCTCCCTGTTTCCCTCTCCCTCCTTCACTCTCAGAAAAAAAGGTATGAAAAGTACCTAAAAAGGTAGAAACACTCGTCACTGGAGTGGCACCCTATAGGTACATTCAATTGTACCTCTTGCCAGCCATGCATAATTAATTTGTAGCTTTTTTACTTGCAAAAGGTACTTATTAGTACCCAAATAAAACATTTTTGTACTTTCAGGGTACCTTGGGAAATTTGTTCCTTGAAGAAATTTGTTCCTAAATGTACCTCCTAAACTGCACCTTTATTTCTAAGTGTCCCCTCTCTCACCTTTCTCCCTCCCTCCTTTCTGTTTCTATCTCTCCCTCCCTCTCCCTCTCTCTTCCTCTCCCTCCCTCTCCCTCTCTCTTCCTCTCCCTCTCTCTTCCTCTCCGCGCCTCTCTCTCACAAATGTTTTCACAGGATGTCAGTATTATCGACCATTATCGTTGTTTTTACTGTATTTCTACTTTTTCACTATAAAGTATGTTTGTTGCTTACTGAAAACAACGCAACAATAGCACAATCACAAGAAATATATTTTTACTGACGAAATTTGCGGCGAGTAACTTTGTAAAAAAACTAATTTTTATTGTATTCCAATTACAAATTCACATAATATTTTTTCATACCTTCAAGGCATTTCTTCAAAATACATAAAATTTAAAATACACATTTTAAACGTTCCTTCGCATGTCCTTACAAGTAATACAAATATGTTTTGTAATAATTCATGCATGAAAGATTTTATTTATTTTTTTTAATCTCAATAACTGCTGTCTTGTGATGACATAAGGAGACTTTTAATGGAGTGTCTCACGTTAGTCCGTAACTCTATTTAATACCACTAACATAATGTACAGGGATACATTTAACACATTTAATGCAAAGGCACATAATTCGTCTATTAAAGTATCTACCACAAGTGAATAAAACCATAAAAAGTATTATTTTGAGATATCAAGACTTACACTTGTCCTATTCATATTCACCAAATGAACAATTTGTGTTCAGTGAAGTGTGCCTTCACTGTTTGGTGTAAACCAAAGCGAAAAACCGTGTCCATTCATTCGAAAAAATAGCTTAACATTCCATGTAATACTCTGATGTTCACTGCTTTGAACGAGAAGGGGAATTGGAAACAAAGATTAAGTTTCGGTATCGCTTCTTATACAAAACCTCTTCTTGATAAACGAAAGTTATTTATTCCAAACATTTCGGTTACGATCAGGTAGTCTACTGTATGGGGGGTGATTAATGCCTTTATTAAGATGCTCATTCGGAAGGAAGACCTGCTTGCTGAAGGAAGGTGATCATTCGGAGTCGAGTGAAGGTGTGCTTGCGAAATTAGGGTTTGCTTGCGGAACATGCACACGTGGAATGAGGACGCGCTCATTCATGAAGACTTGCACACATTAAATGCTCATGCGTAATGAAGTCGTCCATGAGATCATTTCATATGTGGAATCGAGAACCGCAGTAAAGATAGCATTATGTTCGATATTCGTTTCATAGCCTGTATTTACTTTCAACGGCTAATAACTTCGAACTCCTTTCACATAAACGTTTCAAAATATTTGCGTTTGACATAGCATGATTTCTGAAACTTTGTTCTTATGGGTTTTCCTCATATATATATTTTTATTCGATATATTATAAATTTCAAAACGCATTAGGTTGACAAGAACGCAACATAGAGATGTCACACCAAATGCATATTGTTCAAATGATTTTTGAATTTTTTCAGTGATTTGCCTGTCGGTTCCCTACAGAGCGAGTAGCTAGTTCATAAAAACCGGCGCATCAGTTAGTCTGCGACAAGATGGTGGATTCACATAATTTAGGAAATTCGAAGGTCCAATATACAAACATCATATATCTACTGCACTGGTGCATAAGAGCTGAACATTAATAGAAACATGTGGTAAAAACTTCTTATTGTATTCATATGAAAAAATTGTTTGAGGCTACTTCAAAAGGGTTGATTTCACTGTTTTTTCCCCTCTATAAACCACATAACACCACATCTAAATAAAAAAACCTGGAGTAGATTAACATTGAGCCTATTTACCAATCGTGAACCAATCAACGATAAGATTTATGGAACAGGATTACTGAATTTGTTGGATAACTGCACTAAGTAAAACCCTAGAACCCTCTTAAATCTGGAATACGGACTGAAGTAAAAAAGAGCTGTTCCGGGTGTTACCTAGCATTACAACTAACTTATAGCTACTAAGTCTACTTTGTAGTGTTTTTTATTTATATTGATGTTCAGCTCTTATGCAGCAGTGCACCAGTTATATGATGTTTGTATTGGACAAAATTCCTAATTCACGTTAATGCTCCATATTGTCGCAGACAAATTGATGTGCCAGTTTAACTAATTACTCGCTCAGTAGGGAACTGACAGTATTTGTGGAAAAAAAATTACAAATCATTCTGAACAATGTGCATTTGCTGCGACAGCTCTACGTTGCGTTCTTGTCAATCTAATGCGTTTTTAAATTGAATAGGCTGCATTGAATTAAAAAAGCGATTCATGAGGAAAACCCATAAGGACAAAATTTCACAATTGATGTTGTCACAAACGCAAGAATTTTGAAACTTTCAACGGCTAATAACTTCTAACTCCTTTGACAAGTAGCTTATTTATGTCAAAGGAGTTAGATATTAGCCTGTTGAAAGTTTCAAAATTCGTGCGTTTGTGACAACATCAACATTCACTTTCAGCTGATGAAAGTGTATATCAAACGAATATCGACCATAATGCTATCTTTACCGCGGTTCTCTAGTCCACGTATGCAATTATCTCATGGATGACTTTGTTATGCATGATCATTTAATGTGTGCAAGTCTTCATGCCGAATGAGCGCGTCCTCATTCCGCGTGTGCATGTTCCGCGAGCAAACCCTCATTCCGCAGGCACGCCTTCACTCCGAATGAGAATCTTAATAAAGGCATTAATCACCCCCAAAATACTGTCTGTACACTTTTTTTCGGGGTTACAATTATAAATAGTTTTAAACATAGCATAGTAATACAATTAAAAATTGGTGGCATGCGTTTATTGTTTGCATTTTTTTCATTGAGGAATATTGTTTTTGCGTCAGCTGTCCACACTCACGAGGCTACGCATTTTTCTTTTTAGTACAACACTGCAACGCATTATGCAACAATATTATTGTGCTAATAAAACAAATATGGTATGGTCGATGGTAGTTTATGAATAATACATGAATTTATTTCACCTATCAAAGTGATGTATGTGAAAACGGAATTTACTTACACAACTTCGATCTGGTTTCTGTGGCTAATGATTTAATTTGGGTATGTTTTGTAATTTCCCTGACAAGGTGACGTTGATGCAAAGCTGAAGCAGCTGAAGTGTCCCTTCACGAGACACATAAGTAAAGCTGACATGCCTGCATATAATTCCAGAGAAGCTTAATTTACATTAATATTTTAGGCATTTAGCTCACGCGCTTATCCAAAGCAACACACAATTAGTGAAGCTTCTGGATTGGGTTCTGCCCCCGCAGATACCATGCCACACATTTCAACACTTTATCTTACATGGGCTGCATGAAGGGAAACAATGAGGGTGCCCTTGAGTTCCTCATTAAGGCTGAGGCCACGCTAAAGGCAGACAGGCAGGTCCCAACAGCATTTTTGGTGGCTTATGCTAACTTTGTATGGGTCGACTACCACCCTGTGTCACGTCCCGTGCCTCCACGTCTAAAGTCTACGTCTGGTTTTTCCGTTTATATGTATTTTCTATCTGTAAGTCCGTTCCGTGTTTTCCCTCTCTCCCACCATTTTGTGTCTCCACTTCCCCGCACCTGAATTGTGTTTTCTCATTTGTTTCGTCGCACCTGTTCCTCATTGTTTCTTCGTTAGTTTGGCATTTAGTCTCTTCTGTTTCTGTGTTCTCTCCCAGATCATCTTGTGCTCTTCATTTGTGCTTGCCTCATTACTTTCCAGTGGTTTTGTTCCCTGCCTGTTCCCTGCCTGTTCCCTGCCTGTTCCCTGCCTGTTCCCTGCCTGTTCCCTGCCTGTTCCCTGCTACCTGTCCAGTTCCTGTTCTCCTGTCTGTCCAGCCTGCTCCTGTCCTACCTGTTCCTGTCCAGCCCTGCTCCAGCCTACCTGCCCTTCCCCGTCCTAGCCCTGCTCCTGCCCTTCGTCCTCCTGATCCCCTTCCCTGACGGATTCCCCGGTTCTGACCCCTGCCTGTTCCTGGACGTCACTCTTGCCTACCCTGTATTGCACTGATCGCTGGACATTGACCCCTGCCTGAATTTGATTACGTTTCTGCCTGCCCTCTATTGCGCTGTTTGCTGGACATTGACCTGTGTTTGTCAACTATGAATAAAGCCTATTCCTATTACTTCTGGTGTCTGCGATTGGTTCCGATCAGTTCTCATAACACCCGGGCTATCTGGGTGATGTAAAGACCTACCTTGGAAAACTGGACTGAAATGTCAACGGTTTTAACACAACAAACTTATAAAACCACTAACAAATATTTTTTGAAATGGAATACGACAAGGCAATAGTTTTTGTCAGAGAACTGGACATGACACACAACCTCTGCTTCTGTGATTCCTGTGGTTTGTATGTACTGTACAGTACAGCTACCATCCATAGTCTCACTTTAAATTAAAGCTACACCCCCATTCCATGTCATTGGCAATGGGCTTTATTTTGACATACACTATTTCCACATCACAATAACTGTATCCGTATGGCGCTTCTTGTGAGGGTTCGGTTGTAATGCAATAATAGACATGCAGGAGTGAATTCAACAATTTTTCAGAATGTTTGTTTATCAAACACAACAGGCCTAAACAACATTAATGGTGTAAATATATATCCATCCATCCATTATCTAACCCGCTTATTCCTGGTCAGGGTTGCGGGGGGTGCTGGAGCCTATCCCAGCATGCATTGGGCGAGAGGCAGGAATACACCCTGGACAGGCCGCCAATCCATCACAGGGCACACACACCATTCACTCACACACTCATACCAATGGGCAATTTAGAGTCTCCAATTAGCCTAACCTGCATGTCTTTGGACTGTGGGAGGAAACCGGAGTACCCGGAGGAAACCCACGCAGACATGGGGAGAACATGAAAGGCCCTCAGCCGGGATTCGAACTCGGTACCTTCTTGCTGTGAGGCGACAGTGCTAACCACTGCACCACCGTGCTGCCGTGTAAATATATAATTAAGTGAAAAATAAAAACGACATAAAATTTCAAATGCATGTAAGGACCTAAGACCTGGTAAGTAAGAGAGGAAGGCTATAAGTGCCAAGTAGGGGTTTTATCTCAGCAGATGTAGCAGATTCCCTTCCTAGGTGAGTCACTGCATGTTTCAGAAAGCTGCTCAACCTGAATTGCTCCAATTAATATTCAGATGAATGTCTGTCAACCATTTACCAGTAGTCTAGAAAAGATGGGAACACAAATGCTCCAACCGTGAAATGTTCTCTCTTGTGATTCTATAACTGTGGCTGCATTTTCCTGTCACGTTTTGGATGCATTTAGTCCATGTCAGATGTAACTTACAGAAAAAATTCACCCCATTTCATGAAATTGTTACCTATGTTTAATGTTGTGGTTGCAATTTATTCTTAGAAAGGTTTTTTATGGATTTTTAAAATGAACTGTTTTGCAATTCTGTCAATCCTTGTTATACGATTTCCATCAAGAATTTCACCAACATCTTGGAGGAATCATTGGAAAAGACACTGCACTAACCAATGGGAAATGGAGGCAAGAGAAACATGGAAATAGCCTTGTACACTGCCTTTCAAAATAATCTTAAAAGACAGAAACATTGTGTTGAAATGTCTCACACATTGCCAAGAGTATGAATGCCGGTGTACAAATAGTTTTCATATTAAACAAAAGTAAACTTCTTTTGGACAGAATCATCAGGAGCCATTTTACTCATGTTTTTTTTAAAGCAGGACATTAGATGCATTGTGCTCTAATCTCTGTGTTTGTGTTATTATCTGCAGATTTGATTTATCTTTTTATCTAATGACAGTGAGGGATCATCTTCACCAGATTTATAGCATTTCTTTCCTGCAGAATGGGATGTCTTTGATGATAATGTCCTTAATATTAAGATGATAATGCACTCATTCACAGGTCATGAGTTGGCGCCAAATATTCTTGGTAAATATGACACTGACTTTATCCATCTATTCAGTGGCCAGATCTGAAACTTTGTGCATGCTGTGGTGTTGGCTAGTTCTGACAATGGAACAGCGCAGGAGAACATTAAAAAGCTTGATAAAAATTATATATTTTACCTGCATATGCATCATTTAAGTGAAATTGCATATTTTCACACCTGAATGCCCCATTGATTAATGACTTTTAGGCCACTGAACATTTTAAAATATGTAGAAGGGTAGTTTCACTTTCTTTTCTTGCAATGAGACTACAAGTTTTGTGACTCATAAAAACAATATGTGCAGTCTTGCAGGGCACTGGTATGCCATTGTGCTTGTATGCCACTGGTACTGCTCCACCCAAACATATCTGGGAGGAGAATGCTGTGGCTCTATAAGACGCACTGTGGAGTAAAGCATTATCATTATCAGATAGGCTGAAGATTGAATTGTTCGCAAAACCCATCTAAAGGTGTTTGTAATGGCGTAAGTACTCAAGGATTTTTTTATATGACATAATTTATTTGTATTGTACTCATTGATATGTATCTGTGTTAAATTATGTTTTAAAGGGTCTTCAAAAGCCAAGAATTTTCATTTTTATAATGCAAGAATTTTCTTCCTCCAAATACTATTGATTTGATCATAAATTCCCTTGTTTGTTGCAGTTCAATTCAAGATATGTTGCTTGCCAAACTGCATCAGCTTGAGTGCCACTTCACTTGGGGTTTGGATGACACTGACGTAAATGATCTACAGAGCAGGCTTAAAAACAGCATTGACTTGGCAGAGGGAAAGGAGAGGAACATCGGATGGTCATACAGTAATCAGGCTTTCACAAAGTACATGCAGGGTCACCTTGAGGAAGCACGGGATGACTTGGCAAAGGCTGAACAGCACATCAGGGAACAACTGTGAGAAGCAGCTGATTGTTACCTATGGAAATTTTGCATGGGTGTATTATCACATGGGCGAGCATGTGCAATCCCAGACCTACCTGGACAAGCTGGAGAAGATTAAGAAGAAGTTTCCTACAGAATCCCCTTCTGCCCTCCATCCTGAAATCTATGGGGAGAAAGGAAGGGCATTCCTGAAATTCTCTCACCAAAACTATGAGAAAGCGAAAGAGTGCTTTGAGAAGGCGCTGGAGTTGGAGTCAGAAGAGATTGAGTGGAATGATGGCTATGCTGTTGCTCTGTATCACACTGAGTCTGATCTGACGAGTTTTGAAGAGTCCCCAGCGAGCAAGCAGTTGAGACGGGTCTTAGAACTTGATCCAAACAATGCTCACATGATGGTTCTGCTGGGCCTGAAACATGCTGACTATGGAGAGTATAAGAAAGCAGAGGAGCTGATGGAAAGGGCCATGGAGTTGGAACCCAACAAACCCTACGTGACACAGTATGTGGCAAAGTACTATCGGAACAACGGAAAAGTTGATGAGTCCATATCTCTTCTGAAAAGGGCGCTGGAAAGGACTCCCGATTCAGCCTTTTTGCACCATCAACTTGGACTCAGCTATGATCAGAAAACTGCAAACAACAGAGAAGAGGCGAATAATCTGTTGAGGCTGAGCATCCAACACCTGGAGCAAGCCATCTCTCTGAAACTCTCCTTCATTTTTGCCATGGTGAAATTAGCACGCATCCATGCAAAAGGAAAAAACAACAGGAAGGCAGAAGAGATGTTTAAGAGAGCATTTGAAGTTGCTACTGCTAAAAAAGGAGCTCCTGCAGATGGTCAATGTCCTTTATGCAAATTTCCAGCTCTATGACAACAGATCAGCACCACTGGCTGTGAAGCACTACAAGGAAGAACTCAGATTACAGAAAGATACAGCAGACTGGGAAATGTGTGCAAGAAAACTTGAAAATATTGCAAATAAGAAAATCTCCAGAAACCCCCATGATGGTGAAGCCTTTGGGATTCGAGGTTATGTTAATCAAATGAGAGGTGACAAACGCCAAGCCATTGAGTGCTATGAGAAGGCTATTCTGTATGACCCTGGCAATGAGGAGTACCTCACTGCTCTGTGTGATCTCCGCTTGTCTCTGCTATGATCAAATAATCAAAACTGAAATACAAAATCTTTCAGTGAAGCATGTAAGTTTTGCCTTTGGTTGAAATGCACTCCATATGTATAGATCTTGTTGGACTGTTTAAAAAAAAACTGTTAAACTTACAAGAAGTACTTGTTATAGTTAATTCTATTTACTTTGGCCCTTTTGAGGCAATTTCCTCCTGGTTTCTACTAGTTTTATTTAAATGTCAATATCTAAAAAAATATTCCCTGCACATCCATGGTTTTAAGTTCGAACTGAAGAAGAAGCTGTATTATTCAAAAATTTGCTACAGAATACATTTATTTCAGAATAGTCACATACAGTATATATATAATAACCATAACATACGTCGGCTAATGTATTTAAATACGTTTAAAAAAGAACGTACGAAAGCGCGTGTGTATTCACACAAGTACAGCAAGTGCGAGGGGTGGTCACTGCGGAAATGTCGACTGTACGGGACTTTGGCGAAATATAACAAGATAAACTCTTCAGGGTTCATGAGAAAACAGCTGTAGCTGAATATACTGGTAAGTACTTGGTTTCTTAAACATATTTATACGAGCGATTTTGGAGCAAAAAATGAGGTGTCTTCTAAACCGAAAGTGCATCAGGTACTGTATATAGTACAGTAAGCAAGGGAAAACGGCGAATACTCATTTGTACAACCTTCAAAAAAAATATTATTGTTTATATACGTGAACATGATTTTCTTAGCGTGTATGAACGGTGCATTTGATGCATTTTACAGTCTGTGGCTGTAGCCAGAGGAGGGTCGTAAGTGCTGTGGGCTACTAATAGCACCCTCCTAATTTATTGCACGGCAGTGTAACTGGAGAAGCTGAGGTTTTCGCAAGAGGCTACCCTTTAAAAAAATACTGCGTCAAAATTTTCGAGGTTTTCTTAAAGCTGTAGTTTATAATTTCAGATGAACATGAATACTGTAATTGAGACGGATACGTCTCAAACCACTAGGGGTGAAGTTTATCTACAGGAAACATAAGGAATATAAACTCACATTAACCATCATTATCTGTTGTAACAAATACAACTGACTTTATGCTTGTTTAAATATTGCACTTTATCTAAAAATGTATTGTTGGAAAAAAAAACAATAAAGGCTGCTTTGAGATGCCCATGCACTGTAATTGCACAGCAATTTATTTAAAACCAACAGCACCATTGAGAAGTATTTTATTGTATAAAATAAACAGTTTTCAGTGAAAGGTTTATATGCTCGTTCTATTTTCTATTGAGAGTCTAAGGTGAGCTACTCCAGCAGGGATTCTGATCTCTTCTGCTGACTGACATTCACAGTGAAAATACGGAAGGCCTACCGATAATCAGTCCTGGGCAGAGAAGCAATATCCACAAGTACGGAATTATCTCTTTGAGGCTAAACTACGGAATCATGCTTATAAAAGCTGCTCAGATGGCTAACCAGGGTAAAAGAGAGACACACACCATCACCAATCATTGTTTTCCTTACATTGGTTACATATCTTACCCAGGGTTGATGTTCAATTACTTAAGCAATATCACATGAGAGGAAGTGCTGTTATACTGTATATCAGCACGGCTGTGATTTGGTATGAGGTAGGCCAAGTGCCGAAGATAATCACAGCCGTGCTGATGTTAAGTATAACAGCACAACCTCGAATGTGATATTGCTTTTATACAACAGTTCTATTAGCCTATAAAATATCTATCAAGTAATGATTGAGTCAACAGATTATGATTTTATTGTTTATTTTATTTAATTCCTGCAGAATTCCATTTTAAGAAATTTTTTTTTCCCCCCAACAATAAGAATGTAAACAAAGCAGAGTGATCCCGGCCATGATGAGTTCTGAGTGGTGTTATACTGTATATCAGCACTCATGGAATGTGTTCCAGCCAATCACATTGCACGGTCGAAACTAACTGCTGTATAATTAATCTTATTTTGTATTAACTGCACAACTTCACAGTGAATAGTATAACTCTCTAACAGAAGGTCTTTTTGAGGTCATCAGTGAAGGGTTCTATATGTGCACAAAATCTGTTTACAGTCAGAGTGATACAGCTTTTGCTGTTTGGGCCCCAAGACTGAGGGGTTTACTGCAACCAAATGACAGGGCAGGTTTGAATCCAAAACACACCTCTTATATAGCTATCAAAGGTTTCCTGCTCTTTGGCTCCACTCTCTGGCACATTGCAGCTACTGCATCCAGCAGGGAAAGCCCAGCTGACCGGAATTTTTCACAAGAGCACAGACCTAAACTATGCAGGCTACGCCTAGAGATAGGGGTGATGTTTCATGAAATGGAAAATGGCTGGCCTGGAGCTACCATATGGTATCAGTGATTCGCTGACTTGAATCGATCATTGTGCTTTGCTCTGGAGAGCAAAGCCTTTTGACTTCTTCAATTGATGACAACCTATTTGTATCTCCACTTATATGTGGTGAGAGATATTGGAAGAGACTAGAATGTATTAAAAACAATTTTGCATTCATTTAAAGAGTTTCCTACAGAATCCCCTTCTGTCCTCCATCCTGAAATCTATGGGGAGAAAGGAAGGGCATTCCTGACATTCTCTCGCCAATACTATGAAAAAGTGAAAAAGTGCTTTGAGAAGGGGCTGGAGTTGGAGCCAGAAGAGATTGAGTGGAATGATGGCTATGCTGTTGCTCTGTATCGCACGGAGTCCGATTTCACAAGCTTAGAAGAGTCCCCAGCGAGCAAGCAGTTGAGACGGGTCTTAGAGCTTAATCTAAACAATGCATACATGATGGTTCTGCTGGGCCTGAAACATGCTGACTATGGATAGTATGATATTAAGGTTATCTGTACCATACACTTTCTGGTCTACAAATATAAAAGAGCTGCCATACCTTGGCTGCCTGGTCAATTTGGAAAACAATACATTTAAATTACACAATTCTCAGTGTTTAAATTTTTCCTGTTATTTAGCACAATTTGTTGTACTAATGGTGTATTCAAGTGGCCAAATGTAGAGATCTGGAGCTAGAGATACCCCTTGCGTGGTGTATGTAGTGTTTCACCTTCTAAGTTTGTTTTCATCTTCAGTCGTTTTTGCATACGCTATTTAAAACATTTGGAACTGCAAATGCTGATCAGAGGCCAGCCAAACAAGCATCAGCTTTCTGCAGGCGTCCATGTTTTTTGCCGCTGACCATTTCAACACCGTTACCGTGACGAACAGGACCATCGTCACAGCAAACACGCACGATCCTCCCGAGTTGGCCACTTGAATACAAGTGCTTTACGAAGGCAGCCAGCGATTCCGCCATCCCGTTTGGCAGCAGTGTTCCTCAATCATCAAACAGCAACAATGCCGGCGGTTCAGCTTCTTCTGGAATGAATGCTGAAGGAGGCCGCGTGGTGTCGAGACATTGATCAATTTGTAACTATTTGTAAGTAATATGTAGCCAAATGAGCAACATTAGATTAGGACACAAAGATTGGTTTCTGGGGCACGGAGGAGAGCAGGATGCATTTTTAGAGTATTGGGACCCCCGGTCTTTTAGATTTGTGCTCCTTAAAAACAGCCGTCGTTATTTGTGTGCGACACAAGAAACTTGAAATAACCCAATGCCATAATAAAATGAAGGGCATTGACAATTAAACAATATTAAGCAACACAACCTGGTTACAGTGCTGTACATCCATCTTGCAAATTGTTGTAAGATTAATAATTGAGATTAAAGTTCTAACACTGTTATTATGGCCATGGGTTGATTAGATGTGGGTGGCCTGGTCTCCAGAACAAAACAGATACATTATACCAGCAATTAAGCAAAGACAACATTTTCAGAATATTTATTTCATACACTATGGTGATATTTCCCAAAAGGTAAATGAACTGTAGGACTATTCCCCTCCACCACCATTCAAGCCACAATGACACCGGGTCCTTTCTGTCATTTTGTATGTTTATTGTCAAGTCAGAAATATATGAACATTGATTGGTGACAGGTAAAAGGAAGATGACATGTTGATACTGGAATGCATCGTATGCAAATACAATTCTATTTATCCATACATTACCATAACTGGCAAGGAAAATTAAAATCTTTCTTGACATCTGTCCCTCAAAACACATAATGACTCCCAGTATCCCAATGTCCCTATATGTACTATATTCATTATTCATTCATACAAACTGAATTAATCTTTTAAAAAGAACTTGGATGGCATTCAATTTTATTAATTAATTGTCAGGGTCCAAATGGACCACCTGCTGTCATGTAATTTTAATAAATCATGAACACTGACATTATGAGGAGCTGAATCATGTATGCTATGTAATGTTTTAGTGTGAAAAGAAATCTCAACAGACTGGTCAAATAAAGGATGTACAGTGATAAATACATTTTTCTGTGTTTTGGCTCTGTATTCCAGCACTTTGGATGTTAAATGCTACAATGACTGTGAGGCTAAAGTGCAGACTGTAAGCTTTAGTTTCAGGCCATTTTCATCCATATTGTAACTGAAGAAGGCTGCAGTACTGTATAGGCCTGGCATAACATTTGTTATAACATCATAACAAAGATAGATATATATGTTTTTACATACCACTCCTCAACACATAGATCAAACAGAGTTAAATTAATTGAATAGCATGGCATTGCAAGTAATAAAATGAACACATTACCCCTTAAATGACAATACAAAAAATGGGTTGAGGACCACTCAAATAGAGTTGTGAGACACCGGTTAAAATAAACACAATTAAAAATACTACATACAAGAATACAAAATATACACACATACATACACACATAGGGCCTCATGTATAAACGGTGCATATCTACAAAAATATACGTACATATGCGTATGCCAGTTTCCTCTCCATCGGAGTCGCCAATTCCCAGTCTCAAAAATGTGTGTATGCAAGAGTCATACTCTGCGTAAATGTGCGCATGTTTTGACGTCAAGTTTGTTTTTATAAATCCCAAATCGGGGGGGGAAAGTGACGTACACATTTTTATTGTACGTATGCACGTATGTTTACACATGAGGCCCATAGTGTGCATGTATGCATGCACATGCATTTGTCCGCACGCGCCGGCACATCATATACCAGCACATACACACACACACACACACACACACACACACACACTACAACAGTATTATTGTACAATCATACAGTGTCACATTGCATAATTTAAAGTCACGAATGAACATCTTCTGTTAATGATGAGGTGGCAGGCATTGGCACAATCATTAATACAGTGTTTACCACATAAAATTACAAACAATTAATTTAAATCATCGTGATCATTAACATTTACCACATACTTTGATAAGTGAAAGAATGATTCTGATCGAATGTCTGCATAGAGTGCACAGTGTAGAAGTACATGGGCTTCCGATTCAATAGAACCTCTATTACATAGGGCACAGAAACATCTATCAGCTGGGGTATTTGTATAGCTACCAGTTTCTATAGCTAAAGGTGTGACTCCGCATCTAAAATTAGCAAAGGTGCTTCTATGCTGTCTTGATAATATACTTTGTAGGCTACATATGGCTCTGTTTCAAAAGCACTTTTGAATAGGCAATAGGTGCGCAGTTTATTACCCTCTGGTTTATTTACTAACTGAAACCATTTCTGTTCTTTTACTCTCTGACAGTGCAATATCAAAATTCTTTAAGTCAATTCTTGAATAAGCTATATCTGCGCATGCAAGGTGGGACATATGCAAAGACCTAAAAAAGGTTATTTTTATATTAGTCAACTGGGAAGCCCACAGAAACACACGTTTACAGTCGATCAACAGGCATGTTACAATACCTCTGCCAGTTCTTAAAAATACATAACCACTGAAGTTGCCATGGACATTTGCACCCCATATCACCCTGTATGGAAGCATTTGGGTTGTATTTGCCAACTCCTGCATAAAATCTACATGCCCGGTTAAAAACAGCACTGACACAAGAATAGCTTTTATAGCCCCAGGCGACTGCAGCATATGTCAGAATAGGTAAAACCAGGGATTCAAACAGTTTAGTAAAGCATTTAAACGGAAGACCACCCATAGATTTACATTTGGCTATGATAGCACCCAGAGCTCAATTGGCATGCATTGCCAGATGCTTAGCAGTTTTGTTGTAGTCTAAAAACTCTGTTAGGGTAAGCCCCAAATATTTATACTCTTTCACAACTTCGAGTGGCAATGGGCCAAAAGGAGAAGCTGAACATAGTTAAGGGCACTGATGGGTTTCTGAAATGCACCACCTTTCTTCTGTCCACATTTATGTTGAGTTTCCATTCATGACACCAGCGAAGATACCCAGCATCTGATGACTTCTACAGCTCGCAGACTTCAGGCAGTCCTTGCACGCAAAGGATATGCAAGGAAGTATTATTATTTCATAGCAACATGATTAATGATTAGGATTAATGCTCTTTCCCTTCATGTCACATATTCAATGCATTAACTGTACAACTCTAAAGAGGTCCCATGAAAGAGACATTTCTCATTTATTTTGGTAAAGATATTCTGCAATAAAATATGCTTTAGAACCACCACTCAAGTCTATGAAAACATGCATGTAAGTTATGATACTTAACATAGCTACATAGATTCTCACATTACAATGTATGGCTACCGATAGCTATGATGTCTTCTGGGGTTAGATTAACTAAGATGACATGTTTACTAGTCTAAACAAAGATGACAGGCGTGGCTTAGGCCATCTCATAAATTGACAGACAAGAAACATCTGAATATGAGCAATAGAACATAAGCAGCCTAATATTTACAGGTATGTTAGCATAAGAGATGACAGCTTAGCTAAATAATTTAGTTATTCGGCAATGAAACGGCACCCACCGCTTTAATTCCAATGGCAATTATACATATTTATTCCAGAACTTTAATTAGCTTGGAGTTTCACTGTGGCACAATTCAGGGTGCTTGGCCAAAGTCGCGTAGTTTCACAAAAGATGCTCCTCACCTCCTTTCCTCCACTCGTCTCCTACCCGGAAGTATGCAAATCTGTACATTTCAAGTACAAGTAGTTGCATGTACAGTGGAAGTGGATGTAAAATGTAATAAAATTCTCATCCACTAATGCCCTGTGTAGAAATGCAGGAAACGGTACGCTATCGTTTCTTTTACTGAAGAAGGCAAAGGCAAAAGGTTTGCTCTGGTGAATATTCAGTTAAAAGCAAACTCTAATTAACGTTAGATAACGATGACAGTTAAAGCATTAGAGTGCAATCCTTTTCTGCGAGCTTACAGATCCCTGTTCGCCCCTCGCAGCTCCCAGAAGGGCGTCCAGCATGAACCTTTTTTCTTAGGACTACACCACTGATAAAAAAAACCCTTGGTTGCTCTTCACAGGAGGAATGTGAAAGTTATGAGGCAACCTAGAGGAGCTGAAGGTCAAACAACAGTTCAGTTCAGCTTATCTTTGTCTTCAGGAGGAGGACAGGGCAAGGTTAGTATTGGTTAGGCCAAGGTCAATGTGTTGTTGTCATGTTACAGTCATCTTTAGATGACACTTGACCCGTATATTGGCGGTTGAACTGATTTTTCTTTTTTAAAAGATCATATTCAAAGCAGCTGTAAGTCCATAGCAGTCCTGTACAAAGGCTATTACAAAACAATTTGCATGATGAGGTAACTGCCTCAACAGAATAGGAATTTTAATTGATAAGCTATGGTGGTTCAGAGAGTAGCATACATGTTATGCAATTTGTAATTCTTCAAGTCTCATAAGTGAATCTGTATTGACCTATACAAGGTATAAAGTGATCTGTCTTGCTCTTTTGATATTAAAGCGATGTAGAATATGCATCAAATATGTTATGAGTGCTGTTGGATTCGTTGTTTTTCGGAGTTAGGTGGTGGGTAGGGGGTTATTGCGCTGTTTTCTGCCATACAACTTTCAGGCCTGTGATGGCACCACTGCTGTGTATTTATTTTTTTTTTATTTTTTATTTAAGCCCAATTACATGCCACCAAATTTTAGCAGCATCGCTATAAACAGTTTTTCAAACCCAACCTACGCCATTAAATCACATGAATCTTTTTTAATCTGCACAAAATGTTCGTTCCTTACCTCATCTTGAAAGAAACGCGTTGAATGCAGCGATTTCATCAGCGCGAAGGTTTATGGTACGAAAACTCCGCTTCCGAGTTTCGTTTTCCGTTGCACCGCCCATAAGACAAGGAACGGCGAAATTTAATGGAAACAGAAACATATTTCTTTTCTTTCCGTTTCTTTAAAGATGAGGTAAGGCAAGGATATTTTTGTTTAGATGAAAAAGGAAAAAAGGTTTGCTTTAACATGTCTGACTATAACGGTGCTACTGGGAATCGGCGTGATTAGATCTACTTAAATAAATAAATACATGAATAGTTTGTATTTCTGTCAAAACAGCCAAAAGGAGCATTTGAACCTACTTTTAGGGGGGGGGGGGGGGGGGGGGGGGGTATAAGATATCAAGAGTCTTTTGATGCTGTTGGGTCACAGAGATCAGAAAGGCATGGCATGCAAATGATACACAGCCAAATATTAAACATGATGACTTAATTTTAGTTGATGTTAATTGGTCAAATTACTTTTGGTCACCAAAAATGAGGGGACTATGGGTATAAAAAGGGCTACAATTGCTACACGGTTCACCCGATATGGATGCAAAAACCACCCTCAAATTAAAGCTGAAAATCTGCACTTTAACCTCATGGGCACCATGCCATTTCAAATCCAATGTGCTGGAGTACAGAGCCAAAACAACAACAAAACAAAAAAAATCAACATCATTGTTCAACTACTTTTGAAATGCACTGTGTGAGTGTGTGTGTGTGTGTGTATATATATATATATACAAACACGTTTTTAATATTTAAGTTTGTAACTACTGTATCCAAACAGAGGTATTGTAATTCTAAACTAGTAAGAACTTGATTGGCATCCAGTAAGAGGTTAATTGTTGATCTTAGGTAAAAACTATTAAACTAAACTTTACATTGACTCCATATGACCATTAACAATTGAGAAAATCATGGATAAAAAGACTGAGCTTACCTATTTTGGCCACAAGGTGGACGACTTTCCTAACAAATAAAAGAAAATCATTCGTACACTTTTAATAGTCACAATTCTTCATTCTTATTTTAAAGGTTTTAAAATTGTCTCGCCACCGTTCGAATGTTTTTCTTCCCACCAGTTCTCTGTAAACAGCGCTATGCAAATAAAATTGAATTGAAAGGTCATGCATTGTGAGTAATGATGGACAAGAATGTTTGATCCTAACTGTAAGAATATAACGGAAGGGTAGCCAACATTTGGCTTCATTACCATTCCTTTTATCAAAGAGAGAATATGCACTTTATCGTTACAACAATGTTAATTGTAATTGTAATGCTCCCTACTTCACCCACTGGGACAAACTGTTTGGCACCTTACACTCCAACTGAACAACCACACGAGGAGGCAAATATGGATTGCAATTTAAAGACTGCGATGGTCAGCAGCATATCTGTGAACTGTATGATCGCCAAAGGTCATTAGCTACAGGAAGGTAGACTTCTCACTTCATTGGTCTGTATTCTGTATTTGTGTACTTGTCTCATGCATTGTGGGTAATGATGGACAAGAATGTTTGATCCTAACTGTTAGAATATAACAGAAAGGTAGCCAACATTTGGCTTGATTACCATTCCTTTTATCAAGGAGAGAATATGTACTTTATTGTTACAACAATGTTAATTCTGTTATTTATTAATTAAATTATTATATTTCCCATGTAATTTATGAATGTAATTATGTTCAAGTAACTTATTACGTTTATTAAAAGGGAAATATGCACTGTAAGAGCTCTTTCACTGTTTAAGTTATTTATAAGTTAATGACTGTAATTTATCTAAAAATGATTGGAATGAAGTATGTATTCCATAAATCAACAAGCAATTCAACTTTTTTGAACGCCAAGGTAATGTAGTTCTCTATTGTTATTTTCTACAGTTGGCACAAACTCCACAGACCTAAAACCTGTTCAAATTCAGAAACCCTTATCTGGTCCATGCTATGAAATTAATGTATGAAATAAAGAAATATGCGATGGGGCAAGTAGGGAAGACACTATAAGATTATGGTCAGTACAAAGAGAAGTTTGAAATAAATTATCTTAAAGTGATTTGACCAAACAAAGCACAAGCAATGACAATATTTTGGAAAGTTTCCTTAATAAGCATTAAAATGTAAAGAATGAATGGAAACAACAGTTGACAAATCTCAGAGAAAGTTTTTACAGCATTGGAGGCTCAAATAAACATTGTTGGGAAAACCCAGACAGGAAGTCCTTTTCTGGATGCATGTGGGCGGGGACGTCATTTGAGACTGCTTTAAAAGAGGATGTTACAGCAGCAGGGAAACATTGAAAGCTGCATGCCTCTCACTGAGAAACGACACAATGATGCTGCAGCACCTCTGGGACTTTATCCGAGCGCAGGACGCGTACCTGCAGTCTCCCTTCTTCCCCGTGCTGTTCTCCCTCACAGTTTACCTGGGCTTCTGCTTGCCGTTTATAGTGCTGGACCTCCTCTCCTCCAAAGTGGCACTGCTGAGACAGTACAGGATACAGCAAAAGAGCCAGGTCTCCTGGTCCATGATGTGGTGCTGCCTGGCGCAGTCCCTCTACAACCACTTGCTGTACATTTTTCCCCTGACCGTGCTGCACTGGTACTGGAGGCCGGTCAGCTACCCCACGCAGGCCCCTGGCCTCTTCCGGCTGGTGTGGAACATCGTCGCCTGCCTCCTGCTCTTTGACTTCCAGTACTTTGTCTGGCATCTGCTTCATCACAAAGTGCCCTGGCTTTACCAGACCTTCCACAAGGTCCACCACAAGTACACGGCCACGTTTGCCCTGACCACCGAGCACTCGGGGGCCTGGGAGACGCTATCCTTGGGCTTCTTCGCTGCCGTCAACCCCCTGCTGCTGGGCTGCCACCCGATGACGGAGATGCTGTTCTTCCTGCTGAACATCTGGCTGTCGGTGGAGGATCACTCAGGCTACGACTTCCCCTGGTCCACCCACAGACTGGTCCCCTTTGGGCTGTATGGAGGGGCGCCCCATCATGACCTCCACCACCTGAAGTTCAAGTCCAACTATGCTCCCTACTTCACCCACTGGGACAAACTGTTTGGCACCTTACACTCCAACTGAACAACCACACAAGGAGGCAAATATGGACTGCAATTTAAAGACTGCGATGGTCAGCAGCATATCTGTGAACTGTATGATCGCCAAAGGTCATTAGCTACAGGAAGATAGATTTCTTACTTCATTGGTCTGTATTCTGTATTTGTGTACTTGTCTCATGCATTGTGAGTAATGATGGACAAGAATGTTTGATCCTAACTGTTAGAATATAACAGAAGGGTAGCCAACATTTGGCTTGATTACCATTCCTTATATCAAGGAGAGAATATGCACTTCATCGTTACAACAATGTTAATTCTGTTATTTATTAATTAAATTATTATATATCCCATGTAATTTATGAATGTAATTCTGTTCAATTAACTTATTACCTTTATTGAAAGGCAAATATGCACTGTAAGAGCTCTTTCACTGTTTAAGCTATTTATAAGTTAATGACTGTAATTTATCTAAAAATGATTGGAATAAAGTATGTATTCTATAAATCAACAAGCAATTCAACTTTTTTGAACACCAAGGTAATGTAGTTCTCTATTGTTATTTTCTACGGTTTGCATAAACTCCACAGACCTAAAACCTGTTCAAATTGGGAAACCCTTTTCGGCTCAGTGCCATTCAATTAATGTATGAAGTAAAGAAATATGTGATAGGGCAAGTAGAGAAGACACTATAAGATTATGGACAGTACAAAGAGAAGTTTGAAATTCATTATTTGAAAGTGATTGTACCCAACAGAGCACAGGAAATAACAATATTTTGGAAAGTGTCCTTAATAAGCATTAAAATTTCAAAGATGAATGGAAATAACAACGAAAAAAATATCAGAGAAAGTTTTTACAGCAGTGGAGGCTTAGATAAACATTGTTGGGAAAACCCAGACAGGAAGTCCTTTTCTGGAAGCATGTGAGCGGGGACGTGAGACTGCTTAAAAAGACCTTACAGCAGCAGGGGAACATTCAAAGCTGCCTGCCTCTCACTGAGAAACGACACAATGACGCTGCAGCACCTCTGGGACTTTATCCGAGCGCAGGACGCGTACCTGCAGTCTCCCTTCTTCCCCGTGCTGTTCTCCCTCACAGTTTACCTGGGCTTCTGCTTGTCTTTTATAGTGCTGGACCTCCTCTCCTCCAAAGTGGCACTGCTGAGACAGTACAGGATACAGCAAAAGAGCCAGGGCTCCTGGTCCATGATGTGGTGCTGCCTGGCGCAGTCCCTCTACAACCACTTGCTGTACATTTTTCCCCTGACCGTGCTGCACTGGTACTGGAGGCCGGTCAGCTACCCCACGCAGGCTCCTGGCCTCTTCCGGCTGGTGTGGAACATCGTCGCCTGCCTCCTGCTCTTTGACTTCCAGTACTTTGTCTGGCATCTGCTTCACCACAAAGTGCCCTGGCTTTACCAGACCTTCCACAAGGTCCACCACAAGTACACGGCCACGTTTGCCCTGACCACCGAGCACTCGGGGGCCTGGGAGACGCTATCCTTGGGCTTCTTCGCTGCCGTCAACCCCCTGCTGCTGGGCTGCCACCCGATGACGGAGATGCTGTTCTTCGTGCTGAACATCTGGCTGTCGGTGGAGGATCACTCAGGCTACGACTTCCCCTGGTCCACCCACAGACTGGTCCCCTTTGGGCTGTACGGAGGGGCGCCCCATCATGACCACCACCACCTGAAGTTCAAGTCCAACTATGCTCCCTACTTCACCCACTGGGACAAACTGTTTGGCACCTTACACTCCAACTGAACAACCACACGAGGAGGCAAATATGGACCGCAATTTAAAGACTGCGATGGTCAGCAGCATATCTGTGAACTGTATGATCGCCAAAGGTCATTAGCTACAGGAAGATTGACCTCTCACGTCATTGGTCTGTATTCTGTATTTGTGTACTTGTCTCATGCATTGTGAGTAATGATGGACAAGAATGTTTGATCCTAACTGTTAGAATATAACAGAAGGGTAGCCAACATTTGGCTTGATTACCATTCCTTTTATCAAGGAGAAAATATGCACTTTATCGTTACAACAATGTTAATTCTGTTATTTATTAATTAAATTATTATATTTCTAATGTAATTTATGAATGTAATTCTGTTCAATTAACTTATTACCTTTATTGAAAGGCAAATATGCACTGTAAGAGCTCTTTCACTGTGTAAGCTATTTATAATTTAATGGACTGTACTTTTTCTAAAAATGATTGGAATAAAGTATGTATTCTATAAATCAACAAGCAATTCAACTTTTTTGAACACCAAGGTAATGTAGTTTTCTATTGTTATTTTCTACGGTTTGCACAAACTCCACAGACCTAAAACCTGTTCAAATTGGGAAACCCTTTTCGGCTCAGTGCCATTCAATTAATGTATGAAGTAAAGAAATATGTGATAGGGCAAGTAAGGAAGACACTATAAGATTATGGACAGTACAAAGAGAAGTTTGAAATTCATTATTTGAAAGTGATTGTACCCAACAGAGCACAGGAAATAACAATATTTTGGAAAGTGTCCTTAATAAGCATTAAAATTTCAAAGATGAATGGAAATAACAACGAAAAAAATATCAGAGAAAGTTTTTACAGCAGTGGAGGCTTAGATAAACATTATTGGGAAAACCCAGACAGGAAGTCCTTTTCTGGAAGCATGTGGGCGGGGACGTGAGACTGCTTAAAAAGACCTTACAGCAGCAGGGGAACATTCAAAGCTGCCTGCCTCTCACTGAGAAACGACACAATGACGCTGCAGCACCTCTGGGACTTTATCCGAGCGCAGGACGCGTACCTGCAGTCTCCCTTCTTCCCCGTGCTGTTCTCCCTCACAGTTTACCTGGGCTTCTGCTTGCCGTTTATAGTGCTGGACCTCCTCTCCTCCAAAGTGGCACTGCTGAGACAGTACAGGATACAGCAAAAGAGCCAGGTCTCCTGGTCCATGATGTGGTGCTGCCTGGCGCAGTCCCTCTACAACCACTTGCTGTACATTTTTCCCCTGACCGTGCTGCACTGGTACTGGAGGCCGGTCAGCTACCCCACGCAGGCCCCTGGCCTCTTCCGTCTGGTGTGGAACATCGTCGCCTGCCTCCTGCTCTTTGACTTCCAGTACTTTGTCTGGCATCTGCTTCATCACAAAGTGCCCTGGCTTTACCAGACCTTCCACAAGGTCCACCACAAGTACACGGCCACGTTTGCCCTGACGACCGAGCACTCGGGGGCCTGGGAGACGCTATCCTTGGGCTTCTTCGCTGCCGTCAACCCCCTGCTGCTGGGCTGCCACCCGATGACGGAGATGCTGTTCTTCCTGCTGAACATCTGGCTGTCGGTGGAGGATCACTCAGGCTACGACTTCCCCTGGTCCACCCACAGACTGGTCCCCTTTGGGCTGTACGGAGGGGCGCCCCATCATGACCTCCACCACCTGAAGTTCAAGTCCAACTATGCTCCCTACTTCACCCACTGGGACAAACTGTTTGGCACCTTACACTCCAACTGAACAACCACACAAGGAGGCAAATATGGACTGCAATTTAAAGACTGCGATGGTCAGCAGCATATCTGTGAACTGTATGATCGCCAAAGGTCATTAGCTACAGGAAGATAGATTTCTTACTTCATTGGTCTGTATTCTGTATTTGTGTACTTGTCTCATGCATTGTGAGTAATGATGGACAAGAATGTTTGATCCTAACTGTTAGAATATAACAGAAGGGTAGCCAACATTTGGCTTGATTACCATTCCTTATATCAAGGAGAGAATATGCACTTCATCGTTACAACAATGTTAATTCTGTTATTTATTAATTAAATTATTATATATCCCATGTAATTTATGAATGTAATTCTGTTCAATTAACTTATTACCTTTATTGAAAGGCAAATATGCACTGTAAGAGCTCTTTCACTGTTTAAGCTATTTATAAGTTAATGACTGTAATTTATCTAAAAATGATTGGAATAAAGTATGTATTCTATAAATCAACAAGCAATTCAACTTTTTTGAACACCAAGGTAATGTAGTTCTCTATTGTTATTTTCTACGGTTTGCACAAACTCCACAGACCTAAAACCTGTTCAAATTGGGAAACCCTTTTCGGCTCAGTGCCATTCAATTAATGTATGAAGTAAAGAAATATGTGATAGGGCAAGTAGAGAAGACACTATAAGATTATGGACAGTACAAAGAGAAGTTTGAAATTCATTATTTGAAAGTGATTGTACCCAACAGAGCACAGGAAATAACAATATTTTGGAAAGTGTCCTTAATAAGCATTAAAATTTCAAAGATGAATGGAAATAACAACGAAAAAAATATCAGAGAAAGTTTTTACAGCAGTGGAGGCTTAGATAAACATTGTTGGGAAAACCCAGACAGGAAGTCCTTTTCTGGAAGCATGTGAGCGGGGACGTGAGACTGCTTAAAAAGACCTTACAGCAGCAGGGGAACATTCAAAGCTGCCTGCCTCTCACTGAGAAACGACACAATGACGCTGCAGCACCTCTGGGACTTTATCCGAGCGCAGGACGCGTACCTGCAGTCTCCCTTCTTCCCCGTGCTGTTCTCCCTCACAGTTTACCTGGGCTTCTGCTTGCCGTTTATAGTGCTGGACCTCCTCTCCTCCAAAGTGGCACTGCTGAGACAGTACAGGATACAGCAAAAGAGCCAGGTCTCCTGGTCCATGATGTGGTGCTGCCTGGCGCAGTCCCTCTACAACCACTTGCTGTACATTTTTCCCCTGACCGTGCTGCACTGGTACTGGAGGCCGGTCAGCTACCCCACGCAGGCCCCTGGCCTCTTCCGTCTGGTGTGGAACATCGTCGCCTGCCTCCTGCTCTTTGACTTCCAGTACTTTGTCTGGCATCTGCTTCATCACAAAGTGCCCTGGCTTTACCAGACCTTCCACAAGGTCCACCACAAGTACACGGCCACGTTTGCCCTGACGACCGAGCACTCGGGGGCCTGGGAGACGCTATCCTTGGGCTTCTTCGCTGCCGTCAACCCCCTGCTGCTGGGCTGCCACCCGATGACGGAGATGCTGTTCTTCCTGCTGAACATCTGGCTGTCGGTGGAGGATCACTCAGGCTACGACTTCCCCTGGTCCACCCACAGACTGGTCCCCTTTGGGCTGTACGGAGGGGCGCCCCATCATGACCTCCACCACCTGAAGTTCAAGTCCAACTATGCTCCCTACTTCACCCACTGGGACAAACTGTTTGGCACCTTACACTCCAACTGAACAACCACACGAGGAGGCAAATATGGACCGCAATTTAAAGACTGCGATGGTCAGCAGCATATCTGTGAACTGTATGATCGCCAAAGGTCATTAGCTACAGGAAGATAGATTTCTTACTTCATTGGTCTGTATTCTGTATTTGTGTACTTGTCTCATGCATTGTGAGTAATGATGGACAAGAATGTTTGATCCTAACTGTTAGAATATAACAGAAGGGTAGCCAACATTTGGCTTGATTACCATTCCTTTTATCAAGGAGAAAATATGCACTTTATCGTTACAACAATGTTAATTCTGTTATTTATTAATTAAATTATTATATTTCCCATGTAATTTATGAATGTAATTCTGTTCAATTAACTTATTACCTTTATTGAAAGGCAAATATGCACTGTAAGAGCTCTTTCACTGTGTAAGCTATTTATAAGTTAATGGACTGTACTTTTTCTAAAAATGATTGGAATAAAGTATGTATTCTATAAATCAACAAGCAATTCAACTGTTTTGAACACCAAGGTAATGTAGTTCTCTATTGTTATTTTCTACGGTTTGCACAAACTCCACAGACCTAAAACCTGTTCAAATTGGGAAACCCTTTTTGGCTCAGTGCCATTCAATTAATGTATGAAGTAAAGAAATATGTGATAGGGCAAGTAAGGAAGACACTATAAGATTATGGACAGTACAAAGAGAAGTTTGAAATTCATTATTTGAAAGTGATTGTACCCAACAGAGCACAGGAAATAACAATATTTTGGAAAGTGTCCTTAATAAGCATTAAAATTTCAAAGATGAATGGAAATAACAACGAAAAAAATATCAGAGAAAGTTTTTACAGCAGTGGAGGCTTAGATAAACATTGTTGGGAAAACCCAGACAGGAAGTCCTTTTCTGGAAGCATGTGGGCGGGGACGTGAGACTGCTTAAAAAGACCTTACAGCAGCAGGGGAACATTCAAAGCTGCCTGCCTCTCACTGAGAAACGACACAATGACGCTGCAGCACCTCTGGGACTTTATCCGAGCGCAGGACGCATACCTGCAGTCTCCCTTCTTCCCCGTGCTGTTCTCCCTCACGGTTTACCTGGGCTTCTGCTTGCCGTTTATAGTGCTGGACCTCCTCTCCTCCAAAGTGGCACTGCTGAGACAGTACAGGATACAGCAAAAGAGCCAGGGCTCCTGGTCCATGATGTGGTGCTGCCTGGCACAGTCCCTCTACAACCACTTGCTGTACATTTTTCCCCTGACCGTGCTGCACTGGTACTGGAGGCCGGTCAGCTACCCCACGCAGGCTCCTGGCCTCTTCCGGCTGGTGTGGAACATCGTCGCCTGCCTCCTGCTCTTTGACTTCCAGTACTTTGTCTGGCATCTGCTTCATCACAAAGTGCCCTGGCTTTACCAGACCTTCCACAAGGTCCACCACAAGTACACGGCCACGTTTGCCCTGACCACCGAGCACTCTGGGGCCTGGGAGACGTTATCCTTGGGCTTCTTCGCTGCCGTCAACCCCCTGCTGCTGGGCTGCCACCCGATGACGGAGATGCTGTTCTTCCTGCTGAACATCTGGCTGTCGGTGGAGGATCACTCAGGCTACGACTTCCCCTGGTCCACCCACAGACTGGTCCCCTTTGGGCTGTATGGAGGGGCGCCCCATCATGACCTCCACCACCTGAAGTTCAAGTCCAACTATGCTCCCTACTTCACCCACTGGGACAAACTGTTTGGCACCTTACACTCCAACTGAACAACCACACGAGGAGGCAAATATGGACTGCAATTTAAAGACTGCGATGGTCAGCAGCATATCTGTGAACTGTATGATCGCCAAAGGTCATTAGCTACAGGAAGATAGATTTCTCACTTCATTGGTCTGTATTCTGTATTTGTGTACTTGTCTCATGCATTGTGAGTAATGATGGACAAGAATGTTTGATCCTAACTGTTAGAATATAACAGAAGGGTAGCCAACATTTGGCTTGATTACCATTCCTTTTATCAAGGAGAAAATATGCACTTTATTATTACAACAATGTTAATTCTGTTATTTATTAATTAAATTATTATATTTCCCATGTAATTTATGAATGTAATTCTGTTCAATTAACTTATTACCTTTATTGAAAGGCAAATATGCACTGTAAGAGCTCTTTCACTGTTTAAGCTATTTATAAGTTAATGACTGTAATTTATCTAAAAATGATTGGAATAAAGTATGTATTCTATAAATCAACAAGCAATTCAACTTTTTTGAACGCCAAGGTAATGTAGTTCTCTATTGTTATTTTCTACAGTTGGCACAAACTCCACAGACCTAAAACCTGTTCAAATTCAGAAACCCTTATCTGGTCCGTGCTATGAAATTAATGTATGAAATAAAGAAATATGTGATGGGGCAAGTAGGGAAGACACTATAAGATTATGGTCAGTACAAAGAGAAGTTTGAAATAAATTATCTTAAAGTGATTTGACCAAACAAAGCATAAGCAATGACAATATTTTGGAAAGTTTCCTTAATAAGCATTAAAATGTAAAGGATGAATGGAAACAACAGTTAACAAATCTCAGAGAAAGTTTTTACAGCAGTGGAGGTTTAGATAAACATTGTTGGGAAAACCCAGACAGGAAGTCCTTTTCTGGATGCATGTGGGCGGGGACGTCATTTGAGACTGCTTTAAAAGAGGATGTTACAGCAGCAGGGAAACATTCAAAGCTGCATGCCTCTCACTGAGAAACGACACAATGACGCTGCAGCACCTCTGGGACTTTATCCGAGCGCAGGACGCGTACCTGCAGTCTCCCTTCTTCCCCGTGCTGTTCTCCCTCACGGTTTACCTGGGCTTCTGCTTGCCGTTTATAGTGCTGGACCTCCTCTCCTCCAAAGTGGCACTGCTGAGACAGTACAGGATACAGCAAAAGAGCCAGGTCTCCTGGTCCATGATGTGGTGCTGCCTGGCACAGTCCCTCTACAACCACTTGCTGTACATTTTTCCCCTGACCGTGCTGCACTGGTACTGGAGGCCGGTCAGCTACCCCACGCAGGCCCCTGGCCTCTTCCGGCTGGTGTGGAACATCGTTGCCTGCCTCCTGCTCTTTGACTTCCAGTACTTTGTCTGGCATCTGCTTCATCACAAAGTGCCCTGGCTTTACCAGACCTTCCACAAGGTCCACCACAAGTACACGGCCACGTTTGCCCTGACCACCGAGCACTCGGGGGCCTGGGAGACGCTATCCTTGGGCTTCTTCGCAGCCGTCAACCCCCTGCTGCTGGGCTGCCACCCGATGACGGAGATGCTGTTCTTCCTGCTGAACATCTGGCTGTCGGTGGAGGATCACTCAGGCTACGACTTCCCCTGGTCCACCCACAGACTGGTCCCCTTTGGGCTGTACGGAGGGGCGCCCCATCATGACCTCCACCACCTGAAGTTCAAGTCCAACTATGCTCCCTATTTCACCCACTGGGACAAACTGTTTGGCACCTTACACTCCAACTGAACAACCACACGAGGAGGCAAATATGGACCGCAATTTGAAGACTGCGATGGTCAGCAGCATATCTGTGAACTGTATGATCGCCAAAGGTCATTAGCTACAGGAGGATAGATTTCTCACTTCATTGGTCTGTATTCTGTATTTGTGTACTTGTCTCATGCATTGTGAGTAATGATGGACAAGAATGTTTGATCCTAACTGTTAGAATATAACAGAAGGGTAGCCAACATTTGGCTTGATTACCATTCCTTTTATCAAGGAGAAAATATGCACTTTATCGTTACAACAATGTTAATTCTCTTATTTATTAATTAAATTATTATATTTCCCATGTAATTCATGAATGTAATTCTGTTCAAGTAACTTATTACCTAAAAGGCAAATATGCACTGTAACAGCTATTTTACTGTGTAAGTTATTTATAAGTTAATGTACTGTATTTATTCTTTATAAATGATTGGAATAAATTATTTTCTATAAATCTACAAGTACTTAATCTTTTTTGCTGAGAATGCCATAGAATGGGAATACACTGAAGTGTACCTCGAGAGGCACAACATTTCTGCCCAAAGATTCTGGACACGAAAGACCTTGCGTCTATTGGGAATATTAGCACATCACAAGTATACAATATTGACTGGAATGTAATTGCTAATCTTCGATGAAGTGAATTCCTAAGATCTGTTTTCTCAGGTTCACGATATTCATTGAAATGGGGAAAATGAAAACGATGCTTTATTTCATTACATTTAACTAGAATGTATTGAGTGGCAACAGTCCAAACGGACATGCACATACTGGTACTAATAAAAACAGGATCAGACTAAGTGCTCTTTAGTTGTACTCAGCACTCTGTGAAGCTGGTTCTTTGCGTCAGAGCCAAGATGCACATTTCTCAGTCTGAAAGTTGTGAATGCGTGAACTTAAATTTCTTTTGCAGTAATTAGCCACTGTTATGGTAAAATCACTTGCAAATGACAATTTCCTATTGCATCAGTATCATATAGTATATCTATATAAATATATATAATATCGTATTTACCTAGAAACCCGATAATATCCAGCACCATATCAAGCCTGGTCTTGAAAACCCCCAGAGTTTCTGCCTCTAACACATGACCTAGGAAACTGTTGACAGAGTGGACTTACTTGTGAACTTGCTTGTTAAACGAGAGCCCATTGTGCAATGAATACAACATGTTTTTACTTGCTTGAAAGCAAGTCGTCCATAGAGAAAACCAATTTTAAAGAATATTATTTGAATATATTAAATGGTTCTTTAAGACATTTTAATGTGCCTTTATTTTTTGCTTTTATGTGCAATGTTTACCGGAATCTTTAAAAAAAACAAAAAAACATCTTATTTAGGGCAATATTAGTTATAACCTTTTTATGGAGACCATTTAAATATTGAAACAATTCAGTAGCACCCTGATGAAAGGTAAAACAACCCTCAATCATTATTTCACACCAGAAGTGTCATTTAGATGTGACTGCGCAGCATGTCTGTATTCTCCTGGACATCCAGCCCAACATTGTTTCCATATATGGACTGGGTACTAATGTATAGATTCCTTTGAAAGGAGTCTGCTTTGTGGGGAGAGTTTGTGAACTTGAACGGTTTTTGCCATTACTGATCTGCTTGAGCAGAGGTGTAGAGACATTCATTTATAGAAGAAGGAGATTTAATCATAGCTCCTGACAACACAATCACGTGTTTACTGAAGATAAAAAGAATAACCTATTAAGGCAAGGGTTCTGACCATCGATTAAAAAAGTGGTTTGTGCCTCGCGCCGACACCATCATGCGATCAGCTCATAAGATCCTAGAATAAGAAGACAGTTATAGTGAAAAAGAGATGTGGCCTGGTTTCCTGGCTTTGCATATACTTCTGTCACTGTAGACACAGACACAGTATTCAACCCTGAAGGGACTTCCCAAACTGAGTGACAGACTTTCCCCCAACTTTCCATCTGCTCAGCAGATCCCATGGCCACGTCATTTCCGCTCCTGTTTGCGCAATAAGAATTGTTTAGCTCAGTCAGAGAACACGGCTTCAGCCTGCCAAACAGCTTTCCTGAGTTATACCACTCAGTTACCAGCCCAGGAAAGCTATCAGAAGACATCAAATGGGGAATTCCTGTAGAGCATGAGAAGTAGACACCGTTGAATAAGAGAAAAAGAAAAATGTTAATTCTGTGAGGGAAAAGATCAATGCATAATATATAGCAGAGACCCCGCTATTTGTTATTGGCACACATTTGAGCGTGTCATGTACCCAACCCTCAAATGTTGTTTGGGATTCTACTCAGGAGATTGTACTCTGTCATATCCTGCCTTTCCTAGATGTGAGGAGAGGAGAAGACTCTCTGGCGGAAATAACATTAAGAGAAAATAGTGAAGTGGCCACTGGTCCAGCACTAATTATTTACGACCAGTTAATGAATTGGTGTGCCTACAAAAAAAAGATTCCTTTTAATTTTCTCAGGGGCTCAATGAGGCACAGCTGTCAGAGGAAGCCAGTGTCTGTGACCAGGTGTGTTGTGAAGGTGAGCAACTTTGGAATTTACTGCCATGTCCGAAAACAATGTGTCACAAGAGAATTGCAGAATTGTTCCATTCCCTGTATCATCGTCCATATGTTGACTTACACAATATTAAGTTTTAACACTGAACAGGCTTGTGATTAATAACCTGCGACCTTTAGTTTTTTCATAAATGGACAGAATTGTTTCAAAGGAATTGTTTAAACACAGATGGATCTACATTCATATGCAGACCAGGCTGTTGACCTCCCCAGAAGGCCAGGGGCAGGGAGGAGAAAGGGAGAAGAAGTGATCCCGGAGACTGAAACCAGGAAGACAATGAGGGTTGCAGGGTTTCAGGCAATTAGTTACGGATTGTCCGGAATTTCCTCTTCAGATTGTGGTTTTGGATAAATTTGCAATATGAAAACAATTATCTGCTTGCAACACAAAGACTGAAGCTTGTTCTTTTGAAATGAAAGTGATGAGTGAAAAAATAGCCAAGATAACGATTTCCATTTGGAAGTGAATATGTTGTACTTCAAGGAGTGTACCGTACTTATTGATTCACAGTGCAGCGCATATAAAACGCCTACAGGACTTTTGTCCACCCACATTAATAGCATGGTCACATATCCATTGTAAAAATTGTTACCGCATTTGATATTGTTTCAACAAGCACAATACAGGCCTGATTTACTAAGACCGTTAGCGTGTGGAAAACCTTTTAGCACATGTAAAACTAATAACACAAGCAATGATTGGTGCAAAAAAAAAAAACCATGACCAATCATTGGCCATGTTATTGGTTTTGCATGTGCTGAAAGGTTTTACACTTGCGAAAAGTCTTAGTAAATCAGGTCCTTATATTCCCCTGGTTAGTGGTAATGACATTCTGAATAACATTATAAAACTGATTCTTTATTCATTCTTTATTAACAATGTCTTGACTTTCTCCTCTATGTCACAGCAATCTTGAACAATAGATCCCAACAGTACTTCACAGAGTTAAGGAATACGAATGACTGATTAAACAAGTAAAGATTCACTATAAGTTATGACTCAATGCTTTAAACAGGTTTTGTGTCAAAGATTGAAATATTGTTACTCTTATCATGACCTTTAAATATTTAGTTAATTTGGAAGACATCATCATTGCTTTCAGAAACGAATTTTAACACTAACTAATCCCCTATAGGTTTGGAAATACCCTAGGTTTCCAAACACTTCCTTTTCCAAAGGTCAGTAAGCATTGTGATTTTACTGCTGCAGTTTACACAGGGAATGTCCAATGAGACCATTGAAACTGGGCAACGAGCCCAGATTTTCTAATGCTTTCCTGGAGTCTTGCCACTATCTTCTCATGATAAATGCTTTTATCATGAGAAGATAGTGGCAAGACTCCAGGAAAGAAGCCTGTTCCCTTACAAATTTAGTGATTCATTAAAATGATACGAGGGTCTTCATTTTTTAACTTAAGCTTGTTATCTCACACCTGGTATGACATAATACCACATTTCAGCAGGTAGCAGGCACTCTTATGCAGAGTGACTTACACAGATTTTAAGTTTAAATCAGTGCATTTATACAGCTGGATAATTTTAGACTCTTAGTAAGATTCCGGCAGATCACTGACAATACGTCCGTCTGAATATTGGTGGAAATATTGGTGACCAATATTGAGAACAAAATAATTGTTTCGGATGATTGTGCAATTTGTATAATGTTTCATTGGGATTTCCAACATGTACAATATGTGTTTGCCAGTGTGACAGGATGGGTAAACGCTTTACTTCCGATCTGAGGTAGCTTAATGGGGGTGTGGTTGTGGCCACCCAGGTAGCTGCTGCCAATTACCTGTTCTAGTATTTAAACTCTCCTTACCTGTCCTCTCCCTCTCGTGCGCTTGCTCCTGATTTGTTCTCTCTACCCGGTCTCCTGCTTGGGTGGCTATCGGTAAGCGAAATGTTTGTTTGCCAGTTTATGTCCATTAGTAATCCCTGGCCTGAACTAATATATATTTTAATCACAGCGTGCTCCTTTCCCCCGGTTGAGGTATATCCGTGGTGATCGCCATTATTAGGTAGGTTATTTCCCAGAGTGTGAAGTGTTGCGAGGGTTTGGTGCTACTTCGCTAAACTTATTTCTCATTTAAAGGTGTTGATAGGCCAGTGAATGAGCTCCGTGACCGGTTGCCTATCTGGGTAAATGGCTTTGTTGGCTCACATGCGCTGCTAGACCAGGTAACGTAGACCTATGGTGAATTAGGACTGCTGTTCGGCGTCCGAGGTAATTTTAAGCAGAAGAACAAATGTAAGCTGACTGATTTTGTTTTATTTTTAGGTGCAACCTTATTTGCTGTTTTGCCTCTTTAGTTACGTTTGTTTTGCCTTCCTTTGGATACATTTTGTTTAAGTATATTCTGTTTCGTATAAGCGGATGGTAGTTTACAGTTTGGTATAATTGTAAGCTGCGTTTTGTTTTGTGCTTGTCGCGCTGCCCTGCTGTCCGGTAATATTCTCGAGCAGCGCACAGTGGCGAGGTTTTAATATTAACTAACTGGTATTGGTAATGTGTTTTGTATCTATTTTAAATAGCTAATTTATTGTTTTCTGACCAACAGTGGGCACGACGCTGTCTGGTGGTGGGGTTAGTCATTAGTGGAGCTTCCCCCCTTCACTTCGTGTGGTAATTTAATTGCACGGGAATCACGCATTTGCCACTGATTTTTGCTGTGTATAAGCCATTGCTGTGGGAGCACTATTTGGTGAGTACTTTTGCACCGTGGGGCCCCCTTCCCTTGTTGGTGAGTATACTTCTCCCCGTCAGCGTCCTTACCCACTGTAGTTAATTAACTCTAGCTAAGCCAATTGGTTTTATAAATACTGGAAGCATTGTTAAACATATCCTTTTTTTCTACCAAAATTGTAATAAATAATTATATTTAGTCAATGTTATAACTCCTATTAATTCTATTCCCAGTTATCCTGATTCTGTAGTTGGTGTGAATACTGGGAGTATTGTCAATGTATTCTCTTATAATTGACGAATTGCAACTCTATTAAATTAACTATTATTGCTAGTCCTGTTTCAGTGATTTTGATTCCACAGCTCTTCCAGCTATTCTTCTACAAATCGTATTTTCCAATAAAACCATTCCTTTTTGAATTCTAGACCACGTCTCTGACTTATTGTTGTAAAGAACTCTGGGGAACCCATTTTGTGTAACTAGGTGCATCTGTGGTGCAGAACTATTTCCTAGGGTGCAACTCCCTAGGTGGTGTAGTCATTACATTAGCAGCCCTACACCAGACTGTTACACCAGGCTACGTTTGATGCTAAAATGCACAGTAATAGGTGCCATGGAAATAAAGACAAACCCAGAAAGGACAAATATTCAGATTAACCTATTTTTTTTGTATCATGTACTTGATAGTTTTCTTTCTCAATACCTGTAAAAGATAACCAATAGCTCCGTGAGTAATATTTGTAGAACCATTTGTAAGTGTGTCATTACAATTCTAATTTCCTCTGCTGAAAGATGCGTTATAGCTTTCTGTGTCTGTCCATACTTGCCATGCCTACTGTATGCATCCTTCAATGTGTGGCAGTATGCAGAGGTAGAAGTGCGGAGCAGCGGTTAGATGCAGTACATAAACAGGTCTAGGGTTGCAGAGAAGGGAAACCTCTTTTGTACCCTGCAGCAATGCAATTAATCCCAACGTGTACATAGATGCAACCTCAATAATAAGAACCAATAATCCAATAATTACATAGATCAATTTGCCTATTTTCTCAAAGGCCAACAGCAGCTGTGTTCCAGGGAACTAGAGAAAGATCCATTGGAGCTAAAGTAACATAAGTATGACCTAAAACTACTGACTGACTTGTTGCAACTCATACCACAGTACAGGTTTTCACCTGGATTTTCCCAGCATGTCATTAACATGTCTAGTCCCACAGCTAGAATGACACATTGGCTTCAGAACAATTAATTTTACTGGAAGTATTTTATCTCAAAAATCAGGAGGTCTGGTACACATCAGTAGGATGTGTAGAATATGCATAAATGTAACAATAATAATAACAACAATAATAATATAAAAATAATAAAGATATAATTATAATAATGCTAATAATTCTTATTACATTTGTGCATATTCTGGGATGTCCTGTTGTGTCTTTTTTGAGATTTGTTTGAGAGTATTTATAATTGTTGATTTGTTTGTGGAAGAAATCCATTTGTAAAATAATTCACAAAAAATAAAAGGAAGGATAACACGGTACAAACAAAAGTTTTTTGCTAATTGCACATATGGTTTTGTGAGCATCATATTTCAGGTGTACTTCTAGAGTGAATATTTATCCAGATTGCTTTAGATAATATTCATCTCAATCTTAAATACACAAATAAAACACTTAATGATCCGGTACCTGTCAAGAAGATATGACTACAAGCATGATTTCAAAGTTAAGTTAAGCAATCTGCATTTGTCATGTGAGAAAATACCGCATGTTTGTTTGAGAAACAGAACGGAAACATGAGTGATGCAATGAACAGTAGGTGTTTGAGCTAGCTGCCCACTTTCCCACCACAGCTGGAAGTGAGGTTTTTAAGTAAAATATTTAAACAAAGAGAACTATACTATGAAACCAACTCGAGTTGCATTTAACCACACAACTTGCTTTTAAATCATAATATAAAAGCAAAATGATGTTCCATCGTTAATGACACCTATAGAAGTGGCTTTGATTTCTGTGGTGTATTTTGAGTGATAACGTTCAACTTATGTCTAATGTATTGTTTGCACTGCAGGAGTAATTCATATAAAAATAGAGGGGAAAGAAGTGGGAATTTGATATTTCTTGAACACTTTCGCTTCAAAATAATGACGCGCAAAGTGTTCACCGGAGAGGAATGTGTTTTAACATTGGCTCATATTTCCTGTCCTCGAGCAAAGTAAGCGTGCCCCAACTCATGTCTGTTAGACATTAGTTTACAGGAAAATGAGTATTACAAAATGGGAGGTGCATGTGAAAACTGATTTTAAAAAATCTGAATTTTCATGCATTCATTTCTCTGATTTAAGTATGAGGTGCTCTGCAGTTTGACGTGACTCTCGTGGCTTGAAAAAAAAAACATACAAAAGTTCAAGACAATGAGTTTGGAAAGCACAGTACAATACAAAATTACCTACATCGTCATGGGACAAATACATTGTCATATAAATCACACAAACCATCTCAGTCCATCAGGAACTGAAACCAGACCATAAGGGTTACAGCAGAAACACATTTCATTCTTGATGTAATCACAGTCTGGTTTCTGGTGTATTGTGAAATACAAAAGCCTCCAAATAAACCATTCATCTTGTGTGGCTCAAATGAGTATTTTGTGTAGATGCATGTCGGTTACACTCTGCAGGTTGTGTGGTATTTATTCATTTTCAGTCACTGCAAAAGAAAAACGTAGCTGCTGATGCTTGCTCAGCGAGGAATTTGAGTAGGCAGCGGTTTTTCCCCCACTCTGTAGTATGCACTACCTAGCAGTCAAACTAGAAGCGGGACATATTTTCAAATAACTGAGTTTGGATTATCAGTAAAAGAGAATTAATTCACACAAATCGCTCCCCTTTGTAATGTTTGTGAATCATCAAGAAAAGACCACACCTTTCATTCTAACATGTACTCAGTCATATCATTGGGTGAAAGTATGTCACGGGGTAAGAAAGCAATAAACAAATTATAATACCAATAAGCATACTTCTCAGAATGCAGTACACAGTAAAGGAAAATATCAACTGAAAAAAGCCAATGATAAAAATAAGTCAACAAGCATTTCAGTCATGTTTAAAAAGAATTGATTTTAAGTCTCATTACAAGACTAAAAAACTTAAGACACTTTTTTTTTGCAGTGTAGACTGGTACTTTGTCAGTTGGGGCTCAACTGTTAAGACAAGTGAGCTGAGTAACAGGTGGATTACAGCTATAGATGATGGAATATGTGATGAGTTGCAGTCTGAAGCTGCAGTCAAGTGTTGCACGGGTACAAGGACACAGTGTGAATTAGAGTAGCACACACTTAAAGGTGAAATGACTGCAAACTGCAGATATACACACTGATTTATATCCTAACATCTACAGCTTGAAGGAAGATCTTTATTTGTCAATTTCTTCTTGCAATTACATACAGCATTCAGCATTCATTTGCACTCTGTATGCTAGAGAGCAGCCAGCCAATTCTGCAAGACAGTCTGCCATCTTTCAATATGGCTTTGATAATCAGTGCAAAATCAGTAATTAGAAGCATACAGACTCCCTAATTCATTCAATAGGGAGGATTACTACATTCCCAGAAGAAAATGTAGCAAGCCCTTCAAAAAAAGGCACGTACATATCACGCCTCCCCGCATGCAGGTTTACGGCAATATCTGCGATATTCCAAGAAATGGGCGTGAAGGTCCAGACATTGAGTAATGCCACAAATAGCTGCAGCAGAGAGAGCCCTCCAGAATCACAAAATCCTGAGGGTTTGAAGGGTGTCCTCTTTCAGAAGATTTTGCTAATCGTTTGCCATACTTATTTATAAAATTTGTAGACTGAATTCATGCCTCTGTCTAAAGCTATAAATCTTGTGTGTTTGAAGTCCAACGTGGAAGGAAATCTTCAGGGAGAACCTATTAACTTGCTCCCAAATATCTAATCAGTTTGTCCCTAAAATTGACCACTTATGGGTTCCATCAGCACTGAGGCAGTGGCGGAGCCAGGAAATTATCAATGGGGTGGCCAGGATGGGACCAGTAGTCACTTTGGGGTGGCACAGAATATGAACATAAACTGTGTTCCAACTACAGAAAAGGCTATTTTAGGTGCCTACAACACATAACTACAATATTTGGTACACTAAGGACCAGGCAATACTACCCATCCATTCAAACATATATCATATAAACTCCTCAAAAAAAGTTCAGAAACGTTATTTCGGTCGATTATTCCTCCCCTTTAATAATACCAATTGGTATTGTATTTTATATCGTTGGAAAGCCTGATTAGTCACCTTTACAACGAGGTACAACTTGTAAGGATCATGCATTCGTGGAATGAGCAACACAGCTAACCGTGTGGGTAGCGGCCCAAGAAAATGTGCCAAAATCCCCTGCAATATTCTTCTGTTGGTATTCACTCTCGTTTTGAGCTTCAAGTGCTGGCAGGTGGAGAACGCTATGCAGATTGCTGCACAGATCGCATGACACCTTTCAATGGGGGCAGCGTCATGGTGTGGGGGCGGTATCTCTCTCACAGGCAAAACAGAACTTGTCATCATTGAAGGCAATCTCAATGCAGTGAGATATCGGAATGAGATTCTGGAGCCAGTGGCGATCCCATATCTCCAGAATCTGGGACCTAACTCCATCCTCCAGGATGACAACGCTCGCCCCCACAGAGCCAGGATCATCACAGAGTACCTCCAGAATTTGGGAGTGGAGAGGATGGAATGGCCTGCCGTGAGTCCAGACCTCAACCCAATTGAACACCTGTGGGATCAGCTTGGGCATGCTGTACGTGCCAGAGTGACCAACGCAACCATGTTTGCTGACTTGCGGCAAATCCTGGTTGAGGAATGGGATGCCATCCCACAGCAGTGTGTGACCAGGCTGGTGACCAGCATGAGGAGGAGGTGCCAAGCTGTTGTGACTGCGTATGGATCTTCCACATGCTACTGAGGTCCCTGACAGTGTAAAATGAATAAAGTGTAAAAATGGCCAATATGTGTTGTTTTTTCCTTATTACTGTGGGAGAGTGCAATCATCCAATCCACCAAGCAACTCAAAACGAGAGTGAATACCAACAGAAGAATATTGCAGGGGATTTTGGCACATTTTTTTGGGCCCCTACCCACACGGTTAGCTGTGTTGCTCATTCCAAGAATGCATGATCCTTACAAGTTGTACCTCGTTGTAAAGGTGACTAATCAGGCTTTCCAGCGATATAAAATACAATACCAATTGGTATTATTAAAGGGGAGGAATAATCGACCGAAATAACGTTTCTGAACTTTTTTTGAGGAGTTTATAAACACACCCTTACGAACCCAGTTAATTAATTCAGGCAGCGGTGGACTAGATTAAATAATATTCCGTTCATCTGACTAGCTTATAATGAGTGTTAGTGTCATGAAAGCAAATGTTCAGGGGGGTGGCGTTCCACAAAGCTGGCTAACTGCACTGAGTAAAACTAGGAACCCTCCAATATCTGGAACATGGAGTGATGCAAAAAGCACTGTTCCTGGTTTTACTCAGCAGTTATCCAGCTTGGATTGAACCAAATTGGATTTGGTTCATTTTGATTTTACATATCAAATGCATTTGGTTTTACATTAATTTTTAATGAACCAATGGCGTTCCAAGCACCTGAATAAATCACAACAGCCTCTACAAAGAGGTATTGTATGACAAAGGACAGATAATTCTTTACATTGTGTACTTTAAAACAATATAAACTGTCTAGATTTAGATATTTCATGATATGCCTATGTATACATGTATAGAAAAGGCTGTTTATAGTGTTTTAAAGTATTTATATGTTTATACATTTTCAACCATAAATAATTTTTAAAAACCTGGCTTTGTAGGTGTACTCAAACTTTTGACTGGTACTGTACATATACAAAATACAGACAAAGGCCAAACAATTCTTTACATTAATTTATTGTATTCATGAACTTCTATACCCATCTGTGTACATACAGTGATAGTCTTGAGTACACCTACAAAGCCAGGTTTTTCATTATTTATGTTTTAATTATATTGGAGCTGTGCGTCCTTGTTAATGAACCAAATTAATTGAATGGAGGGTTTTTCCTGCCTCAAAAAGAGGCTTACATGGTGCCTAAGCACGGCCGGTCTAACTTGGACATCGCAGCTATCTTAACACCTATACCGCTTCTATTCCAATTTTATGCTTTGATGGACACCAGTTTCTGACATAGATTAACATAACACTGTCCTAGTTTATGCATTCTTTAGATTTTTCAATTTTATTAATTTTTCCATGGCTAACGGGACCAGAGGAGGCACATGGGTTTGTCAGTATTAATTCACCACTTCATTTGTTCCCAACAGGGATCTTGATAAGTGGCTGGGATCTTCCTTTAATTCCAGTAAAGATGATTGCCATTGCCTTCACAATCATTAAGGTCATGAATGATACACAGGCACTTCTTGAGGCAGTGCAAATGAGCAATTTTGCCCACAAATGTGACCAACAGTATTTTTCACCACATTAGAGCCCACCATGTTTTCCTCACTTGTTTTAGTCCCATTTGCTTATCTCCATCCTTCTTGCAGGCAATATTGCACATCTACATTGCCTAGAAATATTGCCAATGTATCATGGCCTTTACATTTTCCTTATACTTAAGTATACCAAATACACCTTATGTTATCACAGGGTCAGCCACGTGTATTAGGTTTTAATAGTTTTTCTCGAAGTATATATGTCACTTTGGCTGTGCCTCAAATTGCATACTGTGACTGAGGGACTTTCAACTGCACATAAAAAATATTGAAATGACCCAAATAACAAAAATGCTTTCTTACAACAATACAGACAACAAGAAAACATCTGTTCTCTGTGAGCTGATGTGAGCATTCAAATCCTGATTCTGGACACAACACAAGGGATTTAATTGTCCATGGGAATACAAAGAGGAATATTACTTAAAACTGGAAATAAAAAAGTTTCATATAGAGTTAACGAAGAAAAGCAGATGGTAGGCCTGCACACAACCTGCCTTATAATAGCAACATTACACAACTGCTCAGAAGCAAGCACCAATTACCAGAACCATACAGAGGTGAATGGAGACAGGAAATACGGTCAGCTACCAAGACCACTCTTAAATATTACCAAAAGGAAGACCTGCGCGACCCTGACTCTCAGCATGATTTGTCTGCACGTCCGGTCTTTTGAAGTGAAATGCCACTCCTGTTAATGACATGAGGCCAACAAGGTCCTGGATTCCCGTGAAAAGGGACTGAGATCCTGGAAGCTCATTGTTTTACTTCTTCGTTGTGTTTATACAATGATACTGTTTATGTGCTTAGCAGGCACCCTTTCATAAGGTGTGTCCAGAATATGACTTACGGGCAGCGGACAAAGGCGCAGACTTTCTGTCTGTGCGGTTGCGGCCCGAGGATCAGGGGTTCGATCCCCGGTCCTGCCAGATCCGAGCATGGCCGGTGCCTTGAGGGAGTGGCAATTAGTGGCTGCTCCTGGGGTGGGGGGTGGGGGGTGGGGGATAGGGACTCGGAGAGAATCGTTGCGCATAAGACAGGCTGGAATCACGGTTAGGAGCTCGAGGAGTCGCGCCCTGAAGAGGATGTGGCGCCCTCTTTCCGGCTACCGGACAAAGGGGTTGTAGCAGCGATTCTCTCGCGGTTGCTACATGGGGGGAATTGAAGTGCATAGAGTCCAATTGGCTACCAAATTGGGAGAAAAATGGAAAAATCTGGAAAAAATTTCTTAAAAAGGATACGACTTGCACAGGTTGTGTTTACATATTTCAACTAAAAATTTATATAAAATGCATGTGTATGTGTGCGTGTATTTTTCTTTTTGTCATATTATCCATTTATTCAACATGATTTTTACAGATGCACATGAGGTTATGTGCCTTGCTCAAGGGTATTCAGTAGCACTCAATAAAAAGGAAGAGTCCGCACACTGTGTATGCTCCCCAGGGTCATACATGTATTAACACAGAAAAGTAAGTTTCGAAGAAAAAAAAAACGTACTCTGTACACTTGAAACATTACTTACTTTTCTGTGTTCATAAATGTATGACCCTGGGGAGCATAGACAGCGTGCGGACTCTTCCTTTTTATTAGGTGCTACTGTTCTGTGCACCTGTCCGGGTTTTTGGATGTGTGAGTATTTTCTGTGATCCTATGTAGCATGACTCAACCAGCATTTTGAACCTGCAGCCTCTGATGACCAGTACCTTACCTACACTGTAGCCTATCTTCAGCTATCCGCTCTGCTTCCGCTCTATGGGCCTGATTTACTGCATTTAGCATGTGCAAAACCTTCTTTAAAACAACTAATATTTAACTAAAGTGACTTTTAGCATTGACAGACTGCTAAAAAAGTGCAAAAAAATAAGTTGTGCAAGTCGCTCTGGATAAGAGCGTCTGCTAAATGCCTGTAATACACTGCCCGGCCAAAAAAAAAGTCGCACACTCTAATATTTCGTTGGACCGCCTTCAGCTTTGATTATGGCGCGCATTTGTTGTGGCATTGTTTTGACAACCTTATGCAATGTCACAACATTTATTTCCATCCAGAGTAGCATAGGTTTTTGGCTGAGATCTTGTATTGACGACGGGAGAGTCGAATCACTCCGTAAAGTGTTCTCCAGCACATCCCAAAGACTTTCAATGGGGTTAAGGTCAGGAATCTGGTGGCTAATTCATGTGTGAAAATTATTCCTCATGCTCCCTGAACCACTTTCACAATTTGAGCCCGATGAATCTTGGCATTGTCATCCTGGCATATGCCCATTGATGGGACATTCAGTACATTCAGGTACTTCGCTGACTTCATTTTATTGCTGCATAACGTTGCTGAGCCTAGACCTGACCAACTGAAGCAACCCCAGATCATAACACTGCCTCCAGAGGCTTGTACAGTGGCACTATGCATGACGGGTGCAATGGCAACTTTTTTTTTGGCCGGGCAGTGTATAATGTAATGTGTATTTCCTGGTCTGGATCATACCATTGTCGCAAATCATTTGGAAAGAGCAAGATTATTAAGGCCAGGTGGTTGGTCAGGCATGGTAGTACTCAGAAACTAGGAATCATAGAAGCGTCATAATTCGCCAGAAAATTTCCGGAAGCTGTAGGAGGCTTTGTTGACATATATTGGACCTCCGGCTTTTGGGTGTTGCCGAAGGACTTTAACCCCCGCTAATGATACTCAGATAAATCATTCACTAAAGCCAAAATAGTAATATTATGACCTGAATCAAATATCTATTTATTATACTGACATATGTATATTGTATTTGTAGAAATGTGTTTGAAATACAGTGCTTTAAGATACAGACTATATGAAAGCATAATGCATTCTAAGACGAATCTGTCTAAAAAGCAATCTTTTATCTTGAGATTTCAACACCTTTACCTTCACCACCCTAATAATGAAGACAGTGGCGTACCCGAGTCACCCTGCTGTGTTAAACTATAGCCAGAAGGGCGTACCCGAGTCACCCTGCTGTGTTAAACTATAGCCAGAAGGGCGTACCCGAGTCACCCTGCTGTGTTAAACTATAGCCAGAAGGGCGTACCCGAGTCACCCTGCTGTGTTAAACTATAGCCAGAAGGGCGTACCCGAGTCACCCTGCTGTGTTAAACTATAGCCAGAAGGGCGTACCCGAGTCACCCTGCTGTGTTAAACTATAGCCAGAAGACACCCAGCAGCCTCCCACAAGGATTCGGTCTGTGGTAAAGAAGTCAGGAGGATCTGAGGTGCTCTTCCTAGAAATTATAGGCCAATGTACTCACATATACACAAAGAACATGCTCCATACATTCCTAAAAATCCTTCTGCATAATAACATTTTTGAAATTAAAATGATGCCAAGTTATAGCTACAGTGAGCACCATAATTCATTGGACAGTGACACATTTTTTTCTTATTTTGGTTCTGTACTTCGAGTTTGAAAGGATACAACGAGGTTGAAGTGCAGACTGTCAGCTTTAATTTGAGGGTATTTTCATCCATATCGGATTAACCGTTTAGAAACTATAGAACCCTTTGTACATAGTCCCCCCCATTTTCAGGCATCAAAAAATATTGGACAGTTTAACATAATGTAGAATAAAGTAATCATTTTTAATATTTGGTCGCATATCCTTTGCATGCCATGACTTCCTGATATCTGTGACCCAACAATATCAAAAAACTCTTGATATCGTATTTTCTGTTACTCCTAGAAGCGATACTATAACCTCTCTGCATTTGAATGGATCTCTATGGGAATTGGGGGGTGGGACTAGATTTAGCTGTAAATTACACTGGAACAGTATGGAACACGTGGTTGGCTAAATGGCTCTAAGTCATCAAGGGTCTGACGTATCGAACAAGCCTTAAACCATCACTCTGCTGCCAGATATGCAGTAGATATGGATGGATAACTTGAAGGGGTTCTTCTCTTGACTTCTTTTTCCAAAGCGTCCAATAGGGAACTTTGTCAGGAGACAAATTCTAACGTCGGATTCTAACGTTGACGTCGAGGCGTATATGCATATCTATGGTACAAGAGTGGATCATATTACAAAATACTCTTTTTTATTTTTGTTAAATCTTCATTCATAGTCTACACTTTGTACCAATTGTCATATGTTAACTGATTGATATTCTCAATAAAAATTAAAAAATTAAAAGATATTACGAACTACTTCCTCACTAGTTTGGAAAGAGTTTTGCGGGATTTCTTTCGCACACTGCTTGCAATGTGAGGGGACAGGGCACATAGTAGACAGGGGACAGTGGCTCTGATTCGGACACAGTCCGCAGTGTGGCTGATAAACGGTCATGATAATGATAGTGCCCCCAGGTAAGGCAAGATGTTTGCTTTCTAAACAGGCGTAATATTTTATATGAGTATGGTACCTAGCCCCACCTTTCACTGGAACCTGTTTCATATGTAAGAAGTTCAATAACCATTTTAGATCATCATAGTCCTTTGCTGAAGCGGGCTTTATTGCAGTATCGAAGAAGTTTTAAAAAATGGCATCAGCCATTGTGTTTCATTCAGGGGATGTAGCTCTATGACATCATTGCCATTTTGTTTTACCTGCTCATGCCACAACATGCCAAAGCATTTTCCACTTTTCAAAATAGACTACTGAATCAAGATAAGATTACTGAACCATGCGATGAACAAAAATGTGACTACAGACTGATCGACAGAGATTATGTCCTGAGCCAACCATTGCTTTTTTTTTGGCATTACATTGACATTGATTTTATTTTCAAATAATCATGTCCGTCATCATTGCTGTATTTCCATGTACTCCTCTTGACATAAAAACGTACTTTGTTCTTACTAGAATCAAGTTTTCTTTTGTGTAAACCCAAACAGTGAATGCACTTCTTACACCATTTAACAAGGCTAATTGTCGGTGGTTAAGTCACTTTTTTCCGTTGTAGCTGGAATGCAGTCCCCTGTAGCACGCTTTCATATTTCCATGATGTGATATCTGATCCTAGCGTATGTGCTTGCATAATCCTACCTGAGGGTGTGTGTATGTGAGTGCCTGTGTGCACACGTTTGTGTGTGTGTGTGTGTGCGTGGGTGTATTATTGATATACGTAGTTAACATTTTTTATCTGACCCGATGCACCTTAACCAGTAAATTGAGATTACACTAATTATTGGAGCACTTAAAATCTTTGTTTTTTCTTATTTTTCTTTTAAAATCTTTATTTTTTAAATTCTTCTGAAGTGGAAAATATTAGCTTGTTAATTTCGTTTTTGCTTGACAAGTTACATTATCTGACTCCACCGGCAAATCTTGAAATGAGTAAAATTCTCACCCCATTGGCAATCTTTTTGTCCCATTTCTAAACTCTAAATAAGACTAAAATTCTTGTTAAGATTTGGTTTTTGCAGTGAGCTTTTACTGCAGGATTATCAGCTAGCTTCCACTTCAAGTTTATTTGTATAGCACATTTTCATACACAAGGCAACTCAAAGTGCTTTACATAAGACATAGAAAAACATTATATAAAAGTTAATTAGAATTGAGAACAATCTTAAGTTTAAAACAGTTTAGAAACAATGTTAATAAAAAGTTAAAACAGTTAAAAACAATCTTAATAAGAAGCTGCAAAACTACCAGAAAATAAGATCCTTTTTATGCTATAAGTATATACTATATACTTCGCCCACTCTGCCATCCCCCAGCTAAGCTGCATACTCATTGCGTCAAAAGAAGACACTTCAGCCACTGCTGCAGATGGAAGTACACTGCAAGTACACTGCAGGCATCCAAACATCCAATTGCACAGTGAGACCATGCCGCCTGGAGATGCTATCGCCACTGTAAGTAGTCAGCACAGGCACAGTTTGGACTCAAGAGGAAAAAGTATGGAAAATGAGTGCGTCATACTTGGACAGAAATGCTAGCATGTACAGTATGGATGTCAGAGGGCGCACTACTTTTCTTTAACAAGATCAAACTTTGAGGAACTAAATCAGCATGGAAAGTGTATCTAAAAATATATTTTCTGTAAGAGGAAATATGAAACCATTTGCAGTTTCAATTCAATATCAGACGCAGTTTTAACTGCCACAAAAGACGAGCGTTGGAAAGTACAAAATTCTTACCCCTATTGTTATCAAAGTTACGACACTGTACTTTCGGCAGGTGGATAAACCGGAAGGTTAAAGACAAATGCCGATGCATGCTGCTGGCTTCAGGAGCCTTTACTTTCATAACAGGAGGTGAGGTCACCAGGAAGTGACATCAGCCTCGTGACTGGGCTGTTTGTGAGAGGTGTTCACGAGGTTCCATTAGGCTCACCGATCCTTATGTTGTGTGGATGGGCTCACAAGAGGCACAGAGAATGATATGACCGTATCCACATAATGCAGGAACCCGCTCAGGCAATGAACAGAATTTTCCCTCACAAAAACATGGGTATTTCTGTCAGTATAGGAAAGTCCCACTGAGCTCTGTAAAAATCCCACTCGCTATCTTGGCACTCTTTCATAAGAGGGCATGATGCAATACACTGAAATAAAAACAAATTGACTACTGCAGCAAAAGCTATTGGATAGAACATGATAGAATTTCCATGTTTTGAACTCACAAAACTTTCATAGTTGGATGTCTTGCCTGAATCTTAAAACCCTCAAAGATATAGGTGAATAGTTCACATTGAATTAATATTAATAAAGTGCTCCCTAATTTTCCAATCTCAGAGTGCTGCACATTGTGCGTTTAAAGAAAAATAAATACACACACCTGTGTGTATATATACTGTGTATATAATATATACATATATATATATATATATATATACAGTGCCCTCCACTATTATTGGTACCCCTGGTAAAGATGAGTAAAAAGGTTATTAAAAATGCACCGTTTGGTGAATTAGCTTAATCTCACACTGAAAAAATGAGAAAAATCCAACCTTTAATTAAAAAATGTATTATGAGAAAAAAAGTCCCTCATCAAGAAATAATAATTTTTAACAAAACTATGTGTGCCACAATTATTGGCACCCCTGTATTTACATATAGAATAAAGTAATAATTTTTAATATTTGGTGGCATATCCTTTGCATGCCATGACTTCCCGATGTCTGTGACCCAACATCAAAAGACTTGATATCATATTTTCTGGTACTCTTACAAGCGACACTATAACGTCTCTGCATTTGAATGGATCTCTATGGGAATTGGAGGTGGACTAGATTTAGCTGTAAATTACACTGGAACAGTATGGAACACATGGTTGGCTAAATAGCTCTAAGTCATCAAAGGTCTGACGTATCAAACAAGCCTTAAGCCATTACACTGCTGCTAGAAATACAGTATATATAAAATCAATATTGGACCCCAATGTGGGGTTTTATGGAGCTTTATGGAACACGTGGCGCCTTATGGAGCTACCGGCCCGATTCCACTGGCACAGCCTGGATTTGACCTGAGATTGTGGGGCTCATCCATGCACCACAGAATCGTGCCGTATCCAAATGAGCCACCCAGCAGCCCCAACCCATTGTCTTTGAACACAACATTGAATAGGCACGTTCTATTCCATTCCAATGCAGTAGCATTACCCATCAGGGAAAAGGATCCAAAATGGCGTACAGACAGTCTGGGTTCCACATCAAATCAAGAGCCACGTCACGCACTGACACCCAGTGCACTACGGAATGAACCATCCGGCAGCCCTATTACTTCCTATTGTCAACCAGAATTTGGTTTATTATTTTATCAGCAGTTGTCTTCTTGCCCCGTTCTCTCAATCCCCTAATTAAATTCGGAGCGGCATCGTCAAAACCTTGCTTTTCATACCAGGCTCTCAGTATTTTGTAGGATTTGTCCCGAGCGTTAGACTGAGCATCCTCTTCGCTGAATTCTATGTCGGCATCGCTTAAGCAGCCTCTGGCCAGCTCTATCGTAAGTTTCGGCCCTAATTCCTCTACGATGTCATTCAGGTGGGGACCGAGGTCTATGCCTGTGAATGAGAGAGAACAAAGGGTTTGAATTTTAGAGCACTGCAGTTCAAAGTCCCAGTTCAAAATATTTTCAAATACGGTTAAACACAAGTATGAAATTGGTTGTTTTTCCTCTGTATTGGTATTTTCGAATCAAAGACAATGCAGCAAAATTCACAATGTCTGCATTTATTTCTTGTGTTTTTTTTAAACAGACGTTGAACTATATTCCAACAATGCCACTGAATGAGTCAAATCCCCCTATTTCACATCAGCATAAATATTGTGACAAAGCGAGTTTTGACAAATTTATGACTTGCAAGGCCCATATTTTATTGCATACCTCTAACATTGTGACTGTGGCTCATGGACATCACTAGGTTGACGATGTCATCCTTTGAGATGCTCGACCGAGCTTCGGTATGTTTTCTGGGTTTCTGTGTGCTTCTATATGTTTTCTGGGTTGCTGTGTGTTTTCTGGGGTTTGAGACTTTTTGGGGTTTCCTTTTGAGCAGGTGAAAAGTGTGTTCAATAGGGCTTAGATCTGGTGACTGACTGGACTGCATCAAACACCTCCACCTTTTCTTCCTGATAAGCTCCTTGGTTAGGTTTGCTGTATGTTTCGGGTCGTTGTCTTGCTGCAAGATAAACTTCCTTCCAATGAGCTTGGTGACATTTCTCTGAATATCGGTGGACGATATGTTTCTGTAAAATTCTGATGTCATTCTGTTGCTGCCATCGCTGTTTTCATCATCGATAAAGACCATTGGACAGGCCCAAGCCATCACAGTGCATCCTCCATGCCTGACAGATAAAGCAGTATGCCGAGGGTCCAGAGCAGCCCCTCTCTTTCCCCACACTTACCCTTTCCATCACTACGGTAAATGGTTATCTTTGTCCCGTCTGTCCATAAGACTTGTTCCCAAAACTCATCAGGCTAATCTTTGCATTTAACTTATTTTTTTCTAATTCCAATCTGGCCTTTCTGTTCTTAGGGCTGAGGAGAGGTTTAGTCCTGGAAGTATAGCCCCTGTAATTTGCCTCTCTCAGTCTTCTGCAGGCAGTGTGCGGCGATACTTTCACCCCCAACGTATGGAGATCATTAGCAACTACTCGAGCTGACAATTTAGGATTTCTTTCACAGCTCTTATAATCATCCTGGCTGTGTTCGGAATCGCTCCCTATTCACTCACTCCCTATACACTACTTAGGGAATCTACATAGGGCACTAGATAGGGATTCGCTGGTGGAAAAGAAGGAGGTGATTTCGGACACTACATAGTCTGAATAGGTTACTTAGCAACGCGCAACGCTTGCGTGACAGCGGTCACCGGCTTGGTGAGAAAGCATGCAAGAAACGGTAAAAAAAGTTTTCTTTTTTAATTTTGAACAAGGGTTTTGTTGTCTCGTTGTAGGTAGATAGGTAAGTTAGGTAACTAGGTAGTAGCTAGCTAATTAAGTTGCATTTTCCATTAAACAGTAATAATTGTTAAATTAAAAAAATAGCTAACACTTTGTAATATATTTAATCTACCGCGTTTATTTATATTTCGGTTATAAAGCCGATGAAACTGATTTAATATAGGCTACAAGATGAAACTTGCATTTATATTTACATTTGTAGACGAGCGCAGGCTCAACCATCGCCATCTTGACAAAAAAAAAATCTCCGGTCATGTAGCTAGTGTACATCGTTTGTACCCTACATTTTAGCTTATAAAGTAGACTCTCAAACAGTAAAAAAACACTTCCAAAGGATATAACCCATGCCCTGACACTCACGGCTATCTATTTATAAATCATTGATTGACTCGTTGAATGGCATTGTTGTAATATAGTTCAATGTTTTTTTTTTAAAAACCAGACTGATTTCCATAAGTAAAAGTAATGAATGGGATAATAACCCCTGTGCTGTCTTCAAAGCAATCATCATGATCGTGTGCTTTTGAAATTTACCATTTTAAAATTAAAAATATTTTAATGCTAAATTTTACAGTTTGGCATTTTAAATTATAATATTTTTAATACTGAAGAATGGAAATATACATACCTTTAAGTGGAATGTACTCATCGATTTCCTAAAGTAGGTCCAAAAGATATTGTGTTAATTTGTTATGTATACATGCTCAATATTATGATTTCATAAATACTGTAAATAACACATGCGTGGACTTTGTTATCCCTTATGGAAAAAGAATATACTGCAGTATATTGTAAATATATCAAAATTATTGTCACAATATATTTAAAATATACTGCAGTATATTACATTTCCATAAGGGATCTGTACTGATTCCCCTTTATCTCTGTATATACATTGACTGAATTCATTATTTCATGCCATTAAAGGGATAGTTTGGAATTTTGGACATAATGTCTCAATTACGACTTACCCATGATGTAGTTGATTGATGGAAACCATTTTCAGATAATTCCATGCTGTCCCTTCTTTTGGACATACACACATTGCTAATGCTAGCGCAACTCTAAGGTAACTGTTAGCATCCACTAGCAAACGCACTTAAACACTCCACAGTGCACCCAAAGCAAATAAAATACGACGACAGTCTATCGGGGTTATTTTGAGTGTTTATACCATCATTTTTTAAGTCAAACTATCGTTGAATCCTTTACTTTGTGCTGACCTATATTCTCTGTGGAAGTACGGTGGCGGAGCAAACGTGGCCATTGCAACTTGTTGCTCTTCTTTGTTGTTGTAGTCGACCAGTGCCGGCACTACATTCGGAGGTAACGTAAAGTATCGCTCCGCCGCCGTACTTCCACAGAGAATATAGGTCAGCACAAAGTAAAAGATTCAACGATAGTTTGACTTTTAAAAAAATGGTATAAACACTCAAAATAACCCCGATAGACTGTCTTCGTATTTTATTTGCTTTGGGTGCACTGTGGAGTGTTTAAGTGCGTTTGGTAGTGGATGCTAACAGTTACCTTAGAGTTGCGCTAGCATTAGCAACGTGTGTACGTCCAAAAGAAGGGACAGCATGGAATTAGCTGAAAATGGTTTGCATAAATCAACTACATCATGGGTAAGTCTGAGACATTATGTCCAAAATTCCGAACTATCCCTTTAAGAAATTCTTGATTCTGAAACAAACCCACAAATTATTTTTCAGGCACAACAGTCCTAGATTATTTAAACATTATAAACATAAGTGCTGTAACATTCATCATGTTTCAGGTCAGCTGTTTCCAATGTGAACAGGAAGATTGTTTAACCACTAGAGGGCGATCAAACCATAGGGTGATGACAAAAGAGCAGCAAAGAGTTGGAAGGAGCTTATTTTCCATTAACCAGTATGTCTATCGCAGAAAGCGTCTAATGAAATCTTTTCTAAAATCCATCTAAAAAAGGCTGATTTTTGTTTTTCTATTTCGGCAACTATCATTCATGCACATACTGTAGCAGTACGACACTTTTAAGAAAACTGATATAGAAAATTGATATAGATCAATGTCTGCTGGATATACGCAAAGCTTAAGCTAATGAAAATTAACTTAAGCTAATTCTGGTACAATACATCAAATGGCAACATTTATGTTTAATATTGTACATGGTCTCTTATCGGTTCAGTACTCACAAAGGGAGCGCAGCAACCTATGCCTTGCCAATAAGCCAGCCTTGCAAACATTTCACTACAAAAGCCCATACAAGCAAACTACTGATTCATTTCAAAATACTTTGTACAATCCTTTGCCTTTTTAGCAAAAGGAACAAATATACCTTGGCTTGGTCCCCTGGGTCACAGTATTCTTTCGGTTTATCTGCTGACAAAAGTTGAAAAATGTTAAAATTCTTAAAATGTAAACCGATTAAAACCAGACAGCAAGAATGATGCAAAAATTATTTCCTCAATGATACTGTGTATATTGTATACATACAAGGAGGGCCAAAAATGCACTAAAATTCTAGAAAATGTTATTTGTATAACACTTTTTACAGAGGCACTGTCACAAAGATGCTTTACAATGGAAATACAAAATATAATTGGGCAAAAATAAATAGGCCCAAACCCCAAGCAATTGAGGTAAAAAAAATAAAAAAACTCCCCAGTGGGAAGAAAAACACTCAAATGGTGGTGGGAAAATGGGTTTAAATCTCGGGAGGAACCCGGCTACAGAGGGGGAGCCCATCCTTTGCTAGCCGGCCCGGTGTAATAGTTAAGATAAAGTGAATGGTAACAGACATGTAATGAGGGATCCAGCAGAGCAAATGATAAAATGGGTTGGGCAGGTTAGTCAGAGGAATTATTATCTGGTAAAAAAAAGGCTCTCCAAGCACAGATGTATTAATATGCAAAGAAAAGACCTCCCAAAAGGGTATGTTACTTGCATCTGACACAGAGCTATAAATGAAATAAAAAGAGTCAAACGGCCCATATTTACATATGAAATATATACATGCAAATACGTATTATGAGCATAAATATTTGAAATAGCCTACTTAGAAAACAAATACTACTGAGAATTATACGTAAGGAGGATTTAGCTTTTGAGTTGAAAAACTAAATAATTGTCACTATATTCTTGCAGGAGGACTCTTTTTATTTTTGGTCATTGAAATACTTACTACTTACCGAAACAAAAACGCTTTCGCTTTTTAAGGAACCAAACACCAACAACACCAACAATCCCAAGTATTAGAAAGATGAGTGCTATCCACCATGGCCCACCTGAACCCACAAAGAAAGATAAACAATTTAACAATGCAAACAATTATTTTTATATGTCAAACATATTATCATGGAAGAGACCTGCATTACTTTTGGATCTTCACCATCCTGAACACAATATTATTGTACATCTGTATGCGGTTCCTAAACAGACCACTTGGTGTCATAGCAGTTACAATAAACACCAGTATTCAGAGAAAAATATAACAATTTCAAAATAGGTGAGGATATCAACAGTAAGTTTAATCTATTGTCAGCCTACCGCATCCATACACTTTAAATACATTTATCTACTCATTTACCTCCTTCTACTTTCTTGCAGACAGTGTCATTGGTGGAGGTGCATTGTTTTTCAATAACAAAGTCGCCTTCACATCTTATACAAAAATAAATGAATTAATTAGTCTTACGTTCAAAAAATAGCTTTTACAGAAATTATGTCTGAAACTATGAATTACATACCCATTACATCGGTAATAAACAAATATTGAGAGGAATATTGCATAAAATCATATTTCCCCCTGTGTTTGGTAGTCATTATTATTATTATTTTAAACTTAGTACCATGTTCTACCATGTTCTTAGTACCATTTACCATGTTAAATTTTTTTTTTAAACTGAGAGGAAATCATTTTTTAAAAATATTTTTTTTACTTTTTGTGTTTTTGTTAACATAGCCTTTTGATGGCACAATTATTACACCTATTATTATATTAAATACATAAAACCAGAGTTTATATGAAAATACATACTTTTTACAGGAATGGCATGCTTTACACTCCTCTCTGAATCCTTTGTCACAATAGTATCCCTTCTTGCATGTGCAGACTGCATTCTGCGTCACAGTGCATTCTTCTTTTGTTTCTAGATTTGCTACAGAAATTAAGATCGCAATTAATTATCCCATACAACTGTTAGTCAATGCAACAATGCTTCCAGGACATCATATCAGGAGATAAGGATAAAATTCACTCAGTGTTGCAGTGTTCACTCAAGTTGAAAAACACTCATTCACAGTGATAACTGATATCAGAGTCCACAACTCCTGATTTAATACAAACGTTATTTAATTAAAAATGAATGACAGATATTGATTCAATTCAGGCCAACATCTCCTGGGACAAAGACATAGACAACTGTTTTATGAAATCTGACAAGGAAGCTTTTACGGCAACGTGCATCGGAGCTTTAGTAGATGATTTCATGGTGCATTAATTAGCGTTCAGAATAAAATCAGCCACTTCATCATGTATATAGATTAAAGCTTACATAATCTAAGATCACAATGAGGTTTCCATTTGGACATCAAGGGGCGTGTGCTATTCCATAGATGCAACCTCATTACAAATCTATTCAATTGTGATTCTTCAGGCCATTTTAAAGATATGTATAAGATATTTAAAGGTTAAATAAAAAAGTACAAAAGTAACATTTTAGTTTTTTTTATTATTTCTTGTTAGTGAAAAGATGCATACCTTTAGGGTCACATGACGTGCACAGCTCACAGGAATCCATTACATTGGGATGGTCAAGGTATGATCCACTGTCACACGGTCTACATACTGATGAACTGTTTTGACTGCACGTGCCTGCATAAAAACCTTACAGAAATATAGGTCAACATTATTAGTGATGTCACTAATCCTTATAGCATCGCCACTGTCTTAAAAGATGTGATGAACTTTTCTACAAATCCATTATGCACAAATTAGATGGTACTCTCCTTGGGTACTCTAACTAGAGGGAGAAACACCTGCAAATTTAATTGTTTGGCAAATAAATAATAGAGTTGGCATATTCAAATAGATAATATACACTCCAACAAATCCAACTCAGCTCCCACAGACAAGGAATGTTGTGCATTTTATTGCATGGTAATCATTGTTAATAATACCACAAACGCTAACCAGTTCCCTATGCAATGTGAGTAAACAACCACATGGTTGTTTACCACGGAGAATTTAGGTGAACACAAAGTAAAGGATTCAACGATAATTTGACTTGAAAAATTATGGTATAATCACTGAAAATAACCTCGATAGACTGTCGTCGTATTTTATTTGCTTTGGGTGCACCTTGGAGTGTTTAAGTGCGTTTGGTAGTGGATGCTACTAGTTTCCTACGAGTTGCGCTAGCATTAGCAATGTGTGTATGTCCAAAAGAAGGGACAGCATGGAATAATCTGAAAATGGTTTCCATCAATCAACTACATCATGGGTAAGTCGTAATTGAGACATTATGTCCAAAATTCCGAACTAACCCTTTAAGCAATATACAAATGACTGCTGGAAAAATTCACCACAGACAAAATGGCGTCTGCTGCGATAGGTTTGTAAACCAACAGTAAATAAAACAACGGGAACTTATATTTAAAAACTTAAATAAGAGTCTCTGAGCATTTTTGCCTCACAAAACACTCGCCCCATGTTAAAAAAAATTCATGGTAGGCCTATATTTATTTTTGACCCTATTCTGGTAAAAAGAAAATACTGAAAATTACTATCAATAAAGTTGACTGGGATGAATTTAAGAAGAATAGCACCTAAGCTCACAAATAGTATGGAATGTAGTTAGCCTAGTCGGATGCATATCTGTCAAAACCACTTCCAGATGAAACTTTATAATAGGAGGTTGTCACTATGGATTTAGGGCTATTCTCAAAATCTCAGTGTGGGTCTGCCCTAAATAGCTGTATTGTTAATCTGTCATTGTAAATGGTGAGTTCAGAATATATTATTTAACTGAAGACAACTTAATAGGCCTTCTTCGCCCAGGAAAGAGCTTTATGTCTCACTGCTATTGAAACCATGTCATCGTAATCTTCCATAGCTGAGACACAGACTTTTGTGGGAAGTGCCATTACTGGTTGACGGGAGGCCTACGAGGCCCTTTTTTAAATATTGTGCTTTTTTGCACTTTTTAATTGTGAAATACTTTGGAAATATAAATATAAATCGTGTTACCAAGTTGGCTTAAGATTGGCAGCACATATTGAGATAACATGAGTCTTGTTCTTCAAAGGGGAGGCTGCTATTTATTTGCACAAATTATAGACATTACTAAGTAAATTGAAGTGCTGTGACTCAATCATGCATGACATACATGACTGATAATACTGTCAAAGTATGCCACCAGCTGTATTTGTGAATGGAACTGAATAACTTTATAAATACTCAAGTCTAATTAAACAGAATAAAAAAGAGGATTCATACCAGGTGAACATAATTTGCAACATTGCTGTCCTTTATATTCCCGCTGTCCATCTGGGCACTGCCGCTGCCTTTTCATGCGGTTTCTGCCATGCGGTTCTCTTTTTGTTGTGCATTCAGCTGGCAAAAATAGCTGTAACAGAAAAGGTTATGCATTAACATGGCATTCCTGTAGCGTTTATCTGACAGATTTCATGAAATGAATTGAAACGAAAAGTAATGTTCAGAGTGAAAGTAACTAGTACACCGAGGTAAAGTATCCAAGAACAAGTTGTTTGAATATATTTGTATTTCATGTCCCATAATATTTAATTTGTAAAGTGAACATGCTTATAAAAAACTGGGAAACTTTTTGCAAAATAGACAACATGATCAAAGAGGCGCGAGATCAAGTGTTTAACAGCTTGTTTCGCAGTAAATTAGGCTACAACATCTCTCTTTCGCTTTCACAGAATAGACTAAAAGCACTCTGGCAGGCCACACAGTGGATATAACGTACAGCAATCAATGTACCATAATGATATTTACTTACCAGAATAAATATACCGGTAAGCTGTAAACTGAATTTCATTTTGCAGCAGTAAGCTCAACTTCAACTTTCGGCAAACCTTTCCGTGGCGGTGACTGTGATAATTTCCTCATGCAACATTTCCTGTGCTTCACTTCCTGAAGGTAACGCCCTATTTTTATACAGTCTATGGTAACGCCCCTTCACAATCTCCATCTACATGGTAACCAAGATGACTCACTCAGACATTTGGGTGTCATTTCAGTTTTCAGCTGAGGATAAACAACAGAGAAATGTGTGATCCCATTGTTTATAGTCTGTAGCCTATATCATAGTCCTATACCCTCCTCAGGGACATATGTGCAGTGATAGACAGTAATGAGAACAGTTCCCTGTGCTAACATTTGTCTGCATCATGAAAGCTGTCGCAGTCAGCCTGCACACAGTTTGACGCGTTGATACAGTCATGCACTGTATGCATGCATTTTATATAACTGTCAGCAAACAGATGCAAAGCAGTCACATATCAGGAGCCTGTTATGGTCAAACGAAGCAGCTTCTGTCGAGCTGAGAGTGAGTCTGGGAGGCATTTAGCTGAACGAGGATTCCCTTATCCTGTTCTCATAACAGGGAGGTGCAGCAACAGAGGTAGGCTAGCCTACGTTCGTTCATTCCCACACAGAAGGCGGGAACTGCCGACATGCAGGCACGCGCTCTGGGGCCAAGAGTCGGTAAAACATTCCAGAGCTGTGTCTTTTTTTTTCCTCGGCAGAAGACTGTTGATGCTAGATGTCCAATGAGACAGAGGCTGGAGGAGTCCTACTACGGCGCAGCTGCTTTGCCATTTTCGGTCAAAGCACATGCCAATCGAGCTGCGGTTTGTCAGCCGTGCCTTTCCACAGACCATGTAGCCTAACCTCTCCGATTCCTTCCTTATGTCTCTGCTGAAAGGCGTATTTGCAGGTTGAATGGTGTTTTTGGGAAAAGATATTTCTCAAATAGCCTATCTGTAAATATTTTTATTGTAAGCACAGTAGGCTAAGGTCTTAGATCCTATTATAGAATTGACAAAAAAAACAAAAAACAAAAAAGTTCTTTTTAAATTAAAAAAAGATATAGCCTACACCCCATATGGTAGCCTACATTGTATGTCATTCTCATGAACTGTTTTTTTTAAATATTTTTGTTTATTTTATCTTTTTTTTATAAAATAGAACAATGCCCATTATTATTGGTTTAGATGTTTGGGCACCAGTAAGTCTGTTGACTTCAGTTGAAGGAGTTCATTGAAGAGGCTTTAAGGAGGGTAGCTACAAAAAATAAAATGCTGCCGAATGCGGCGCATCGTAGAAACAGACACATGGGGTAGGCTCCCCCTCAGACAAAACTATGATGGAAAAAAAAGTCAGATACGGGAGAGACTAGCACTGGAGTTCAACTAAACATGGTCAAAAAGTACAGAGCGACATATTCTGCAGAGGAATTCCGTTGACCGAGCATTGTGGATGTAGCGTAAATCTGCAGAGGGAAGGGATCGCAGACGAACAGGCACGCGGCGCTCGAATCGCCGGCTGCTTTCCCAGACCACACCTCTGCGAAGGGGGGGGTTCTCTCTTCCCTTACATGCCGTTAAGAAAAGTAGTCTGCCAAGTCTCCCCTTATTTACTGAACAGTTCCTTTTTTGGTGTTGCATTAAAGTTCGCGCACACGATGTACGATGGGTGGAAAAAAAGCTTTCAGCTTCCGTGAATGTGCTGAACTGTAGTTTTCTCTAAACTGCTAGAAATCCTTTATAAATGTGAGTATGTTCTCTCTTTTTCTGCTTTGTTGTGAGGTATGGTGATTGTAGCTAGAGCTAGTGATCTAGCACTTTTATTTTAGTTTTCTTGAAAAATAGATATTTTCAGAAATAATCAGTAGGCTATTGTCAGGTATTCATATTGTAATGGAACATGATTAGCTAAAAACAGTAATACAACTCCTTGAGGTTCTAATTAGATAAATTAGACAAATTAGGTTCTCACACTCAGACCGAGGTAACCACAGAGGATTAGCATCCTTGCCTGACATAGAAGACAGACAAACCTGTGTCTGCAAAAGGACGTCTCATAAAGACCATTACAACATTTAGCTGATGCTCTTAACCAGAGTGATTTACAACGGTTACATTTCTTGCATACATTCCATTCATACAGCTGGATATTTTAGTAAAGGAATTCAGATTAAGTACCTTGCTCAAGAGTACAATAGTAACGCTTCCTCTGGGAATTAAACCCACAACCTTTGATTTACAAGCCCCGCTGCCTAACCATTGTGTTACACTGCCACTAGCTTTTACCAGCATATTAGCCTCTTCAAAATCAGTGCGGTCCAGGACACAACCCAATCTCGCCTTGCAGTAAACAACCAACATTCCAAGCATTTTTTTCCAGGCAGAAAAATTTTCCAGTCGTGTATACTTGTGGAAAAGACCCCAATGCCAACGCGTGTTCAGTTTGCTTGAAATACACAATATGAAGTACAAACCATGAACCTGCTCTACAACAGTGCACATTCAATGCCAGTAGAATAAAATCCCATCTAATGGTGCATTCACTGATATACTGTGTGAACACAGGGTATTACATGCATCTACACAATTGTTAAAATTACAAATAAAGATGGTCTCAGTGTCATCACATGGGGCCTCACAGCCATTACATTTTCTGCTCTGTCAAAATATCCATATGAAAAGGACGTTGATTTAAAAGGGATAAATAAGGATATGTTGAGCATCAGGTTTCATATTGCTGGCGCTGGACAGGTTATTACATCATTTGCAGTCGGCGGTGACATCTGTATACGCATCCAGCCCGCTGCACCCTGTCTAAATTAGGCTGTAGTATTTGCTTCTAGGCTTGCTGCAATATATATGAGAACTGGTCTGACGGGGCTGCCTGCTGATTACATTTTGATTTTAATTGTTCTCTGTAAAGCAGCATGTACGTTCTTGCATTGCCTGAATTTGCTATTGGATTTGTTATATCTGTGGGCATTCTGGTGCCATTCTTACAAATGCTCAATTTAAAAAGCCTGTCAGAGAACAACAGACTTTTTAAAAACTCTGTAGCATGGAGAGTTACCATACTTCCATTATTAAACCACTCCCTTTATCAGTTCTTCGCTGATATATTTTGAGGGCATATAGATTGTCATAAAACAAATGTCTTAGTATATGTGTACTCATACAATAAAAGGACAATAACCTTTTATAGCTATGTTGAAAATGTAATTAGAATGAAAAATGATTAACCAGATACAGATGAAGGATGTAAACAAATATGTCTTTTTTACAGTTGGACTCATGAACTTATACATTTGTGCAATAGCTTCCAAAGGTAGAGCTGTGCTGAAACTACAGAATGGGAGAAACTCCTCACCAAAGGAGGATTCCGGATTGTACAATGCAAGTCAATGCAGTCTGGCAAGGAAGTAAGATCAAAGCAAGTGTTTCACCTGTAGTATGAAATTGATTTGTGATATTTGTTCAGTGCAGTTAAATATGCCAATATGTTTCATTGTTAGCACACCCTGTTGGGGCTGGTTGCAGCTTTATTTGATTAGCCATGTATCTAGCTCTGCCTGTGCGAGAACTGTCACAGAGAGAAAAGGGAGGGGGAGAAAAGGGGGAGAAAGAGAGAGAGAGAGAGAGAAAGAAAGACAACCTCCACTTCATTCATACGCAGACCAAAAGCGGCACTGAGGTCAGAGACTCAGCAAGGCATGCTGGTCCGCCAATCCTGTGACCCCAAGAAACATTTCTCTTCCTTCACATTGGAGGTGAGTGTGTCACGCTGATGTTACACTCACTATATTTAGCCATTATTTTGCCTTACTTATTACAAATTTCCCCCAAACCGTTTTCACAGTTTTACATTCAATATGTTATCAGGATTACTACCACACAAACCAGATTTATGAAATTTGATATGCATACCCCCACAGGGATGTTGTGAAAGATATACCCCTTCATGGGTGAAATGACATTTACAAGAAATTGAGATCATACTCATTCAAAAGTCGCTGTGATGGTTTCACCGTTTGATATGGTGCTGCTTGCATTGTTTGTAGTCTGTGGTTGTATGGTGGACCAGCATTCAGAGAAAAGGGGCATATTTTAGAGACCATAAACCAAAAAAAGGAAACTGCGCGCAACTGCGCATAGAAAAAAAGCATTTCCTATCCAAGGCCAAGTTGATGCAGATCCAGGCCAGTGACCGATAATATTGTTGATGTTTCCTCAGAAGAATAATAAGTGAATTTCATCCATGAGTGTAACATTGCTTGTCTTGTTGGATGGTGGGCATGAATATTATCCTGTTTTTTTAATACTACTGCTATCAGTACAGCAAGCATTTTGTCCCCATTTTAAGCGATGTGTTATTATCCATAATGTGCATATTTCTTCACATTGTAAATAATAGGACCCCTGAAACATCCAATATCATATTACTGTATTTATTTGCTAAGCAAAGATTGCTACCCAGAGGAGCACACTTTCCATAGAGCTGCTTAAGGACCCTGCTCAAGGGTACCAGGCAATGCCCCGCCTGGGAATTGAACCCGCAGCCGTTGCATTTCGGGGGGACAGCTCCTTCACACCCAGATGTCCTGCAACACACCCTCACACACAGGTGCCGTACCTTTACCGCCCCGACTCCATGACGGAGGCGGTTTTTTTTTCCGTCCTCCCCGGGCTTGACGAGGGGTGTCAGTGAGTTTGGGCATGCGCGCGAGTGCCCGCCGCATCTTGTTTATGTTCCTGGGGGCGGTCGAGATCTCCGGCGGGCGGAAAGGCCCCCGGAATGCCCCCGCATCAGACAGGGGGCCTCGGTGGGCCACCCGGATTGGGCTTTTTTTCCGTGGCCAGCCCTATAAGGCAGTACTGGAGTGAGGCACTGTGCTGCCTCAGGCCCCAGCTCCTTGTTTGGGATGTGGGAGGGGGAGGAGGAGGCCAGGAAGCTACATAAGTGCTCCCCTGGAAGATGTGTCTTACACCATCCCCGAGCGTCAAAACCCCCGGCCAGGCACTGTCAGGGTAAGTGGGACGCACCTCAATCACTCTGCTAGCCTCGCCGCCGCCGCCGCTAATCTGACCCGCTCCCTCGCGGGCCAGATCAAGTTCACTGTGTTACAATAACGCTGTTCAATTTTAAACCTGCCTGGCTAATCATCTCTGATTGTTTGTGCTTAAGCGATCTGGCGTGTGCATGCAAAACCGCAAAGCAAGTTGTTGTGGTAATGGCGATGCAGCTCTAGCTGTGACCTCTGCCTCGTACTGTAAGTCTGGATGTGAATCCGTAAATCCACTGTACATCTGAGCTGCGTGTCGGTCCAGGGTTTCTGCTGTGATTCATTTTTGACGTGTCGTTGACGTTTGAGGTTTTGAGGTTTGTTTTCATGTGCGCTGCATTCTGTCTCGTGATGTGCGACCATACAGCTGGCGCTGAGATTGTGTTGTCATTATTTTATCGCATTTCCATTATCATATTATGATCTCTTAGGCTGCAAGCTACAAGCTTTATTACATGAAAAGTATGAGTAATCCCTCTACTTATCTTGTACTATTTTGTCCGTGGAAACACTGGGTGAGAAACTGAGATTTGCGCTTTGCGTTGGCCCGAGTGATTGACAGCCGTTTAAGGGGTGCGCGCCCCGGTTCTTTTATGTTGGCGACGCCGGCTGATTAGCGGGGGTGATCCGTGATGGAGGGCGAGAGAGAGAGAGAGAGTTGTAGGTGTCAGGGCTAATCAAATCTTGGCAGAGAGAAGCACAGAGCAGGAACACTCTCTGGGATGTTCGGTCAGGCTGGGCTCTCGCTTGAGCAACGTGATTCCTTAGAGTTTTAAGGTTTATTACTAAATATGGTTCTCTCGGATTCCTGCTGTGGCTACGCAGCGACTGCCCTCTCCCCTCTCACATCCATCCTTTTTTTTCTTCCTTTTTTTTTTTTTTTTTTTGGCTGCCGAAGGCAGGCAGGGCCAGGGAAAGAGTTGGAGAGCCGTGCAACCATAGACAGACATCATTCCACATCATTTCCTAATTAGGAAGTTTTCCCAGGATACAACGTCCATTCACCAGGGAGAGTAGCGCGATCCACTTGATGGCAGCAGCTTACAGAAACTTTGTTTTTCTGACGTGTTCTTTAACACCATGTTTTTATGGCTTAACCTCAAAGGGATGTGCTCTACAATAACCACACTGCTTTTTGTCAGTATCTGAATAAAAGAGGGAAGGATTCAATATAATTGGAATGTAAATTAAAACAAAAATTCTGGGAAATATTGTTCTTCAGTGAATTGGAAGGCTATTATGTATTCTTTTAATCATTTTAGGAATGAATAGCCTTTTGCATGTAATTCCTCTACAGGGATAAGTTTCACCCAAAGTATCATTTTCAACTTGAAGAGCTTTTTTTTCTGATGATAACTGTTGAATTCTGCATTCAAGGAAAGTTGGGTGTGGTCCCCTGCACAACACACACACACACACACACACACACACCCACACACCACACACACACATGCATACACACACACAAACACACCCGCCCTCACACACACACACACACACACACACACACACACACACACACACAACAGTAACAGTGGTATACAAACTGATGACAGTCTGGGGCTGTGATGGCTAACTTCCAGCGCTGTGCTCACAGTGATTGTTTCCCGTCTGAGTGAGGAAGGCAAAGAGAAGCAACCATGTGTGACGATGAAGAGAGCACCGCCCTCGTGTGTGACAACGGCTCAGGTCTCTGTAAGGCAGGCTTCGCCGGGGATGATGCCCCCAGGGCAGTATTCCCCTCCATCGTGGGTCGCCCCAGACACCAGGTGAGGAAGCCAAAAATTGCACAATCACAGTCTGTTAACCATTGACCATTGACCATGCCTCATACATTTTAAGGCCAAAAGCTGTTTTTCTTTTTTTCAACAATAGAAACTTCCTCTCATTTACATAATTATAAAATATTTATGGTCGTCGGCAATTCGTACTTCGCACCTTACTTCTTTCTTCAGCGTTTTAAAGTACAAAGTATATAGCTATCTGAAACTGAACTCACAGTAATCACATTGAGGCTTTGTAGTAATCTCTTACCATCATTCCGAACGGAAAACATGCCACTGCGTTTGTGAAGGGCTGTAGCAACACGCGGCACGCGCTGCAGTGGGCGTCCGATAAGGGCGTGTTACTAACCCTCATCTCGCACTCATCTCCTACAAGGGCGTGATGGTCGGAATGGGCCAGAAGGACAGTTACGTAGGTGATGAAGCACAGAGTAAGAGAGGTATCCTGACCCTGAAGTACCCCATTGAACACGGCATCATTACCAACTGGGACGACATGGAAAAGGTAAGGAGGTCGGTTCACTGTACTGCAAACGCGGCCGTCACACACCAAAGCACAGTCAAACAGAGAGAGAGAGAGACAGAGAGAGAGAGAGTGAGAGAGAGACAGAGAGGAAGAGTGTGAGAGAGAGAGAGTCATCAGAATTTTCTTAAAATACACCAGTGGGGAAGTACAGCAGAACAGCACGAAGGGAAATATATGAGTAATTGCTTGACTTAAATGTACAGTTAACACAGATCTTTGTGCCAAGGGAACGCGACATTGGCCTCTGTAAAGGCCATGAGCGGCCGTGGGCCTAAAAAGCCAGCTTGCTCCGTAACGAGCATCATGTGATTAAGAGTACTGGTGACTAAGAGTGAAGCACACAGCACAACCTCTTCCAAGTACAGCCAGTCATGCCTCAACAGATGGCGTTACAGATGGTGCAACCCAGTTATCTTTTTGCCTCTTTAATATTTATGCCATTATTGCACAATATTTTGAGTTCTGCAAAGCACTCTGCTACTATTCTATTGTGGAATTGCAGTAATGATTTCAATTTGTATGGATCAATTGCCTAACTTGATTGATCATTGCATTTGTTTGATTGATGGATTTGCCCTTTAGATCTGGCATCACTCCTTCTACAATGAGCTCCGTGTGGCCCCCGAGGAGCACCCCACTCTGCTGACTGAAGCCCCCTTAAATCCCAAAGCCAACAGGGAGAAGATGACACAGGTGATGCGAACGCACAGGTCCCTCAGCAAAGAATTCTGGGAATTCAGTCAAATCATGATGGTTCTGTTGAGTTGTCATCTAATGCCCTGGACAAGAAGCATTGAAACATATTGAGCAGATGCAATGTGAGAGACTGATAATATGTTTACAACATTATCAATCAGTAAAACATCACATGTATGGCATGGTGAATCATTCATTAAGTTCTTCTCAGCTATACTGAGATGGCCAGGCAGTATGTGTACTACACTGCAAAAGATGTCTTGTAATGAGACTTAAAATAATTTATTTTTCTCTAAAGTGGAAAATGTTAGCTTGTTTTAAGTTACTTTTTGCTTGACAAGTAATATGATCTTACCCCACTGGCAAATCTTGAAATGAGTAAAACTATCTCACCCTACTGGCAATTTTTTTGTCTCATTTAACAGTAACAGAAATAAGATTCTAGATTCTAAGTCTAAATACAAGACTAAAATGCCTGTTAAGATTTGGTTTTTGCAGTGTACCCATTTCTACACATTGATTGAGACCAGATGTTTTCCCTGTTTTAGATCATGTTCGAGACCTTCAATGTGCCAGCCATGTATGTGGCCATCCAGGCAGTGCTGTCCCTCTACGCTTCCGGCCGCACCACAGGTCAGCTCCCCTGCACCTGTACGGAAGTGCCCTGACATCACACCGGATGCTTGGAAATGCGCGTAACATCCGCCTGTTTCTCTCCTCGGCAGGCATTGTCCTCGACTCCGGCGATGGCGTTACCCACAACGTGCCCATTTACGAGGGCTACGCCCTGCCCCATGCCATCATGCGCTTGGATCTGGCTGGCCGCGATCTCACAGACTACCTCATGAAGATCCTGACCGAACGGGGCTACTCCTTTGTCACGACTGGTGGGTGGAGCCGAGGCCTGAGCGGTCATGACGCTTCACAGGAACAGAGCTTAGTGTCGTAGATTCTCTATTAGTTGTAACGTGACAGGTTTCTAACTCTGGACAGTTTCAAATGATTAAAATGTATGCTCCTGCTGATTTTCCACCACTGGGACTGTTTAAAAAAGCATCAGTTCTCCCGTGTGTGGTTTCCCTTGTGATAAATGGTCTGTGTCTGTGTAATGCAGGGACACTAAGGACTTTCCAGTCGATTGCTCCATCTCAGGCACTTCTCCATATAGAGTCCTGTCCTGTGTGTACCTCACTGCTTAATTCTGCTGCCTGCAGCTGAGCGAGAAATTGTCCGTGACATCAAGGAGAAGCTGTGCTACGTCGCCCTGGACTTCGAGAATGAGATGGCCACCGCTGCCTCCTCTTCCTCTCTGGAGAAGAGCTACGAGCTGCCCGACGGCCAGGTCATCACCATCGGCAACGAGAGGTTCCGCTGCCCCGAGACCCTGTTCCAGCCGTCCTTTATCGGTACTTTACCCCCAATACCCGTGAGCCTTTGTACACATTCATACAGCAGTTATAACCCCTGTCGAATGGAATTTTGTCCTGGGCTACACCTGAGTCTGTGGCAAACAGACCAGCGAAAACATCGAAGTAGTTTTTCCTCTGTTCCCGTTTCTCTCTAACCGGCTCTTGTGATCCCCAGGTATGGAATCAGCTGGCATTCATGAAACCACCTACAACAGCATCATGAAGTGTGACATTGACATCCGCAAGGACCTCTACGCAAACAACGTCCTGTCTGGCGGCACCACCATGTATCCTGGGATTGCTGACAGAATGCAGAAGGAGATCACTGCTTTGGCCCCCAGCACCATGAAGATCAAGGTGCGTCTTAAAGCATTTTAAAGGAAGGCCGTCTGTAAAGCTCAATAGGGCATGTGCCAGAAAAATTGAAAGGGTCTTGTGGCTATTTTTGACAAATGTTCTTTTGAAGTCTAGTCTGAGGTATCACTCAAAAATAACTATCTAATGTATCAGATGAAGAAAGAGACAGTCCTGTTTAAGATGTCGCATAGTGTTTGTGTTTGTATTTGTTAAGAAAAAAAAAAGACATTCATATTCAATAGTAGCTGAAGTTGACCTTTTCACCTGACTGTCTGTGACCTCCCATGCATTCCTGCTGTAGATCATCGCACCACCCGAGCGCAAGTACTCCGTCTGGATAGGAGGCTCCATCCTGGCCTCCCTCTCCACCTTCCAGCAGATGTGGATCAGCAAGCAGGAGTACGACGAAGCCGGCCCTTCCATTGTTCATCGCAAATGTTTCTAAAGCCCCCAAACTCCCAAGCTGCGCCCCAATATTCTTCACTCCCCACCTCCTTTCCTCCACTCCCCCCACTACAACTCCTCTCCTACCCGGAAGTATGCAAAACATTTTGAGTACAAGTAGTTGCATGTACAGTATACTTGATGTACTTGACATTGCAGTTAGCGTCGAGACATTAATCAATTTGTAACTATTTGTAAGTAATATGTAGCCAAATCAGCAACATTAGATTATGACACAAAGATGGGTTTCCGGGGCATGGAGGAGAGCAGGTGGTAGTGGAGGAAAGGAGGGAGCATTTTTCCAGTATTGGGATACACCCCCCACTTTTTTTCCTTTGCCTGTAAACTGTGAATGTATCTTCTTCCTACTTTCATTGTCTTTGCACTGCCAACTACTGAGCGAATGTGTCGTTTTTTCAAAATGAAAAAAGCTTGAATGTTAATAATGTTGTTCATGGCTGGGGAAGTTCCTGTACTGAAAGTTAAGGGTTTTCTCGTGCTCCCAAACTTGCCGTACTTTGTCCTCACCTGTTGCAAGAACATTGCTCACGGTCTCCCTCTTGTGTTCGAATACAGTAAGACGTCCCTGGACTTTGCAAGTCTCGCATGTGTTCAATCACCGCTGTATGCTTTCAGTTACAGATTTTAAAGATGGTTACATTGTGAACACTCCAGGAAGGAATAAAGCTCTTTAAAAAAAAAAACTCTTCTTTGGCTAATATATTTCATATATTTTCTATTTAAATAGCGTTTAGAACATCACAACCACAATATTAAATCATGTGGAAATGCATTTGTGGTAATTATTTTTAAACGTGTTATTAACAAAGGAAAAGAAAATCATTCCTGTCAGGAATCGTGCACTCCAGTACGCTGCTTTTGAATGTATTATGGATTAACCCAACGGTCCTGAACATATACATCTTGCGGTTCCACTAACAGCAACATAAGTGATCACACATTTGGAAGTGCAAACCCCTCTATGCCATCACAAGGCCAATCATTTAATTAGCAAGCTGCTCTTCTCCTTATCTGTGTTACAGCCTGCCTCTTCACAGTCTGTTAGTATTATTCCCATTTGAGAGGCACTCTGAAATTTCACACCCTTTCCCCACTGTAAGTGTACTGCATTCCTATGTGCAAGGGAAGTAAATGTCACATTGTCAATGAAGCGAAGTACGTCCTCCCCTGGATTCCTGACGGACAAGTTCTGCGAATGTAACCCATTTCCAATATGTGCTGTACTTGCCAGCTTGTTGTCAGCCGACAGCAGGCAGACTTAGCATAGGCCTTTTATCAAACTCCCATTGCAAAACGGTGCTTGTTATGCCTGCAGCAGAAGCTGAAAAACTTCAGATATTGGCTTACAACTAATGGTCATCACGTTGGGGCGGCAGTGTAGTATAATGGTTAAGGAACTGGACTTGTAACCGAAAGGTTGAAGGTTCGATTCCCAGGTAGGACACTGCCCGTTGTACCCTTGAGCAAGGTACTTCACCTGACGTGCTTCAGTATATATCCAGCTGTATGAATGGATAAATGTAATAAGAAGTTGTGTAAGTCGCTCTGGATAAGAGTGTCTGCTAAATGCCTGTAATGTAATGTAATGTTTTGCAGGAGGTTGCCAGGCAACGAAGACGAGTGGCCCTGACACACTTTCAAGCACGATTTAAGCTGACAAGACAAGGAGGCAAAAGTGTAACTTATTCCTTTATTATTAAAACAGCAGAGGGAACAAGTCAATCGTGACTGTAAATGCACTTTGATCTGTCTACGTTCGGTTATCCCTTTCACACAATGCAACATCAGTAGTGGCACGCACGTTTCGGCTGCGCCACTGAGCCGATTACAAGAGCAGTCAAACGGCACCCTACACAACCGGTGGGGGTGGGGGGGGGGTAAACACGGGCAGCGCTGGGTGGAGCGCAGGGTGGAGCGCAGGGTGGGGCTGTGAGCACTAGGCATGCTTGGCACAGCGTTCGGGATCTCTAGCCTGCTCCTCGTGGTGAAAATGGCAGCCTGCTTTCGGCATGGGGCGAGAGTCCATGTTATCGGGACGTAAAAAGGTAGGTTCGTACCTGAGCTGTGTGTGGTTTGCTGAGGGCCTTGTGCCGACGGCAAAAACTCCTCCACTGTAAGGCGTATTCGGGTTCTTTGCTTGTGACATTCTAAGCACTTTGGTTTAGTCCCCACATCCTAAACAAGCCACTCTAAAGGCTATTTTTGTGCATTTTTTTCCCACCTCCTACTCGTATCATGAGAAGGTCGACATCTCCGTGTGAATCACACAAAATAGCGCATTTCAATTCCTAAAGGTACAACATACAACTGCCCAAAAAAGATCTATCTCAGATAACGAACGGCAATATAAAAATATCCAAAACCAAAAAATATAAAGTTATAAAACCATTTAGTTTATACATTTTTGTATAATGTTAGCTGATAATTTCATTTTATTCTCAATAGGACACACATCCAATGACAAAATCCTTCAAAATCTCTGCATGGAAACTGAGTATTAGTATTATAATACTAATACATTATAAAATAATTAGTATTATATTATAACGAAATTCTAGTTGGTCACATATGACATGGGCTGTGCCTGCAGGAATGCAGAAGAGAGAACACTATCCTTTCAATGCTCTGAGAGGATTCAGTCTTGGCCTGTGTAGCGAAGCATCTTGCAATTAAGTTTGCAAACTTTGAGGAGAGCTTGGCGCGTTCGGGGCCTATACGATTAGCTCCCATGACCTCTAACCTCTCCTCGACCAGGGTAGGGGACCCATTTTGGAAGTGAGGTTGTAAGGAATGCCACGCGGGTGTTTCCTTCAGCAGCTTCAATAATAGGGATGATAATAGGGTTGTCCAAGCGGTTGTCAAACTCGACTCAATGAATATACGCTGCTCCTTCAAACGCGTTTCAGTCACGGTAGCCAGTTAGCCCTTGCTGTTTGCGGATTCTTTTCCGGCATCCAGGAAGCTTTACTACTTTGTAGCCTTCAGCCATTATGAATTCGGTACGGGGTTATTGCATTACGCAATAGTCGGACAATACGGAAATATATTTCAATAATGGCCATCTGAGCGAGAACGGAAGTGCTAGGCAGCCATTTTGTCTACCGGTCACATGGCTCTGCCTGAGAGAACACTACCCTGTTCCAAGATTCCAACTTGTCCTCATTCCTGGGGACACAGCCCATATGGTCACACTGTACTCTGATCATTTATGCATTCGGCAATGCGTACCTAAATCCGGATACCGTAGCGTTGTTTTTATTTCACACTTTAATCTTTGTATCTTAGAAAAAATTTAAAAGGATCCCTTCATTTATGTAAGGCAAGCCATTTTTGTCATCCTTTAAATCCCTGATATAGCTAGTTGCGCTAAATCTTTTTCGTAGGGTCCCCCATCAGATCGAATGTGCAGGTCCCTAAAGACAACCGTAGGAAAGAATAGCTTCAAGCTCCCCTCTGCCACGACAGAGAGAACAAGCCACTGAAATCAAAGCAAATACCAACAGAGGGGAAAAGAAAGCAAGAGAACACCACCATTTTTTAGCGACTCAGCAGATTCACAACGAATGCTCACGTCATCCTGTGCAGGAAAGCGATATCGATTCACAGTACCTTTTCTTTAAAAAATAAATAAATACAAAAAAAAAAACCTTCAAGTAAACCAAGATATAAATAAAAACTCTGGTCTGTGAGGGGGGGGGGGGTGTCAGCGGAAGGGGCGGTTCTTCAGACTGTCACCTGAGGTCCAGCACCATCGTTTTCGTGTCCTTCACGACGACGTGTCGGCAGACCTGCAGACATAAGGAATACGGTTTACCACCGGCACCGTCGCCTTAAAACCCGCGCACGCGTGCAGCCGAGCCGCACCTTGCCCTCTGCCATGCAGGGCGGTGCTCTTGGCCGGCATTCAATCAATATTTGATTTTGAGCCGTGAATTCTATCTAAACTTGACTCATGACTCATGAACAAAAGTGCTTGCTTTCTCTCCATCGCCTTAAACAAGCGTTGATCGGGGTCCGGGCTCCTGTCACAGTTCATGTTGTCGAGCGCTTACACTGAACAATGGGGGATCCTTGGAGTGTGGGTGAAAGCCCTTCATTCGACAGCCAGCCACCTCTCCCATGCCTGAGCTGGTCAGTCTGAAGACCCCGGTGCTGGAAGGAACACACAATATGCCTTATGCCTATTGTAAGCTTCTGAAGTTATTTTTTAAAAGGTTAAGAGTGATTATATGCAAAAAGAAATTATGAGACAGTACCACTGGCTTGAAGACACTGCTCAATGTGCACTATGAATCCACACTAAACCCGTCTTGGCGGATATATTTCCCTAAATTGGACGGTATAACATTTGGAGTCACATTGAGTCCCTAAAGCCTCATTACACTGCAGCTGTCTGGAATCTGTCGCTGAAGTGTAGCGTGTGCTGTTTAAGGTCTACATTGTTTGAGCAGTCCGTCAGGAACCGCTGCGGGCCTTGCAGAGCAGGTATGTTCAGAGGGGGAGGGGGAGGGGGGGGGGGGCGGGGGTGAGACTCACTCGTTGTGCTTCGGAGAGCACACAATGGCTAAGGCCTCTGGGAGCATCAGCTGGTACGAGCAGTGAGTGTGGAGGTCGACGCTGGACAGGAAAGCCGTCTGCGTAGGATGGGTCTGCAAGCCAGAGGAGGGGACAGAATCTTTAGTGTAGTTTCAGCAGGGGGTACGCTGGCAGCGTCGAGCATCCAAACCGGGCCTCACGAGTGGTGCCCCTCAATAATCAAGCCTTCATCCTGGTAACCCTCGAAGCGGGCAATAACCAAAATGCTGTATCCACTGGAGTTGGTTGCCATGGTGAATGCTTGACAAATAACAGCACAGCTCCTAAAAAGATTTGATTATGCAAACAGGGCAGAAATCCTCACTCTCACACCAGACCGTAGCACCTACGCCACATTCTGCAGACAAAACAGTCTCCTTCATCCCGCCCGGGCAGCCGAAAACCACGCACTGGAAGCATGATTCACGGAAACATTGTGTTTTTGTAATACGCAAGGAAGGTAACAAATGTTTTACAAAAAGATGATAGTGATGACACATACTGCGAGTGGCAGGAAGACAGGGCCTCAGGTCATAGGCCTTCATCAATGACTCACCGTAAAACACAGTGACGTTTGCCGTCTATTAATTTTTGTTGCCCAAAAGGCAGTGTGGTAATGTTAGTGACCATTTACACTGCACAAGTCACTTACATATTTACAGGCCTATATTTTTGTTTATACGTTTTATTTTTTTACAAGCACCTCTTGCAGTTCCTGCAGATTGCGTTGATAATTAGTCCAGCATAAACCTTTTCTGCAGGAATATCTGAATGATATAGCATATCAAAGGTATAGTTTTGTTAAACCAAATCTTTTCAAGCTAGTTCGCTACAACATTTCACCCAGAAGTGAGATTTTGTGATAGCTAGCCTTTTATGATATTACCGTTAATGTGACGGCGTGTTATGAGTACACTGTTAATAATGTTAATTATCATTATGGAGAATTAAGACAATATATGAAGTTGCTTTAAGAAAAAATTTAACTGCTGCATCCGCAGTGTTCTAATTGCCATGGTTATAAAAAAAAGTATAACAACAAATACTTCATCCAAAGAAATCAGGTAAACTACTTTCAGCTCTGTGTTTTGCTAAACAAACTGGGGTTTTAGGATGCATTGTGATCATGTTATGCAAACGCCGTTGAGTCGTTTACCCTACATTTACACAACACGAAGGCCACCTCCCGAGGTGGTGATCATTCATCGATCTCTAATGTAATAATAAAGGTGGTGAATCGCTAGCCGGGTTGGCGTTAGCATTCTCACTCAACTGAAGGTGTCCCGGAGGTTGGCGCTAATCGCCTCCTTCACACATCAGTGTGAAAGAGGTTAGTGTGAATGTGTAGCTGTGGGGCAGGGAGAGGTGGGTATTGGTCTGGGGGTGGAGGAGGCGGAGTCAGTTGAATATCAGATGCGTCTCTGATAGAGATATTAAGAGCCCGACGTGTCAGGCGGGACTCACATGAATCCAGCCCAGGGTCAAGAGGTCGTGTTGGTCCTGGAACCCAAAGAGCTCCTCCACGTTTTCCATGTCGCAGTAGTCCGGGCCGGCCGATTGTTTGGGCACGACAACGTGGGTTAGCACAAACTCGTTATGGGTCTACGAAAGAACAACAAAAGAAACAACAGCGACAAGAGTTTTTGGTTTCAATTTGAAAACCCTCCTCGTACTCCTCCTTACCCCAGGTACTCATATGTCAGTCTGCAGTATATCTGCATTATTATTATACAGCTTGCAGGGAAAATCTCCAAGCCCCAGCCATCCCAGGACACATGATACATTCACACCATGCACGACACTCCCCCACACACATGCTACATTGTTACCTTTACTATGAGCCGAGAGAGCAGTACTCATAGCGGTAGAAGAAATGCAAATCTATACAAAACAAAAACCCGCATTCCGCTCTAAGCCAACGGCTCCATAAATAACAGATACGCACAGAATGTCTACCTCCTTCCCCCCACAGAACGAGGCAATGACTGTTGGGAAATGGCATGATATCACATATTAATCAAGTCACAAAAACACACAACAGGAGCGTAGAGAGGAATGAGGCTTCTGGAATATTCCACAAAGTGCAGTTACCAGTTTTCCACAGAGAACGCCACAGGTCTCGATCCCTCTGGCTGTATTAGCGTCTGCCAGGAGTAGAAACTTGTAGGTGAGGTCCCTCGGAATAACTACACGTCTGAGTCCTTCCACACGCTGATCTACAGAGACATATAAAACCATGGTGTTCAGGCCTGGTCGTACAGCAGAGAACCTCTCCTCAAGGGTGCCCTAAGCTGTTCTCTTTAAAGTTCTCAACAATGCATCTGCGAACACTTTGAAATTGATTTAACTATTCTGGAGAATTTTATTTTAAAAAATCCCCATGGAGAGTATCGATTGGGTAAACAGTGCAGGTAGCCAGAGACCATTATACTTACAAGACCAATTTATAAACACCCAATACTGAACCAATTTTTACACTAAATATTCAACATTTGTTTTTAACAGTTAATAAGGGCACTACTTACACTGTGCAACATATTACTGATAAACACTTGCATACACGTTTAAAATTAGTTTGGAAGACACAAAATGAAGGGAGCAGGCATAACTTTCCCTGTAGGTTGTCCGATTGCCAGACCAGCACTCACTCTGTATAGCGCCCTGCAGCGTAGCTGCTGGTTTGTTGACAGGGAGAGGTTGGGATCGATTGTTGCGGTTGGGGTTGAGGCGAACGTGGTTTTTAGGGGGCCGAGTCAAGCAGGACCCATCGGTTTGTTCGGGCAGTTTGGGGAGAGCCTCGTCCTTCCTGCCGGCCTGCTCCTGCCTGCGCAGCTGGTCCTCGAAGTAGCGGAACTGCTCCGACTCGATCTGCATCCTGCGCAGCTGAGCCACACGCTGCCTCTCCTCCTCTAGCAGGGACAGCCTCTGCAGCTGCTGGCCGCAGCCCTCCGCAGCCTGGCTCTGCACACAGACAGACTGCTGTTCCACAGCTTCCAAATCCATTTGCTTCATTCACACTAACACTGTTAATCTGCTGTTCAGCCCTCCGCAGCCTGGCTCTGCACACAGACATACTGCTGTTCCACAGCTTCCAAATCCATCTGCTTCATTCACGCTAACACTGTTAATCCACTGTTCAGCCCTCCGCAGCCTGGCTCTGCACACAGACATACTGCTGTTCCACAGCTTCCAAATCCATCTGCTTCATTCACACTAACACCGTTAATCCACTGTACAGCCCTCCGCAGCCTGGCTCTGCACACAGACATACTGCTGTTCCACAGCTTCCAAATCCATCTGCTTCATTCACACTAACACTGTTAATCCACTGTTCAGCCCTCCGCAGCCTGGCTCTGCACACAGACATACTGCTGTTCCACAGCTTCGAAATCCATCTGCTTCATTCACACTAACACTGTTAATCTGCTGTTCTACAGCTTCAGAATCAATCTGCTTCATTCACGCTAACACTGTTAATCCGCTGTTCTAGATCTTCAGAATCAATCTGCTTCATTCACGGTAACACTGTTAATCCACTGTTCTAGAGCTTCAGAATCAATCTGCTTCATTCATGCTAACACTGTTAATCTGCTGTTCTAGAGCTTCAAAATCCATCTGCTTCATTCATGCTAACACTGTTAATCCGCTGTTCTAGAGCTTCAGAATCAATCTGCTTCATTCACACTAACACTGTTAATCCACTGTTCTAGAGCTTCAGAATCAATCTGCTTCATTCACACTAACACTGTTAATCTGCTGTTCTACAGCTTCAGAATCAATCTGCTTCATTCACGCTAACACTGTTAATCCGCTGTTCTAGATCTTCAGAATCAATCTGCTTCATTCACGGTAACACTGTTAATCCACTGTTCTAGAGCTTCAGAATCAATCTGCTTCATTCATGCTAACACTGTTAATCTGCTGTTCTAGAGCTTCAAAATCCATCTGCTTCATTCATGCTAACACTGTTAATCCGCTGTTCTAGAGCTTCAGAATCAATCTGCTTCATTCACACTAACACTGTTAATCCACTGTTCTAGAGCTTCAGAATCAATCTGCTTCATTCACGCTAACACTGTTAATCCACTGTTCAAGCACTTCAGAATCAATCTGCTTCATTCACACTAACACTGTTAATCCGCTGTTCCAGAGCTTCAGAATCAATCTGCTTCATTCACACTAACACTGTTAATCCGCTGTTATAGAGCTTCAGAATCAATCTGCTTCATTCACACTAACACTGTTAATCCGCTGTTCTAGAGCTTCAGAATTAATCTGCTTCATTCACGCTAACACTGTTAATCCACTGTTCAAGCACTTCAGAATCAATCTGCTTCATTCTCTGTTCCAGAGCTTCAGAATCAATCTGCTTCATTCACACTAACACTGTTAATCCGCTGTTATAGAGCTTCAGAATCAATCTGCTTCATTCACACTAACACTGTTAATCCGCTGTTATAGAGCTTCACAATCTCTCTGCTTCATTCATACTAACACTGTTAATCCGCTGTTCCAGAGCTTCAGAATACCTCCACTTTAGTCAAACCAACACATGGTTAAACAACAACCCTTAAAGTGATCCATCCACATCTACTCCATATCTGGCCGCAGAGTGATGGTTTGGGGTCTCGTTTGACACCTTAGACCCTTGATGACTTACAGCCATTTAGCCAGCTATGTGTTCCATACTGCACCAGTCTAATTGACAGCTGAATCTAGTCTCACCCCCAAATTCCCATAGAGATCCATTCAAATGCAGAGAGGTTATAGTATCGCTTGTAACAGTACCTGAAAATAAGATATCGAGAGTCTTTTGATGTTGATGGGTCACATACTTCAGGAAAAACAGCATGCAAAGAATATGCGACCAAATATTAAATATGATACTTGAAAAATATGTTAAAGCAAAATGTGTTTGTGTTAATGTTAATATAATCCTGAAGATATCTAAATACTTTATTTAATGTGCACATAATAGAGAATTACTTCTACAGGAGTAGAAAAAATCCCATGTAAATATGTTTTAATTTGACTTTGCAACACAGAATAATGAGAAATAATCAATGGCGTATGAATACTTTCTGAAGCCAATGTATATGCTGTAGATTGCCACTGAATAGATTTTTGTAAACACCTATGAAAACATCATCAAATTTATACATATGCAAGCACAGATAAAGATAAAGAAGATAAAGAAGCATATCACTAACTTCAAAGTAGCTAATGTGAATAGGTGTTGCACTAACCCCCAGTTTAGAGCACAAATAGCTACAAGCCTCGTAAGGCAATCCGATTTGGACATGTTGGAAATTGCAGTGCTCACCTCATTCTTCAGATACTCGGTGTGTTCTTTGTTGTATTTCTCCTGTAGGAGCTTCTTCAAGTGATCTTTGCACGGAAAAGCGACATCTTGTAATTTCTAGGAAAACCGAAGTGATAAATACATGAGACGAAATAAGTGAGGATTCTCAGCTACAGTCTATTTTTTCCACAGTGATTACAGTAAGGTCACAGTAGCTCAGATGGTCAAATTAGTAATAACACCAGCAGGTAGTATTTGCGGATACACAGCAAAAGAAATGTAATTAAATTCTATCTTGTTTAAGCACGTAACATAAGTCATTTTAAAAAATTGAATAACAACACTGGTGACATTCAGGCTTTACAGCTGTGAATATAATTTTGTGAGAGGATGTGTGTTTCCACTAAGTTTATAGAAGTTTGATCGTGGTCTCTTTGCTCTACTGTGCTTCCTGGCCTGTCATGACCAGCCAGCCAGAACACAGGCTTTCCCTCATGCTGATCCACGTGTAACCTTGGGGGTAAATGGTGACAAACTTCATGCACTTAGGGCCTGATTTACTAAGACTTTTAGCGTGTGCAAAACCTTTTAGCATGTGCAAAACTAATAACACACCCAATGATTGGTGCAAAACAAATACCATGACCAATCATTGGTCGTGTTATTGGTTTTGCACATGATAAAGATCTTAGTAAATCAAGCCCTTAGTGCACGGGCAGCTTCGTACTAAATACGATACGTTACAGTGGGTAACGGTGCTGCAGAAAACCAACACTTTCTTGACCCCCACCCCTCCACACCTGTCACTGGGCAGGCTGATTTAGCACAATGCTAACAACATTCCCATCAAACTGAAGAGCAGCGGCTTACCTTCATTATAACCTGCTTCTCAGGAACACTGCAGTGCTGGTAGTCCCTGTGGCTAGGGAGTTTCTCTACAAATAGACTGGGAAAAGGATAGCATCCTGTATTGAGATAATATGGTAATATACGGTAATATGGACTGTACCCTTTCAACTCCCATTTAAAGTAACCATGGTTTCCAAGTAATTCATGTTTGTCCAGCGAGGTGCAACTCTACAAGAGTACTACAAGAGTAATACATTTCAGTCGTGACACTAACAAGAAGCACAGCAACTCATTTCGTTCAACCAGATTGCATACTGATTCACTACCTACTGAACAGAAGGAATTTTATCATGACCAATTGCAGGTAAATGATAGGCAGAAAGAAAAATAAGAATTAGGTGTGAAGCGTTATTTGACGTCACTGGGTAAAATTTGGACGCTCCCAACCACGGGCCTTACGTGATGAACTTGTTATAGAGGACGTAGGCGTTCTCCAGGCTGCCCTCCTCCAGGTAGACGGCGGCCATGCGCTCCATCTCCAGCCCCGAGCGGAAGTAGCGGCGGGGGGTGATGTCCTCGTTGATCTCGATGCTGCAGCCCATCTTGCTCAGGGCCCGGATGCGCTCCACCGCCGAGAGACTGACATCAGTGTGCTCCGGCTCTGCCGCCAGCTTCTTCTGCAGAGAGAGGGAGGGGGAGAGGGGGAGAGGGGGAGAGGGAGAGAGAGAGAGAGAGAGAGAGAGAGAGAGAGAGGGGAAGTGAGAGGAGAAGAGAGAGATGGAAAGAGAGAGAGGGAAAGTGAGAGAGGGGAAGAGAGAGGGAAAGCGAAAGGGGGAGAGATGGAAAGAGAGAGAGGGAAAGTGAGAGAGGGGAAGAGAGAGAGGGAAAGTGAGAGAGGGGAAGAGAGAGGGAAAGAGAGAGAGGGAAAGAGAGAGAGGGAAAGTGAGAGAGGGAAAGTGAGAGAGGGAAAGTGAGAGAGGGGAAGAGAGAGAGGGAAAGCGAAAGGGGAAGAGAGAGAGGGAAAGAGAGAGAGGGAAAGTGAGAGAGGGAAAGTGAGAGAGGGAAAGTGAGAGAGGGAAAGCGAAAGGGGAAGAGAGAGGGAAAGAGAGAGAGGGAAAGTGAGAGAGGGAAAGTGGGAGAGGGAAAGAGAAAGTGGAAGAGGGAGAAGAAGAGAGAGAGAGGGGAAGAGGGAGAGAGGGGGGAAGGGGGGAAGGGGGTAACCCCCCCCCCCCGGAACTCATCACAACCACTGCATGCACTCCTGCCCTCATCCGATCCCCCAACCCCATCCCCGCCCCCCGGATGCCGCACCTCAGGAGCTCTGTTCATTTCCCCCACAGGCCTCTGTGGCATAGGGGACTGATTTGGAAAAAAAAGAAAAAAAAAACCTCCCACACTTGGAGTAAGCACCAGCCCTCGTTTGACACATACTAATGAACTAACAGTGCCCCTGTGTCAGGTTACTAAGGAACGCAGGCGCCTCATTAACATTCTACAGTACTGGAGGAACAGGAAGGGAACCTGCTGTGGCTCTGGCCCTCATGGTAGGCGGTCACAACCAGTGAGTACAATTCAAAAACCAAAAAAAACACAGCAGCGGCGTGTAGCGCTGAAACATAGCGGAGCAGTCATCAACACGCAACAAGGGGGGCTTTGATTGAGGCGGTGATGATACCGCCCTTTATAATCTGTTCATGAGAGGAGGGAAATGGAGGCTGGAGGCCTTCACAACCACTCCAGCCCTCCTTCCCACTCCACCAGCTAGAAATGTGAATGACTGGGCCAGCTGCACGGGGAATACTAATAGGAGTGACTCAGAGACCCCTCCACCACCACCTCCTCCCCCAACAAAACCACCCACACTCCCCCCTCCCCCCCCCCCCCAGCGTCCTTGTACAGAGCAGGCCTCCTCACCAGCGCACTGAAGCTGAGGCCCTGCTCCATGCTGTCCCTGCACCGTAGGCCGAGGGCATCCGATCTTCCCCGAGCGTCCATCTGTCATCGCCCACAACGATCCAATGCTGGTGGAAATGCACGATCAAATGAGCACACACGGGATCGATAGCCTACCCGACGCCGCCCAGCAGCCACATTTACCATCAGACTGCGCCCACTGCGATCTTCACTGGTCGGGTCAAGATGATCGGGGAGCTTGAATAAAACTTTAACCGTGCTACTTATTAGCCTGGTCCTTTTTATCAAAAGCAGCACAGTCAGTATAATACACAGGTTAACCTTAAACATGACTCCGAAATAAACGCAACCCAAGAATGTAGTAGCCTAGATTTCAAAAATATCTAAATGTGATGTCATGGGTTGCGTTAAAAACGTGCTACAGTTGCTATGACAGCTTGTATCCATGGAGTGAAATACGATGACTCACTGATATCTTTTTGTTTGGATGAAAAGGCAATGGAGGCCTTGACTATTACTGGGAAAGGGGGTTGAGATAGATCACATAGTCTATTCCTCAATCATATGCTGCTTTTTACAATTTATTTTCATGGGGGACAGTTATATTCTTGTAGGTTTTACTGCAGCAACTCGGATCAAATGAGCAGGGAAGCTGTAAGGAAAGTGTGTACGGATAATGCCCACAGCACGTGCGATCAACAGCTAGAGAAATTGCAATTGTTCTGTAAAGAATATAGACATAATAATTGAATACATAGGTTGCATATACCAACATGGCTAGCATGCATTTAACTGATGTAGCATATACAGCACATAATAGGTGGCCCCTCTCTTTACTGCTATCTAACCCTCTGAGATATAGGCTAGCTTTGGAAATACAAAAGAGTCCAGTAGCACCATACTGCACAAACAAAGTTATTTATTACGAATGTCACTAATGGACAGGCTGCTACATACGAATAAACACATTACTGCAAATACAACATTTTGACATTTAATAAAAATATATATTTTTACCCTGTAGTTCAGAACTTCTCGGTATTTTCAAATGTCTCGTGCTTAGCGTATAGCCTACGCATATGGTCGTGTTTGTATTACGCATGTAATATATCAAGCATTTCATGTGAAAATAAAACAAGTGACATATGATGCCAGGGTCTAACAAAGTGTAATGATTATCGGTGCAATAAAGCTGTGTTAGCTAGAATGTTCATTTGTACTTTATTTAACATATTCATGTAAGCTATTTATTTCAGAAGCTCGATTAAAAAAATTTAAAAAACACCTGAACACTTGCCCAGATAATCTAGAGTTTATTAAATGTTGGATGGGCACGGCAGTCCACTAATATACAATAAGGCTGATTATTTCATTATATTGTGAAAATTGCATTAAATCTCAGAACTGTTTTTTTTGACTAGTGGCACTATAACTTCCGCTAAAAGAGGAACCAAGTCCTTTGATGACTGAATAAAGTCAGACATGAATGTATCCTACCTTTATTGAAACAAAAATCGAAAAGTAAAGTAATACAAAATAAAAGGTGCCCGTATGTTCAGCTGAGCAGATTTGTAGTGGATGGAGACAACTGTATTCGAGATTAAAAGACGATCTTCCCAAGCGGGGACTTCATTCATTCCCACAATGAGCCAATAGTAACTCTTGTCATGAGCTGAGCCGTGTGGTTGCAAGGCGTTCTCACCGTACCGTACTTATGCCCCACGCTGTCCTCTCAAATAATATTATATTAGACTATTTTCTATATTTTATTATGAAATCATACTCCCTGATTTTAGGCCATGGCGCAGTAGCAGCTGGCCAGCCCTAACTCATTCTCATCACTCAACCAGGGTGATTAGCTCTGCATGTTAATTGCAAAGCTGCAACGAAGCAACATGAGCACTGCCTAAATTACTGCTTGAATAAAGAAAACAGGTTGATCACATATCCTCCTATACCCACCTCCAAGCACTAGACCATATGCATATTTCCACTTGAAAAGTACACACTGGCAAATAAAGGATCACATCCCAAACAAATGTATAGCGCCAAGCTTGCTTAAGTATGCCTGTTGACATATTAAGATTTTGAAATTGCCTAATCTAAAACGACCCTGATCTTAATTATTATTATTATATTTCGTATTTTCACCATTCATCCATCCAAGAGCCAATGAACACACAGGGTGTGGGAGAAGTAGTGTGTAATGTGAAACCATTCAATGTCATTTTTTTGTGTTGATGGAGGGGGAACATACTCGCTGAGGAACACATAACCTTCCTGTCACAGTTTTAGGGAGAGAGCAGTTTGGCGACATACTTTAGGCATCATGTCAGAACCTTATAGCACTCCGCCCATGGCTTTTAATAAGCAGGCTTTTTAAAATATCTGGCCCTTCTCTTTTCCCTCTGTGTGACAAAGCTATGAACGAAGCAAAGCAAAACTCCAATGGCTGCAATCACACATTTCCTGTGACGTGTCTGATGTGGATTCTTTGGCTTTTGTTGTCTGTACGGTTATTGAGCTTTGAAGTCTATGGTTAAAATACCCTGTTATGTCACAGGGCATGGTCATTATTGGTGAACATGGTAACAGTGTCCACATATAAGTCTACTGGGCATTTTAACGCACTACATCTTTACAATCCTGGTATCATACTGTACTCAGATAAGAGGCAACTGCCTGAAGGACCCCAGATATGAGTATATTACACTGGTGCCATTCAAAGATTTGCCTTAAACAGTATCACCTCTGATTTCAAATGTGCATTTTATCACCAATGTATAACTCATTAATGTGCTATATCAAATAAGCACAAAGCAATTACTCGGCAATGTTGAGCCTGCACTGTACAAACACATGGATCTGGGATTGTGTCGTTCTTTCAACACAGAAATGACCAAACAGTTTTTGTTTTTCAATGCATTCTACGATGTACTATTGTTAACACTATCATCATTTAGATTACATAAACAGGAATGTTTATTTTCCTCATAGATGGTGACACAGTACAATAGGCTAACAGCAACAGGCAACACTTTCTTCATTTTGTTCAATTAAAATGGCAAAACTTATTGAGTAAAAGTGAGTTTCACTTCCTACTTAAAGGCTATTTGAAAAAGCATGCTTCCTCTGCCTTGGTTGCCATTCAAATCACACCTGTTTCACAAACGTCAATTATTAAAATAATAAAAAATTAAATAAATGTATGCATGCATGGCTTAATTGTGTGTAAAATGGGCATCATTATACAACATTCCCCAGTATGTTATGAAAGACGGCTCATACAGAGGCTAAATATATATATTACTTTAAAACAGGGTGATTGATCTACCGATAATTCTACATATTCCTGGAATTAGTGCTCAATCGGAATGTGTAAAATATTGTACATTCTCGAATCGGTGATTCCCGTAGGTGATTATAATTTAGACCGATATATTCTAACTGACAAAAATGAATTATTTGTAGAAGGCATTATTAATATTATCAACCAACCATTTGACAATATAAAACAAACGCTCTGTTTCGCATGTCAACACTAACACCGTAAATCCACATCTCCAGTTTGTTTATCCTTCTAATAGTAATTAAAACACATGAAAACGCTTACCGCTTATTCACCTGAGTCTGCTGCTTGTCCCATGCCTAGCATCCGTATCGTCACACGTAGCACATGCTAGAATTCAATGCAAAAAAGGAAACTCGTGTCAATAATAGGGACTGTTCTCTTATATCCCAAACCTCGCGTTTTTTTGCCTTTGTGCTTCATAAAACCATTGTTCGAAATGAAAAGGGAATCGGAGAGCGAAACTTTACTAGTGATAAAATGGCTGAAAGCTGTCTTTCAAGCCGAATATCCTATAAGGAGGTAGACATTACTAACCAAGCCTCCCAATGAAATCAGCGCAAGGGCAACAGTGCTTTCAATGTAGGGATGTGTCAGATTAGGGGGGAGGGCTTGTAAAATCCACTGTACTAATCGACAACAGCATGCACAGTAGCCTACAGCTGTGGCTACATTTTTTAATCCTCTAAAATTCATACTGCTGTGCCAGCATAACCGCTCGACTCACTGCTGTAAACCACCCAGCCATGAAGACCACAATCGAAATGCAACAATACAGACAGGCTACGTTTACCACAAACAGGACTAGAATAAACATCCATTCAATTAGGCCACAAATGTGAAAACGTTGACTAAGGGTGAACAAAATGTAGGCCTAGGCTATATCGCACTTCAGAACGACGATTCATCATATAGAACTACAAACCAGCGTCTTTTTTTATCATAATTATCCTCCTGCTCAATCTAAAGCTTCGTGCAGTTATTATTGAAACGCATGATATTTGGTTGATAACCGTGGTGGACATTTTAAGGATATTGTAAAATATAAGGTAAGTGATGGCGCTGTTTGCTGGGATTTTCCAAATGCTTCCAAAATTAGCCTGCTTATGTATTTTCGAATACCACTATGGTATTAGATATAGGCTAAATGTATAGGCTAATAAAGATGGTCCGTCACTGTAGCCTACTTTCGCTAGAGGGCGCAGAATGTCATTAATATCAAAAGCCCCAGTTTCTTCGCGTCTGTGGTCGAGGGTTCATACGACCGTAGCTACAATGTGACAATTTATTTGTCATAGTTAGACAAACCGTAACAGTGTCAACATTTGTAGCGGAAAAGTAAACAACCGAAAAAAGGATGGCTGTTAGGCATACCTGTATCGGTTGTTGTTTCATGTGGTGCAGGATAATGTTTCCGCGGTCTGACCAAATACGTCTGCACATAATTCACATGAATGACTGAATTTGAAAGGATTCGCGTGTGCAGTTCCTGAGTAGCCCGCGGTCCTTGTGGCATGTCTTGTTTTTCAACCATGGCCATTGGCCATCGGTCAACCCAACCGTGGATCACTTCCTGGTATTTAGACCACGTGAAACGTAGGTAAGCATGTCTTTTGTCCAGTCTATCACCTGCGCAGTGGTAGGCTAGATGTATTTTAATCAGATACATTATAAATGAAGCCTATTCCTGAATTAAGGTAGACAAAGATTAGCCTGAAATATAAGAAGAAGGAAAACAAATAATCAACAACATGATTTGAGAAGTAGGCTACAAAGACCCCAGCAATATTAACCTATGTAGGCCTACACTGTCAGAAAAATGGCTTGTCACTGGGGCAGTACCCTCAAAGGTACCATTTTAGATTACTATTCTAGGTACAAATATGAACCAGCGAGGGACCATTAACGGGAATTGTATACAGCCCCTTTCCCACATGCATCTTAACCCGTAAATGTTCCGTACATTTTCTGTCGGCCTCATGTGTGAACAGAGCTTTAGAGACCATAAACAGACCCCTACATTGCCCCTTTTTCTGAAAGTGTAGCCCAGGGGTAGGCAACCCTAGAATTGTATAACTGTATTTTGTATGTTTATTTGCACACATATGTGTATTCTATGTGAAACTAAAATTAAAATTAAAATTAAAATTTGTTCACAAAAAAAAAAAAAATTATACATTATCCATTATCATCAGTTACTCATAACCAACACAGTACAAAAAGAAATGATATCTCAACAAAAAAAAAATTTCACCTTACAAAAATGGCAAGTTACTCACGCATATGAAGCACTGTCAATAATAAAACTAACAAAGTCTAGGCCTGCCATTAAAAGTATTGATATCAAAATGTGGCCAAGTTACAACAAACAATACTGACCATCTTAGCTCACACAAATTAAACAAGCTCTATTCCAAAGCAATGCTACCCAATGTTTCCTAAATGATTTCATGTACAGTCAAGCCGGAAAGTCTGCACACCCCTTTCACCTTCTCCATGTTTTATTACGTTACAGACTTATACTACAATAGATTCAGTTCATTTTTTGCCTCAAACATCTACACACAATAGCCAATAATGACGAAGTGAAAACAGGTTTTTAGAAAATATGCAATTTTATTTTACTGACAAAAATAGGTTATTTAGTGGTTAGATATCTGTACACACCCTTAGCCTAATACTTGGTTGCTGCACCTTTGGCAGCGATTACAGCTTCAAGGCGTCTTGGGAAAGAAGCTACGAGCTTGGCACACTTGTTTCTGGACATTTTTGCCCATTCCTCTTGGCATATCCTTGCAAGCTCCGTCAGCTCCGTTCTGCTGATTTACCCACAGCTTACTGTGAATTACAGTCAACGTTCATTACTAGGGATAGCTGCTACATTATGGGAAGGATGTGCTTTGTCTTGTCTGTTCTGTAGTGATCTTGATGATGTCTCTGTATGCACTTACTGTACTTCGCTTTGGATAAAAGCGTCTGCTAAATGAATGTAATGTAATGTCAGGTTGGATGGGGAGCGTCGGTACACAGCCATTTTCAGCTCTTTCCACAGATGTTCAATTGGATTCAGGTCTGGGCTCTGGCTGGGCCACTCAAGGACATGCACAGACTTTCTCCAAAGCCACTCCTTTGTTCTCTTGGCTGTGTGCTTCGGGTCGTTGTCATGTTGGAAGGTAAACCTTCGCCCCAGTCTGAGGTCCAGAGCGCTCTGGAGCAGGTTTTCTTCAAGGATCTCGGTGTACTTAGCTGCATTCATCTTTCCCTCTATCAGGACTAGTCGCCCCGGTCCCGCTGCTGAAAAACATCCCCACATCATGATGCTGCCACCGCCATGCTTCACTGTAGGGATGGTATTAGCCAGGTGATGAGCGGTGCCTGGTTTCCTCCAGACGTGACACTTGGTATTCAGGCCAAAAAGTTCAATTTTGGTTTCATCAGACCAGAGAATCTTGATTCTCATGGTTTGAGAGTCCTCTAGGTGCCTTTTGGCAACCTCCAAGCGGGCTGTGATGTACCTTTTACTAAGGAGGGGCTTCCGTCTGGCCACTCTACCATAAAGGCCTGATTGGTGGAGTGCTGCCTGGATGGTTGATCTTCTGAAAGGTTCTCCCATCTCCACAAGGATACGCTGGAGCTCTGTCAGAGTGACCCTCAGGTTCCTGCTCACCTCCCTGGCCAAGGCCCGTCTTCCCCGATTGCTCAGTTTGGCCGGGCGGCCAGGTCTAGGAAGATTCTTGGTGGTTCCAAACTTCTTCCATTTACGAATGATGGTGGCCACGGTGCTCTTTGGGACCTGTAAAGCTGCAGAGATTTTTCCGTACCCTTCTCCAGATCTATGCCTTGACACAATCCTGTTTCTGAGGTCTGCAGATAATTCCTTTGACCCCATGGCTTGGAGTTTGCTCTGACATGCACTGTCAACTGTGGGACCTTATATAGGCAGGTGTTGGCAATCCCCAATCATGTCCAATCAATTGAATTTATCACAGGTGGACTCCAATTAAGTTGTAGAAACATCTCAAGCAGTATCAGTGGAAACAAAATGCACCTCAGCTCACTTTTGGGTGTCATATCAAAGGGTGTGCACACTTGTGTACATATGATATTTTACATTTAGATTTTTAATAAATTAGCACAAATGTCTAAAAACCTGTTTTCACTTTGTCATTATGGGCTATTTTGTGTAGAATTTTGAGACAAAAAATGAACTCAATCTATTGTAGAATATGTCTGTAACGTAATAAAACGTGGAGAAGGTGAAAGGGGTGTGCAGACTTTCCGGCTTGACTGTAACTTGGCCCTGTGTTTTTTTCATCTTACCATTTGAAGAAAATGTGGTCATTCAAACTTTGTCACATCAAAGTATCAAATCACAAAAATTGCCTCATGGAAGAAGACATTTAAATTAATGTTGTAAACAGCTGAGGAAAAATCACACTACATAAAGGATATGTTTTCGGCTTATACTTGGTTGTCAAGTTAACTTTACAAAATTTAAAAGTTTTAAATTTCAACTTTCTAGATAGATAGATAGAATCCTTTATTATCCCCATGGAGAAATTTTTATACATTTTTATAGCAGCATATAACGCTCACATTTACAAACAGACATGTATAGCAAGAGAAATACAATAATTTGCACTAGAGAAGGGGGGGCGGGGTGAATATATAAATACAGACAAAAATTACAAATATTTAGGCCTAGTAAATAAATATTGAATCTTACTAACATAGCCAGACATACAGTCAGGTCCATAAATATTTGGACATTGACAAAGTTATTGTTATTTTAGCTGTCTACCGAGGTGAAATTGAATAATTAATATGTGCTCAAAGTGTAGACTTTCAGCTTTAATTGGAGGCTATTTACATCCAAATTGGGTGAACGTTGTAGGAATTACAGCACCTTTTATAGATAGTCCCCGCCATTTTAAGGGACCAAAAGTAATTGGACAAATTAGCATAAACTTAAATAGTCATCATATTTAATATTTGGTGGCATATCCTTTGCATGCCATGACTTCCTGATGTCTGTGACCCTACAACATCAAAAAAACTCTTGATATCTTATTTTTCTGGTACTCTTACAAGCGATACTGTAACTTCTCTGCATTGATCTCTATGGAATTGGGTGGTGGGGACTAGATTTAGCTGGTAAATTATGCTGGCACAGTATGGAATACATGGTTGGTGAAATGGCTGTAAGTCATCAAGGGTCTGAGGTATCAAACGAGCCTCAAACCATCACTCTGCTGCCAGATATTCAGTGGATATGGATGGGTCACTTTAAGGGTTGTTTCTCCTGACAAATTTTCTATTGAACTATTGTAAAAATAAGTCAGGAGAAGAAAACCCTTCAAGTTATCCATCCTAATTTACTGCATATCTGGCAGCAGAGTGATGGTTTAAGGCTTGTTTTGATACGTCAAACCCTTGATGACTTACAGCCATCTAGCCAACCATGTGTTCCATACTTTTCCAGTGTAATTTACAGCTAAATCTAGTCCCCACCCCCCAAATTTCCATAGAGATCCATTCAAATGCAGAGACGTTGTAGTATAGCTTGTAAGGAGTACCAGAAAATAAGATATCAAGAGTCCTTATGATATTGTTGGGTCACAGACATCAGGAAGTCTTGGCATGCAAAGGATATGCAACCAAATATTAAACATTATGACTTGATTTAAGTTTGTTAATTTGTCCAATTACTTTTGGTCCATTATTTAATTTCACCTTCAAATATGCTGTGGTAGAACAGCTAAAATAAACAATAACTTTGTCAATGTCCCAAATATTTATGGACCTGACTGTATGTTTACCCCATTAATGTACTGTATATTTCTTGGTCAGATGAGGATAGTCAGACAATTTTGTGAATGCAATCTTCTGAACAAAATATGAATAATAATAATAATAATAATAATAATTTTCTTTTTTTTCTCCATGATGTGCTTTTCACACACCCAAAGCACTGGATGCACACAATTGTTCAAACATATAGAGCAGTCCTTTTTATTTTGGTATTTTGAAATTTTAGTGAAACAGCTGAATTACAAATTATTTCCACTATAAAATTATTGGAATTTGTCACTTTGACATGAAACATAGTTTGAATGACCACATTCTCTTCAGATGGTAAAATGGAAAAACACAGGGGCCAAGTTGGGGAGCATTGCTTTGGAATACAACTTGTTTAATTTGTGTGAGCTAAGATAGCCAGTATTGTTTGTTGTAACTTGGCTTCATTTTGATATCAATACTTTTAATGGCAGGCTTAGACTTTGTTAGTTTCATTATAGATCGTGCTTCGTATGCGTGAGTAAATTGGCATGTCTGTACGTTGAAAACGTTTTTTTGTTGAGATGCTAGTGTAAAAGAAAATGTAACAATCCTAAATTGCCCTATTTAAGTTGTAATGTCATGTAGCCTAAATATTTAGCCATGCTTTTTTTGGTGAATTATTCCACAACCACATTGTAGGTCTATGTTAGCCTATTTCATTAAAATATAAAACAGTATTATTTCAGGAAGCCTGCTACGAACGAGATCCCCAACTGGGGGAAAAATCCTCCCATGTGCATAGGTGTGTTGCGCCACATCCTGTTTTACCTCACCGTAGCGACACTCCAAACTGTTCCTTGCTTGTCGTAACATGCTCAAAAAAATGATCAAAAACTCAGTTGTGATCAATTATTCAGTAGTAGCCTATTGCTGTCTGTATCCTCCGAACAGAATCGCCGTGCCTGAAAATGAACGATTTCGCTTCAGTGACTCGCAACTGAATCCATCTAAAGCCACACCCTCATAGGGCTGGTCGGTAAATATAGGCTAACTGTTATATCAAATGCTAAAGGTGAGTCTCCAAAACATCACCAGTGAGGCAGAGTTAGGAATTTGCCTTTCTGAGTTCTCAAAGGTCAAGAAAAATAATTAACTGGACGGATTGGTCGCTTTTGAAGTCGAGATTTACTGAAGATACCAAATCAGGACATGGGGATAGTATATTCGGAGGTATCGTATGGTTTTGCATTTGTCCTGAAGTTGGTTTTAAAAGTCAATTGTAAAATATCACTGTGACACGAATTTGGTGCACAATAACTGTCCTGTAAACGATGGAGAGTTAACAAAAACCTTTAACAAAGGTTAGTTAGGCTACAATAGCTCAAAATAAAGCAAACTTTTTTCTTTTCTTTTTTTAAATCAAGGTGAAGGGTATTTCATCTGAATGGACGAACTATAGGCTAACGTTACGATTTGTAGATGTCGTGTGAATACTTGTTTTATCTGGAGCCATCTATGGGCTACATATTCAAGAAGTTAATTTCTAACTGCGTTGTGTAGACTAGGCTACTGGACGCACCGGTATAACGAGATTCCAGAACGAGGGACAGGAACGATCTAGGATACGGGTAAAGAAAAGTGAAGTTGAACTAGAATGGGACATTTGAATGGTTTCTTTTTAGGTAGAATGACAGTATTGTAGTAAAGGTGTAGGCTACAGGGTAAGCACTCAGCAGTTAGCTAAGTTGAGAGTAAACTGGGCAGGCACGTTATGGCATGGGTGAATATACAAGACATCATGGTTTAATAGAGTAAACATGGGGTTGTAATGGTTAAGGGCAAGCAGGTGGCACTAGCTAATAGAATAGACTATAAATGGTCAAGGCTACTGTTTGTGATTACAGTATTGTACTTAATTGAATGCGTTTGGGCTATATTAAGAATTGTGTATGTTGAACTACTTTTTAGGCATTATTGTTTGATAACAACATTGCCTGTTCTTATTCATGTTTCTGGCAGGGGTTTTCCAAATTTAAATAGGAAAATAGGCCTACATAAACACTGGTCAGTATTGGTAAACATGGTTACCAATACTGATTTCACTTGAATGCTACATTCCCTTGTTGTTACAATATTTGCCTTATTACCGTTCTCTGATTCCGCAATTAGTTGGAAACAAACATGGACATGTTCTCTTCTTGTTTTAATTCATTTGCACTTAATTTTGTTTAGTCTCTTCCATTGTATTTTTGGAAATGATGGCGTGCTGTCCAATTCCACACAATGTTTCTTGCATAAGCCAGTGAAGAATTCACACGTGGCAACTATTGGGCCAAAATAGATAATGGTTCTGTACTGTGTGCCTGACCGCAGGTGTCAGACAGGTGTAATTTCTGGGAGGTGGGTGTGATCCAAGGCCAGGCAGCTTGGCTCTGATATCAGGCTACTAATTACAGGACTCTGCACATCTCATCCTTTATTTTTTAAGATCAACTTTATACTATATTTTCAGAAAGTATATTTTTTTATTAGGCTGATCAAGCTAGAACTCTTTTAAAACTTTCATTTTATCCCCGTTTCTCTCTTTTTTGCCTATGTCTACCAATTTTGTATTCTATAAAACTTTCACCCAAGATGGACAGTTACTACTCTGCTAATCGTAAAGCGATTAAAATTTTCACTCACTTTCATTCAGTTATAGCGTGTTTGGAAAATTTTCATCAGTCGCATAGGGACTGTTTATGCATGTAAACTGTCCGTTTGACCGGGAGCATGTCCGCAATACACAATATGGTCACGAGAGGATTTTTGCATAACCTTTACAGAATAGCTGGGTTAGGCTCTAGTTTTGGACATTGTCATACACGTCGTGTGTAACTTTTAACAGAAAGACTGCACATTCATCAGGCATGGATTGTGTGTGTACTGCACACGGATCAAAGCTCTAGATGCATGGTCATGCTTAGGTCAATGTGGTAAATGCTACGGCTATCACAATATTTTTATGATTATTTTGTATGAATGACTTTATATGTAGCTTATGCATATATAGTGAATACATAAATGAACAAATTTACAAGAACTATCAAATGTTTTTAAAAGAAAGGTCTATTACTTTTAATACTCCAAACAGTGCAGATGCTAGACGTGGATGAGTACAGGAACTGTGGGCTTGCACAATGATGTATTCAAGGACACTCATTCAGTGAGTGCTTTGTTTTGCCATAGCTTTGGAAAGGAAACATTTTTAAATCAAGGACAGTTTTTCAGTGGTGCCTTGTCCACCATAATGTGGAGTGGTGGCACTGCTTAGTTACAGAAGAAGAAAACCTTTCTTTCTGCATAACCATTGTTGATGTGCCCGAATTTCCTAGAGAACACGTCTCACATGTGCACTCATAAATAAAGGTTTCACTGCAGGATTGCTGCAGTGCTGACTCTTCTATGTGAGCATGCATTGAACAGGATCCAACAGCATGAAGTACAGCCTTAATATTCCTTCAAATAACAGCATTCCTCTGCGCTTTCCTCATCCGTAGCCCATTTGCCAGGCTGCCTACGAAGATGACATCCACCAGGTGTATCGGCTCCTGGTCTCAGACGCCAAGAAAATCAACGCGCAAGATGAAGGGTCTGGAGACACTCCAGTCATTGCTGCCTGCAGAAGGGGGAGCGCGAGGCTCGTCCAGTATCTCCTGGACCAAAATGCAGACGTGGCCATTCGAAACAAGGTGCTGGAGCGATAAGACAGCTTGTGAAATTAGTTGGCCGTTTTAAAAGATGTTCGAGATGAAAGAGCCACGCACGGCACAATAACCACAGTTTCAGTGAACGGTCTGTCAGTTAACTTTTGCTACAGATTAAGATCTGTCTAGATTAAGGCACCGTAAAACCCGCTGCCACATTTAGACAATGAGTTGGTCTCGGGTCTCTTTCAGGTGTGGTTTATTTTAAACGCGGTTCTGCTTATGAAACCAATACAACCACGATTTTGAAAGTGCTTTTTAGTGTAATGGCTTATATACTCACGTAACTGATTAAATTGGTTGAAACTCCTGTAAACAAAAATCCTAAATGACGATTCATCGCATTTGTCTTTAAATGACTAGTGCTTTTATTTATTAAACTTATTTCTGCTTTTCCCTCATTGATATAAAAAAAAAAAAGAGCAAGTGCACTGGCATTATTTATGATACGGAGTGCGTTGACATTGGATACGTCTTCTCCCCAACACAGATGTGCTCCGAAGTGCAGAACGTCTTGGCACACGCCAGAGAGAGAGCTCCGAGGCTGATCCAAGATGAGTCACCTGTCAAACGCCCGCTCCTAAATTTTGCACGTTTTCTCTTCACAGAAACAGAGGACGTGCTTGCACTACGCCGCACGGAGAACGTTCTCTTTCCTGGACTACCTGATGATCGCTATTCTTATGCCAATTTTACTAATTGGCTACCTGATAATGGTAGGCCTTCTCTTGAATGGCTATGCTGATGTCAGTATCTAAAATGCTTCTTGCCTCAAGTGTTTACACGGAAATGCTAAACGGACACTGCTTACTCCTTTGAGCATTATGAGACCTGACTAATATCATGAAAACAAAGACGCAAGTGATAAAAGCTCCTGGCATTTCTATTGTTGACGAACATGAGACGCTATTTATTGACGCATTCATGACTTACACCCCGGATTCAAAATGGAGCTTTAGCTTCGCAGCAAGCCAGAGCATGTTGGACATTTGCAGATACAAGCCCACAGGTGAAGAAAGCTTCTCTTCAGCAGTCTGTAATTCGCTGTGTCACATGTACATTTTTGTTCTTTCAACAGGAGGAAAAGCAAAGAAAGAACATTCATTTATTGAAGACAATATTGAGCAGTAAGGTGGATATTAATGCTGTAGACAATGTAAGTCCTCAACACGAAGTCTGTTATACTGTACACATACTTGTTTTGTTTTTCTCTTTCAGTATAAAATGGGGACGCGTTTCTCACCTGGGGAAAAGGGTGCGGGTGAAGTGGACAAGGATTTGCAAATGCATGGCAACAGTGTCCGAGTTATTTATGGGATGTTTTCTGTTGATAAAAATAAATGAGCAGGTGTAATAACTAGGTGTGTGGTTTAACAATGGAGGTAACAAGTTTTGTTTTGAGTTATCAGGATAAATCATATTCTCAGCCCATCCCTGGTCAATTCAAGCCCTGTCTGTACAGATCATTAGAATTTACGCTCACTACAGAAAGAAAAAAAAAAAAAACTAGAGAAGCAAGTTAAGAGGTTAGGCCAGTCACTAACAGTCAAGGTGGGACGCCATGCAGAATTAACAGCAATCCAGTGCCAGTATTGTTCCTACATTGTGTGGTTTGTTCTCTACAGAAAGGCAACACTGGACTTCATTATGCTTGTCAGAGGAGGAGTCACCGGCTTGTACCCGTGTTACTGGAGAAAAATGCTGATATTTCCATACAAAACAAGGCAGGTGTTTAATTAATGTCTTGCATTACTTCACTGGTTTTTATGTTTTCAATGCCCCCACCCCCCCCCCCCCCAAATTACATTTTTCAGTGGTAATGATTAGCACAATTTGTTTAGTTGATTTTTTTTCATTCTAATTCCATTCAGGATGGCGAGACTCCCTTGGATATTGCACGAAGGTTAAAGTTCAACAAGATTGTGATGATGCTGAAAAAATCGGACTGAAATATGGGAATCTGGAGACGAGTGGGAATGTTTTTTTTTAAATCATGGCAACACCATCTCATCAGGACGCCTTTGAACTGCAGATTGACTGTATAAATATGGGTCACAGAATATGCCTTGCTAGGAAAGTAGCACTTTCCCCTGCACTTACCAGTAGTTGTTATGCAATTTTATTTTGGTTTCCCAGTATAAATCTGGGCAAAACCATCTGTGAAACGTTAACTCAGCATTTGCACCAAAGTAATAATTAAGTTTAATGTCATTGTTCCTTTGACAGTTACATTGTTCTACCAAGGGTTATGTCACACTTTAAGCAATATTATTACAGGTTTGTGTCTAATGCTGTCACTTACATAAAACACTATTTAAGTTGAGTTCTACATTATAATTTTTTTTTAGATTTAAAAAAAAGATTTTTTGCACTTCATTGCTGAAGCCGATTGTAGCTACAGAAATGACTCATAAGTGTGAAGCTATATTCTTCCATGAATTTATGCCATGTGGTTTTATATTTTGAGCTTCTATCACATTGTCTTTTTATATAGTCGTGAATGTACAGCTTTAATAAATAATATTGACACACCAGCAGTTACACTGCTGTACTGGTGGCAAATGTAAAAAAGAAAACTCATCTGGAGGTAGGTTTTGAAGAATGCATCTACTTTGTGCCTTTTCCATAGACCTTTATGGTACATTTCAGAGTGTAAAATTGTTTGTATGATATTCTAATATGAGGCAGGCTTGGGTTCACAGTGATCCAAGCAAGCATTTTCCTTCCTTTCACACCCAATATCCAACTGTGCAGGTCCATCTCAGGTTGAAATGTATTGAGTCAATTGAAGAGGGGCCACAGTCAGGCCAAGAGGGGCCATGCTGGCACACTCCTCTGAAACTGGGCTCCACAGTCAGCTACTGTTTGGTGAGGCAGGGCCACAGAGCTCCACAGTGGTCAGCATGCCCCCCCCCCCCCGGTTGATTCTTTGGCCGATTGTGTTGCCCTGCAGAACTGTTGGTAAAGTTTGGCACTGACATCATCTGGATTCAAGCTGAGTGGTATTAAAGAGACCCTGGTTTCATGCTCCTAACAAAAGCTACAGGCTATATTAAGTTTCCTAATGTCCCATAAATGACTAAATGCCATACAGAAAAGTATGTGAAAATATATAGAGAGAACAGGAACAAGTAGAGATTTTTTTGTCTGTTACTGCACAAAATATGTTGGTATTCCAACTTGGGAGAGAATGAGAAATAATATGAGGATACAACTGTTTTTTTTCTTTTTTTTCTTTTTTTTAGAAATAACAGATTGAATTACAGAATCACATTGGCTGTTAGTGAAAGCAGAATTGCATTTAAAAAAAGGCATTATTTCATTACTATATTGCACATTTCTGTCAAAGACATTGCATTCATAATGTCAGAAATATTGGCAATATAACAGGTATATAAGTAAAATCAGTGGCTTATATAGCAATAAAACTAAAAACCTAGATATTCACATTAAAAATTCACATTTAAAGAATGCAAAACTGGTCTATTTTTAGTACAATATCCTAAAATGCAGCAAAGATGCACTGCTGTTATCAAACCAACTTATGTCGAACCAATATTCATGTTTCCCATACTTTTCACAGTGACTATGCCTCTAGTGGTACCTGCTGGTAGTACAGGTTTACTCGGACACAACAGGGCCATACCCCACCAGTGATGCTGAGTGAACAGTATCTAATCTGGTACTCACAGGAATGTGAGGTGAATGGTTATCACAACTCAGACAGGAGGTAAATACACGCAGGCACGCACACACACACACACAAAATAAAAATGTCCCCTAAAATGTAATCATGCTCTGCTTACGTCGCCTGTGCGGAGAGCAGTTAAGAAGGAGGTGTTAAGAGATGCTGTTCCATGAGTTGGACCATCTCGCTGTACATCTCCTGAGGGGCGTCCAGGCCCCAGATGAAGTCCAGGTGCTCCCAGTGCGGGATGTTCTTGTGGTAGACCAGGTTGGGGATCTGCGTGAGGAGCGCGGCCACGTCCTTGGGGTCGGCCAGCGTGTCGTGGCCCCCCGACCACAGAGCGGTGGGCACTTTCATGTCCTTCACCTGGTACAGCGGCGGGGTCGACTGGCGGGAGAGGCAACGGGTTGGAGACCAAGCAACAGCACTGCACAATCTCTCAGACGCAGCAAGAACCAGCGTGTGGCCTTAAGGGGCGCTGCATGCTTCAAACAAACTGCTGTTCGGAACATCGGAAAGCGTTGCAAAGCTCCTTTCCGACAGTTGGGTCGGGGGGGGGGGGTCAGCGTCTGACAATTTCTGAAACCAATATACCGAAGTCTACACCCACTCTCTGCAGTGATTGGTCAGGTGTGCAATGGGCAGGGTTTCAGGTGGTCTGCAAATTGTCTGTCTGTTCATTCTTCACACAACTACTTCCGTCACCTTGTTGACTAGTGCTGACACTCGCAGTGAATAGCTTCGAGGAAAAACTGTCAGAGTGCGTTCGTCTGCATCCACATCTCTGAAGTCTGAATTCTTGGACGGAGATCACAGAACCTCTCTTGTACCTATGACGACTCCCACCCCAGCTTCTCGGCCTATCTTCAAGTTTAGCTTTGGAAAAGGTATGAACAACAACAATGTCTGACTTGGTCGGACAACCCGTCGTACGAACCAGTTAATTTGAAGCATGTAGCTCCCTTCACGGTGAGACTGACACCGCAGGGTCACACTCGCTCACATATAGAAAAAACACCCGTGGATCTTTGGCTCTGGATTGAACTCCTCGTTCTGTTTAAGAACTCATTCAACACACTGAAGTCCAATACAAGCATACAGTCATGTGATACAGCACATCACCTTAAATAGAAACAAGGTACTCTATATGCAGGACTAATACTGTAGTTTTTCCTGAGTTCTGCCCAATAAGACTGTACTCGCGTGCTGCGATGCTAATTTCTCGCTTGTATGCTCTGACGACGGACACAGCGGATTTGACGAAGGCGTTCCAGTCCTACCTGGTTGTAATGTGCCATGTTCCCAGCTTTCCCGTAGTCATACGCCATTAGCTTCCCACGATGCACGGCCTGGAACAGGAAGTGCATGTGAACACCTTTTGAACACTTGTCACGTCAAGTTACCTGTGGTTCTTACATGGATGGTGAATTGGCACATTCACCTATGGATTAAGTAGCCTTGATGACTAAAGACTGGGTAATTGCAGCTGTTCCACAAAGCAGACATGATCACCTAACGTGACTCATGCACACAAGTCTCCTGCCCTATCTGTCAGCAGGGTCTAAAAGATGGGGCCATGCTGACAGATAGGGCAGGAGACTTGTATGCATGAGTCAGATTAGGTGATCATGTCTGCTTTGTGGAACAGGTGCTATTGCCCAGTCTATAGTCCTCAAGGCCGCAGCCTTGTGATTGCTGTTGAACAGAGCAATGTAATTTACTTTGATGTGTGATCAGAGACTGAAGTCATGCATCAGGTGGAAGCCCTTTTTCCTGTGAAGGGAGTGTTTTGATGCCACCAGGCACAGTAGGTAAGACCTGCAGGGACACACCTACCTTCGCAATGGAATTCTGAATATGAAGTGCTGGGTGTGTTCTTTTTAACGGCAGGGTAAAATAGTGGAAGACATTTTTAAGGCGGCCTGTAGACAGACCCAGACCCACTTCCTAATCCACATGCTTATTTTTTTATGAATTTTTTTTCTTTCTTTTTTGCCGGCTCAAGTTTGCTCTGCCAATACATGGAAAAACAAGTCCCTAACCTTCTCCAGTATCTTGACAAAATCACCAAATAGGAGTCCCCTCAGCACAAGTGGAATTACATTTAATAACTAAAACAAACTTCATTGCATAAAGTTCAATGACATTACGGATGCAAGGCATTAATTATACAATCACTATTTGGGGCACATCCCCATAAAAAAATGATCCTTTAGGTAATTGAGCGTTATGAAAGATGACAGGGCACAAGTAAGGCCTTCCTCAGAGCACAGCCTAAGGCTGGGTCCGAATCAGCACTCTTCCATACTAGTAGGTAGGCTTGTTGAGTAGACAGGACCAAAAAGTTGTTAAGTAGGCAAAATTTTCTCTAAATATAGTATGCTGTAAACCCCCGTATGATACACTTGGTTGTATAAATATGACTTATAAAGCTTCATTTTAAAAAATGAGACACAGCTTCGCTGACCTTTTCCTTCAAATACAACAAAAACAACACGTGACATGGCCATGCAAGGGTGGGACGTCTTACGACACTTCCACAGTACGGTTGGAAAATAGTATGGCAGATATTTTCCGCGTGCTAAACAGTGCACATTAAACAGCACACTTCTGCCAGTGCACTGTATGCAGGAGACAGGGCACAGTAGATAGGGCTCTGATTCGGACACAGCCTAAGGCTGTGAGGAAGAAGGAAGGAATAGATCAAAGGGCTGACTTGGGGATTCAGCACAGGGATGCTGGGAGACTCACGTTATGCCCCACAGACGCATTAATAAAGTGCGATTTCAGCTCTGACCGTAATTCCACAAGATGTGTCTGGGGTAGTGTGTGGGGGGCAGGGGGGGGTTGAAGACTCTAGACTGTGTGATCAGGGGTTATGTCTTACTCTGGCTGGCTTAGGAAATGGAATTCTTTGACCTGATTTATGCCAGTGGATTCTGGGAAAGATCAACCACCCTGCCTCTTCCCCGTTCTCCTTTAGCAAAATAAATGAAAGCTTGGAGCTACGGATTGTGTATGTTAAACAGGGGGGTTGTGAACAGAATGCACATAGAGAGACAGAAACGGAAGCGGGATTCGAGAGATTGAGTTAATCTCCGGGTACCTGAGACCAGTGAATCATGTTCTGGACGGACGTCCCAGCAGGGCAGTGAGTGGTGTACACAGGGGTTCGGGACTGGGAGAGAGGAACACGCCAAATCCACAAGTCAAACACTTGCCAAGACACTGAGGTAAACTAAAGTTTCAGTACACCCACAATTTTCAAGCAATAAGAGATAAGAAAAAAAATGAACACCTTTTATTTTACAAAATAAAATCATCTAAATCTTAGATTAATCTAAATAGCCATCTTTTGCAGTAATAACTAGTGAGCATATTCGTGCCATTTTCTTCTACAACGGCAGTCATTATGGTTCTGGAAGTTCACACCAACACTGCTGTAGAAGTTCCCACAGACTTGTGGGTTGCTTCTCCTTGACCTTTCTGTCCAATTTGTCCCAAACTAGCTTGATTTTACATCTCTTGTTGGAAAATGGAAAGGGTTTGTTCACCTGTTTATTTAGCAAAATATGGCTTTTTTATGTACTCCAAATTTTAGGTCACTATCCTCCTGTGAAGTAAAAGATTATTTTTAACTTTTGACTATTCACTTCGTACCTTGTGCCTTTGAGGTTATTTACATAAGTTAAACTGTTTAAATTACAATAAAAACAGAGGACTAAAACACAAGTACAATGTACTAAAACGTTTCAATGATAATGTTAGTACAGCAGGTTAAAAGCTTCAGTTAAATATAGAGTTTGATCTCCTCATCTGTGATTTTTTGAAGTGATTCAGGATATTATGGTAACAGGTTCAAAATGACTGAAAATGAGATGTCATTTCAAAACATTGTAGTTACATAACTATAATTGCCTGTATCATATAATGTAATAATATCATATATTGATGCCTTCTTTTCTACTGTTTCCGAATTTTTTAAATAATGCAAAAAGCTGAGGACAGCAGTGAGACAGTGGAGGCGATAACTGACGCACCATATTGAGGTTCTTCTCATCGAAACCACAAAGGACAAAGAAGATATTCCCACACAGCTCGCTCAGTGGGTCATGGCTGCAGAACTTGGTGGCGAACCACTTGATTAGAGGACTCTGAGGGAAAAAGTCCTTCCTCCCAAAAAGGTCCTGTCGGCCGAAACAGAGGCGTGACGTTAGCCAGCGGTGGAGAAACTCGGCAGCTTCTGCGTACACTCAAATTTCACTGCCATTGGTCAATGTTAAAGACATGCAAAGAAACAAACACGTAAGGAGGATTTGCCACTCATCACTGCACTAAATCTTAAGTGCTACTCCTTTTAATAACCGTTTGGTTATTTACACTGAATACACATGTTAATTTCATTCTCACCCAAATGACGAACTCCGGGAAGATGGAGAGTTTGGTCATGGGGCTCTCAGTAAAGGCCACGGTGGCGACTGGGGCCAGGGCAAAGAACATCTTGATTTTGCTGGCCAGTTCAGGCATGGTTGAAAAAGCTATGAAAGCTAAAAAAAAAAAAGACAAAGAAAGAAAAAAAACAGTGGGAAAGACTTAATGACTGAAACCATGAGACGTGTGACATCACAGCCATTTAAACCCAGGTGCCACCTTGAACGCTGATACTGTGGGTGGACTTTGACATTGCGATTTGGTGCTATGCCTTCCTGTTGCTAGGCAACACATGAAGAAAATGAATAGGTCAAAGTCAAGGACGAGCCGTCTTACCAACGAACACTTGCAAGCTTAAGCCTTCGGACAATCAATGTTACCATGCTGTGAGAGTGGCTTAAAATAGCTTAGTTAAGTACTGGATGCTAGATCATATACAGTGAGCACCATAATTAATTGGAAAGTGACACATTTTTTTGTTATTTTGGTTCTGTACTCTTAGCACTTTGAGTTTGAAAAGATACAATGAGAATGAGGTTGAAGTGCAGACTGTCAGCCTTAATTTGAGGGTATTTTCATCCATATCGGATGAACCGTCTAGAAATTATCATTGTCATTGTATCCTTTCAAAGTGCTAGAGTACAGAACCAAAATAACAAAAAATGTGTCACTGTCCAATGAATTATGGCGCTCACTGTATCCCGAGTCACTGGAATGCAGCTTTTAAAAGGCAACAAATGGTTTGCTCTTGTGGGGGTTTAGGCTGGGTTTTTCTGTGAAGAAGCGCATTGTGACATCTAGTTGTGAAATGCGCTATATAAAGAAATATTGATTTGAGGCTCCAAATGTTCCCGAAAACTGTATTTCCTCAATATAGTAAAACAAGAAAATGTTAAAATAAATACATTTTTTTTTATTAAAAAAAATACTCATCCTGGTCAAATATATATAGCATGACACAATAATGCAAGGTTTCTAGATAGTTACATTAGGATGTGATCACGGAAATATTTCTGCACCTTTCACCCTGGACATCCAAAGGTAAAACACACACATTAATTATAATTGAAAAGGCCCTACTGCACTTAACACAGGGAAGACAAATGACCATTGAGATGCTAAGGACAGGAAATGTCATTGTCTGTCTATACATGCATATGTCTAATGCTGACTTACAAGAAGGGGGACTGGACTGATCCAGGAAACTACAGGTCTGACCGTTTAACTTGCACCTCGTGTAAAATCATCAGGTACAAGTTGGAATAATTCCTTGGAAAAAAAAAAAAAAAACGAACCTTACAGGATAGCCGACATGGTGTTCAATCATAGGGGAAGGTCAATGCCTAACAAACCCCTGGATTTCCTTGAGGAGGTTGTAAAGGGTTTTGACTTGAGCCAGGCTTACGATATATACATCTGTACTTCCAGAAAGGCATTGATAAAGTACCACATGAGAAACTTATGAAAACGAAGTCAGTTAAAATGACATAGTTATTTCAGAGTGGGTTTTGACACTGGCAGCAGAGAAGTACACAATGAGTCTGTGTAGGAGGGATCTCATCTGAGCAAGGTACTATGGGAAATGGAGGCTCAGAAGGGTGTTGGGACATCTGCTTTCAGTAGCTAATAATCTTAGCGAATGATTCAAAACCTGGGGTTGAGAAAAAGAGTCTGGAACCTACTAAATTAAAGTAATCCAGAAACATAAAAAGTGAGCAGACGCCTGGCAAATGACATTCAACATAACTGTGAAGTTCTGCATGTAGAAAATTAACACTTCAGTATTTCATGGGAGGAATAAAATTAGAATGTTGAGTAAAAAAGTAGCAGCTGGTCAAAGCCTATTAAGATCTAGATAGTGTGCTTTATCTGTAAAAAAAGGCCAACAGAATGTTGGGACACAAAGCAAAAGGCACTACATAAAGCACAGATCAGTATAAATCAGTGGAGGTTATGCTGATGTTATACAATGCCTTTGTCAGAGCACACTTGGGGCCTGACTTACTAAGACCTTTAGCCTGTGCAAAACCTTTTAGCACACGCAAAACCAATAACATGACAAATGATTGGTCATGGTATTTGTTTTCACCAATCATTGGTTGTGTTATTAGTCTTGCTTGTGCTAAACGTTTGCGCACCCACTAAACGTCTTAGTAAATCAGGCCCTAGGTGTGTTGTGTGCAGTTCTGGGCACCACAGAAAAGGAATGTATAGAAGCTCTGGAAAAAGTACAAAGTAAGGCAACTAAATTGATTCCTGGTATGAAATGTAAAAGTTCATACCAGGACTTCAGACACGTAATCATTTCAGGCTTAGCAAAAGGAGCCTTACCAATGGTGGTGCCCTGGGAATGGCCGACATAGTAGACCTGCTCCTGGCCTGTGGTCTTTGTGATATAGTTTATCACAGCTGGAAGGTCCTTCTTTGCCATCTCATCATAGCTATGATAACACAGAGGGAGCAATGCAGTAGACTACTCAGCAGCGTTCAGTTTACACCTGCCTGGCATTTTTTCATCAAAAATGAGCACGCTCACTATATCAATAACGCTATTGTTGTGTTGCAAAGAAGAAATTATTTATAGGTCAGGTACCATAGATCCAAGTCACCACGAATAACAATGGTGGTGGGATACAATGATGGGAAAAAGACTGAAAGGCAGAACTACTATATACCGTAGCTTTTTTCTTCAATGTCTACAGAGTAAAGTATATGTCACTGTGGTGTGGGTACCTGAACTTCCAGTAGGCGTCTTGGCGTGGGTCCAGTTTGACGTGCTTCATAGACCAGGTGTTCCCGCGGCTGTTCCCGATCCACACGTCGAAGCCAGCGTCGGCCAAGATGAAGCCCAGGCTGCTGTTGGCCAGATTGGTGACCCAGTTGCTCCCGGCAGCCAGCAGGCCATGCTGGAGGAAGACCACGGGCCTAGGAGCTGCAAAGCAACATGGGAAACGATACAGGCTTCACCTCAGGTCGAGCACCCTGACACAGGCAATGTCCCTTGAGGAAGAGGCGGGTAAGCTAATGTTTACTTGACATGTCTGCACAGCCTCAAGCAATGCAGGTCTGCTCTTCCTATACTGAAATAACACGTAACTATCATAGCACATAAGGACTGCTACGGTCCTGCTGCATCTACCTATGACCTATTTACCACGGTTTGAAAAGTGCAAAAAAAAAAGAAAAAAGAAAAAGCACACCCTTTTGAGGCAAAGCCTTTGCAGAGTTTTAAACCTCCTTTCAGCACCTAATTTTCAGAGACTATATAAATGTAGCCACCAGATGGCACAATACCACTATGTGATGTCAGGCTCACCGCCTACCCAGCTGCGGAGAAGCCGTTCGCTCTCTTTTTTTTTTGGAACTTTATCGCTCCAATCCGTCAGAGACAGGATGTGCGCTGCGTCTTTCCAGTAAAACAAACAGTCCTGTGAGCGACTGGACTGTTTCACCTCATACCAGCCCTCCTGACCATCCCCCCCTCCCCTGACAAGGCCCTGCAGAGTCGGGAGAATGCTGGTGAAATTTTAGGATCTGCATATAAAACTGATGAAGTTCAGCAGCCAGAGCGATTGCACTGTAAATCACGGCAGTGCTGCTGGGAAGTGGAGTTTGGAGCTGGCTTTCTTTTTTTTCTTTTTTTTGTTCAAGGTTTCACCAAATCACCTCATTTCGGTGCTTTGTTCCTGTGCAACAAATATTTTTTCTTCCTCAAAGGAACCTCCATCTGACATGTTGTTTGTGTGTGTGTGTGTGTGTGTGTGTGTGTGTGTGTGTGTGTGTGTGTGTGTGTGTGTATGTGTGTGTGTGTGTGTGTGTGTGTGTGTGTGTGTGTGTGTGTGTGTGTGTGTGTGTGTGTGTGTGTGTGTGTGTGTGTAAAAACCTCATGAGAGATAAGAGACCTCCACAAACTAAATACACGTTAAACCAAATACATCACCTGTGTAATGCAAGTAACCCTGCACTGATTGTGGCATGGAAGGGATTACTTTTATTACATTTAAAATGTGTATCGCTGTTCTATAATAAATTAAAAATGAGGAAATTTGATCAGTTAAACAAACCATGCATCTATAAAGCAAGCTTTTATTGGCCTGTTTTTTCACTTAGTCAAATTAAACACCTTTTCCTGGGGTTTAGTTTGAAATACTTACTGCCATTTTCCAGAAAAAATAACTTCAACCTTAAGATCTTATCAGGCATTCAAGATAAATCATAACCATATGATGAAACAACTGAGCTGTTTCAAGAATGAGAATGTAGATAAGGCTGCTTTCTGCACTTAGACATGAAACAGACCATCAAACCCATTTTGGGGTTTCCTTGAAAGTCGAAGCTCAATCAGGACACAGAAAACGAAGCACCGTCACTAAGTTATTAATGTACAGGACCTTTTTATGAAAATAGTTATGAGATAAAACGATGAAATAATATTGCCGGTTACTAAGAGTGGTACAGACAGTATATCCCTTGTGAGTTAAGCTGCTTGCACACTGCTTCAACTTTGACTAACATCCCCACATTCCAATGTTGGCAGTTGTATTTACAATGTCGGGGAAAATAACTGTCAAGTTGCACACTGCCCAGACAAACCCAGACAGTAGCCTAGCTTATAGCCTACCATCACATTTGTCATCTGAAGACAAAAAAAAAAAACTAGACCAACAAACCAAGAACCGCCAGCAGACACCGCACACCAAACAGACGGCTTTTGTTGGCGTCTGTCGATGTTTGTTGGGGCTTTAGAGAAGTGGGACATGAAGAAATGAGGTGCATTTCCATCACCGATCCAGACCCACGGCTCCGAATGCTCTAGAGAGCTGAAGGCATCGAGCGAAAAAACAAACAGTTTGACGGGTGTTTACTTATTAATTGTAAATCAGAATATATTATAGCGACTCACCACCCAGTCTTCAAGTCTACTCAGGGAAGACTGAAAAGTGAAGTTGGGGGGGATTAGGCAAACTTATTTTTAAAAAGTTCATAAACCCATGCCTGCTTTGGTGAGGCCTTTCATTATGACAAACTAATCTCATTATTCTATACGCCAAGCATAATTTACACTTTAAATTACGCGCATTTTAACTCAGGGGTCCTGGTGAACTAGTCAGCAGTTTGAAATCTTCACGAACACAATAAAAGAACTGAGTATTAAAAAAGCACAAGGGTCCGCTTACAGGGGGATTTGTGTTAGAAGAATGTGTTCACATGCATTAATATCCAAGGAGCTTTGCTGCAGAGAGAGGGAAACCGGGGGGGGGGGGGGGTTTCGGTTGGCTTTAGCAACCAGATTAGGCCATGGTGTAGAAATCACTCCGCTCATAAAAGAAGCATAAGGGCCACAAAAGAGAAGAAACTAAACTCCAATTTCTGGTGACTTGAGTCGGAGAGGATCATTGTCCGGCTGAGGCTGCACCACAGAGCCGGTAACGAACACCACCTTTGGTAATCAGAGTCTGCAGCCTCGTGTTCGATAACACTTTAACCACAACAGTACATTTGGGGGGGGGGGGGGGGGGACTGGTGATTTTCTCCAGCTGTCAATTAAGCAATATCACACGAGAGGGAGTGCTGTTATACAGTATATCAGCACGGCTGCGATTTGGCCGAAGATAACCACAGCCATGCTGATATACAGTCTTACAGCCTGACCTTGAGTGTGATATTGCTTTTATACAACAGTTCTACTCACCTATAAAATATCTATCAAGTAATGATTGAGACAACAGATTATGATTTTGTTGTTTTTTTTGGCCCCGCCAAATACAGTTCCTTCAGAGTTCCATCTATTTTTTTTATTAAAATTTTTTTTAAATAGGTTTTTTTTTCCAGCAATGTATCAATTAGAATGTAAACGAAACGGAGTGATCCCAGCCAGTGATGAGGTCCAAGTGATGTTATACAATATATCAGCACTCATGAAATGCATCTTGGCCAATCACAATGCGCGGTCGGAAGTAACTGTTGCATTTTATTTACTGATAATGCTTGAATGGGCCTTTGGTTAGTGTGGTATGTGGCCGTGACTCATAATTGGAACACAGGTTCTCTGCTGACCTCCAAACTACACAGACTGCACTTTCCCCTGTGGTGCTCAGCCCTTCCCCTTTCCGCCAGAACTCCCTTCTCGACGCCGCAAAAGCAACCAATGAGAGGAGGCACGTTGGCAAAGCCCTGACATTACACCTACGTCTTTCACAGTAAAGAAACAGCCCTTGAAGAATCTTCAGTCTTATACACCTCAAGGTTCAGCCTTACTGTCGGCTAGATTATTCAAATCAACACTGGGCCAGTAATGTTCTCGGTCTCCAGTTACTCCTGTCAAAAAAGCTGAACATCTGTTTAGCAAAGTTAAAGCCCCAGTTGAGAGTTATGAATATTACATATGCTTCAGTGCGCTCTCGCACCAGGTAAAATTTTAATATCTAAAAGGCAAGAAAAGACAAGCTACTGACTTGTATTATAATGACTATATAAATAATTGACTGTTCCATGCAAGGCTGTGTTTAGCTGTGCTTCAAGGACTGAAAATACATATTAAAAGTCCTGATCAATACCGAGATTTGTATAAGAGTACGCCACAGCAATTGCATGACTGAGAAGTGCATGAAATATTAAACGACCATCAAATACTCCTTTCATACAACACTACAACGAAAACACATCCGTTTTGATTTACCACAGTAACAATTGCCTAGACACAAAAATACTACAAGGAAAATGTATGCAGAGAGATCTGAATTGCCAGATAACCAAGAGCCATATCTTCTGACAACTGAAGCATGTGATCTTCAAGCTCATCAATACAGAATGAAATCCATCTATTGACAACAAAGGTCGGGGGGGGGGGGGGGGGGGGTCGTCCGCGCCTGCTGTCCGCTAAAATTCTAAACCAGACGGGCTCCGTTTAACTATTCAGGGTCACTAATCCAGAGACTGGGTTCCCCTTCCTGGCTGGTATAATGCGGGTGTTTGCTTTTTGCTGCCTCCCTGGGGGACTGTACGGGGTCACCCCTACAGGACCAACTCAGCAGCTTGCCCTATCCTCCGCTGCGTGTAGGAGGCAAGGGGCTTAGCAAAGCTTTTTGGGAAGCGAGGATACGTTCCCCTTTTGTACTGTACGGTGAGAACATTGCCGCCAAGCACTCACGCGCATTAGAATGAGTCATACCAGTGATAGCCAGCGGCCGAAATGTTCACGGCTTCTCTTTTCATAAAGAAAATTAGTCAGTAAACGATATAATACATAATATGCGTAACACATGCATACATACATACATATGTATATACTTGCATGTCTGTGTGTACAAGTATGAGGTTATCGCAAGCATAACGCGGCTATTTAGATTCGAAACATAAATTACGATGGAATTATAAATATATGGAAATAGTTTTTTGTCGTGTCGCTTCATTATTCAGTGCAGATAAGTGCAGGATGGACCCTATTCTTAAGGTTCAAGGTTCAAGCCTTGCCTATGTAATTAGCTACAGCATGCCATTAGCTGTCAGTAACCAAGGTAGGTTCTTCCAGTAATGCTCCAGACATTCACAGGCTACCCATCACCATTAGTGAGAGAAATAGCTCTCTGCTGGCAAACACTCATGTAGTACCATGTAGTACTATAGCATGCAGATAATAGTAACTGGCTAGACGAGTGGTTGGGAAGACATCTGCATCACTCCTTGTGGAGTGGATGGCACATCGGTGTTTAAAGAGACAGAGTTTGTCATTCCAAAACGAGGAGAAAAATAAAGAATATATTTTTCCAAAAACAAGTCCAAGAACCTAGAATCCAACAGCACCTGGAATTCCCCGGGATGGCCGTGGCAACATTCCTCCACGAGAAAGTCGATGAACTGTGACAACTCGCAGTCGTTAAGTAGCGATTAGCATTGACCTTGCCTTCTAAGGGGATAAGTGTACCCAAACCATGCCAGGAAGTCGCAGCCTACGCCATTACAGGACTGCCAGAACGCTTCACTGTTGGAACTAAGTGCTCAGGCCTGTGGGCTTCTTTACACATGCACCCCATGAGCACACGTCCTTTTGTTGAGAAATCGGTACAGGATGATTCATGTGCTCGTATCACATTCCTCCACAGCTCGGTAGTTCATGGCCAGTGCACTTTGCACCAGGTTTACTGAGTTGTTATCCTGCTCTGTAGACTTCTCCTTTGACCATTCTTGATTAAATTACTGTTTTAAGTATGCGCTTCCGAGTTCCGACCACAGCTGCCTTTCGTTGATTGTGTCGACCCCCCAGAGTTCCACGACTACATCGCCTCAGATACCGTTCCGTGTGAAACATCACATCTGATCCGTCTTTATCACTGAAGCTCCTACCAAACGTGTCCCAACAACCTCCACTCTTTCAAACACACTGAGGTCTCGTATTCCTGCCATGATATCCATTATTATAGGTAACCAGGCCTGCTGAGCATTTCTGTACATAACCAGGGGCATGCTGGGATGTTATCCATTTAATTACCTCAGGAACCACAACTATATGGAAGCACCTGCTTTCAATATACTTGTTCCTCACTTACCACTTGATAAAAACGTCAATCAGTCTCCTCTCTGCCTGGACAGTTGTCTTTGACACTGCGCAACATTGAGTCAACGTCAAAAACCATTTGTTTTATCTTCCTACATATATTAAATTATTACATAAAATACATTACTTCAACTAAGGTAGTTTTGGAAAACTGAAAACCTTCTGGAATACAAAGGATCAGATTTATACCGCGAAGCAGGAAACGGAACGTTTCAAGGCGTCATTATGAGACTACACTGTGGGCTAAATGATATGTAACATACTGTAAGTGCAGACTACGTATACTCAGCATAAACAAATACCTTTCTGTGGTTCAGGGGGGCGATGTTTTACTTCCTTTTCGGGACTTGCTTTTATCCCGACTACTTTAAAAGGAATGACACTAACTTAAAAACATAACTGGAATGGCGTCTGGTTACTCTAAAGAGGCAAAGTAAATGGCTGACAGTGATGCAGTGGTGTGAATGAGGAAGACACACAGCTGGTTGAATTTGGGATTAGCGGTCCCGGACAAGACCCTCGGCCATCACCCCGGGGGTCCTGCCGCACGCACCGTCAGAGGGTTTGCCCTTCACGCCGTGGGGGATCCTGTTGACGCTCAGGATGTACCCGTCCTCCGTGACCACCTCGTACTCCTGCGACGGGTAGCCCCAGAATGTGATGATCTCGCTCTGCGGAAACACAGGCAACAAGCAGATGAGCCACCTGGACAAGACCAAGGGTGAGCGAGGGCGGAGAATCCGGACTGCAGGTGCCCCCGTACGTCCGTCCAATCTAAACACGCACCCAGGTGACAGCAGAGGACTCGCTCAAAGGGCAAAGTGCTGTAAAAGATAGGAATACATAGATATAAAGCACAAGCACATAGCAAACAAAAAAGGGCAAGTTAACGAGTTCACCGTGAGGCCGCAGTCTCCTTCTGAATTCCCTTTCACGCTTAACGATTAGTTTCTCGACTCTCTCCTTCCAAAAAGGGACTTGTAGATCGGCCGAGTCGCGACGTGCACCGAAATTCGAAACGCTGAAATCGTACTGGTCCTCGTGCGGAGTCGGGCTCGGCGGCAAATTAACTTTAAACAGAAAGCCTTTTTCGTTAAGATGCTCGCTTCCGCGGAAAATAATTAGCCGCTTGTCATTTCGGGAATCCGTTTTTTTTTTTTTTTTCCCCTCTTCCCCCCGGCGCAGAATTACACTTTTCCCCTCCTAGATATGGAATAAATTCTAATCAGGAACTTCAAAGGAAATGTGTGAGCTTGTTGGTTCCAGCCACGCTGTGCAATCTATCCATGCATAATTAAAGGAGCTGCAATTTCCCACTCGCCCCCCCCGGGCTCTCAGTCCACACATTCTACTTTGGGCCACTTAAGGATAAGCCCATCTCTGCTTCAACAAACATGCAGAGGGCCAGAGAGGGAGGTAGGGAGGTCTGCTCATTCTCACTCGGACGGCGGGATTGCAGGGGAAACGGCCGTGCGCAAAAAAAATGTCCGCCCGCATTACTACGAGAAGAAGTGAGCAGGGTCCCCTTCCAATCTAAGCCCAACATGCTTTGTCGTAAACCTTGAGCAACAAAGTTCCCTCTCTTCTGATTTCCCATGGAGTTTGCTGAAAAGAATGAAACCACTTGGGTAAGGAACTAAATATATTGCACAAGCACACCGCTAATGTGAAGGAGGAAGTTAATTGTGGGTAAAATGAATCAGGTGATAACTAAAAATATCCAAAATCAGTGGCCATTCCAAAATTATTATATTTCAATAATATTATGTATTGTACTACAAAATAAATGTAATAATTTTTCATTGTAATATATCATCTGAATGTTTATACATTTTCAAAAACATTGTGGAAAACAGCAGAAAACATGTCGAGACACTTTGAGAATGGTTCTGCACTGAACAGGCTGTCATGTTAATGCATGGCCTAGAAAGAAAAACATACTCCTGTAAACCTTGTTTGTTTTTCTTCATAGAAAGTCATATTTTCGATAGGAAGCCTTACATGAGCTTATCACTTTAAACCCACACAACATATTATCAGTTATTACAGCGAACGTGGCTCACCACAATCCGAAAAAGGAAGGTATATACTGATAACACTAGGCGCACAGTTGAACAAGTCCACACCATTTTTATACATTGCGAGTGCTACCTGGGTTGAAGTACACTAATGAAAACAGCACTTGAGGCTGTTTTGTTTTGTGAGATGAGTGAACGTTTGAAAGAAACCGTTTTTTTTTTTTTTGGTTACGTTTGGCCGACGCCTGGTACCACATTTTCAGAAACATGCTGCCTTGCACCAGTCACGCTATCACACCAAACACATGTTTCTGTGTCAGATGTGTCAGAATCACTTCCTTCTGGGCCCTCCCTCCTCACCCAGCCCACCCCCCTCACCCAGCCCACCCCCCCTCTCCAGTCATGCGCTTCCCCACTGGATATTGCAAGTTGTCATGGGAAAGGAAGGGGTAAAGGCCAAAATGTGGGCCACAAAAGCAGAACTCCCCACATCACGATCCTTCTCCTCATTTCCTCCTGAAACACAGCTATTTGTGCATGTGGGGGCAGGAAGTGGGCTACATGATGTAGTTATATAACTGAGACTGATACTGTTGATAAGGATAATAGTTTTGCCTACATTCTGTACAAGGCTGAGTGCTGTGGTTACTCTGGACTATGCCGTTTTTATTTAAACATTTTACTCAATGCATAAATAGGATAGTACTTGGTATATAGAATCTAAATAGACTGTTATCATTTAAAAAAGACCAAATAGTAGTATTGAAAAAAGACCCAGTGTTTCTCCTTATTTTAAACTATTTTACAAGCGATGTGTTGTTTACAATTTTCTTGTGTTGAGCTAATCTTTTCTGGTTCTGTTCATAACAAAAAACAAAAAAAAACTGTGAGAGTATTGGTGATAAAATGGCTAGCATAGCTGCCTTTCAAGCAGTTCACCTGGGTTAAATTTTCTTTGGGGTTGCATTGTAGTATAATATTTAGGGGACTAGATTTGTAACTCAAGAGGTTTCACGTTATAACTGGGGCACTGCCATTGTACCCTCTAGCAAGGTACATAGCCTGAATTGCTTCAGCACATACTCAGTTGTAGCTAGTTTTTATTTATTTATTTACTTTTTAATTTTTTAAAATTTTTTTTATTAAGCTATGCAAGTTGATCTGCATCAGACTACTTAGTTCCTTAAACATGTAAATGTACTGAAAAAGTGGTTTAAATCCTGTCAATTTCCCCAGCACCATGTCTTCTCTAGTAACAGTATGACATCACTATTTAAAAGAGAGAGAGCTCTCTCCCAGTCACATGACTGAGTTGTCTACCCCCCACCACAACGGTAGTCATAGGAAGATCGGCTTAAGTGTCTGTAAAAGAAGCGCTTTGGTACAGAGCATAACAGTCAGCAGTGTTTTCAACAGACCTTTGTGATTATTGTTTACACTGGTTGATGTTTGACTTACGACGTTCATGTTGACTTCAGGGTCTAGGACACATTCCCTCTTCTCAACAATCTTACACTGGACCCCTCCTTGGACAAGGAAGGCCACACACAGAAGTAACCACACCATCTCCACTCTGAAAGTCAATCAAAATGTTTCCATTAAGCCTCTCTCCTTTCTCAACTGCCAATTAAGAATACAAATCACACAAATTTGGATTGGAGCATTTTATTTGCCAGGCCTAATTCCACAGTTAAACAGATATTTGCTTTTGGTAATATTTCACACGGAGTAATTCTGGAATATCATTATTGTTAGTGCTAAGAACAAATAAGCTAAGTAAGATGAATGTCAGCCATATATTTTTCAGTTTGTTTTCATATCATTAAAGATTCCAATTATGCTTGAGCTGTTAATGCAACTTCTTTATTCTGTTTTTTTCCTCATTTTGCCTTGAGATTTGTTCCTACAATTTGAAAGTTTGCATTACAAAACATCTGTGGCCAAAATTTAAACCGTTTAGTTAAGGGAGCAATACCCGATAAGCAATATGGAACACTAATTGAATGACAATTAAGTCAAATTTGCTTGAGTACTCAAACTGTGTTGGAAGAAGAAAAAGTTCCCACTCGCCTTTATAATTACCCAGGATATTTATCAATGAAAGCCAGACACGAACTTGCTTTGTAGGCTAGGTCTAACTATGCAAGATCATGCATTGCAATCCACTGCATTAAAATCAAACAAATAGCCTAATTCGTCCTACCAATAATAACGATATTGAACTGTCTAATTCAACGGATGCATTAGTCATTTTTGCCAATATCAGAGCTTTACCCTCGACCATACTAATGATGGGCCTGTGTCACTGCATCAAATGAAAATACACGTATGCCTGAAGCAATAGTAAAAGTTGACTGCATTTTAATATTAGTTGTAAGTAGGTGTATGTTTGCGTAGGTACATGTTCAAATTAACCATTGGGAATCCAAGGCCTTATAAGCTACCTTCACATGGTCTACTAGCAGTTAGCATGAAAAACGCTGATCAAGCAGCATAGGCCTACTGCAACTCTAAGGAAATAGTTAACGTTACAACCTGGCCTGCAGTTACATTTCAGATAGCTACAATAGTCTAGGCTAAACGCAGGAAAGTCTTCATAATAATTTTTATCTCCAATGGATTCATATTAAATTATAGGTCTGAATGACATTTAGTAATTAAACAGTAACGTTACCTAGGCAACTTATTGTGGAACTAGTGCATCTGGAAACGGTTGATAGGCTGTAAATATAGCTATTTTGCTAGGTTAGGCTATTACTTTCAATTAAACGTCCACAGGTTCGAATATTGACAGCACATAAACAAAGTTCTTATCTAATTTCATTTCGCTGCTTATTTTTTTTAATCGTGAATGGATCTTTGTTTTTATTCTCTGCTAGCATTAACAAACACAAACTTCACTGGTCTTCAAATGATCACAAACATCGATAACGTTGGATCAAGCACAACTGCATAAGAACGAAAAAATACTGACTTTTTGTAAAGCGTCATGTGAACTTGGTTCGTTGTAACTCGTCTAATTTTTAACAACATGTGTATGTTATTGGACACATAATATAGGTAAATTAAATGGATACATTAATTCAGTCGAAAGGTGCGCAATTCTACTCACCCTGCGTGTTGCCTTGCTCTGAGAATCAAACGATCACTACAAAACAAGGCAGCAAACTACACAGTGTAACTACTAGCCCCGCCCCGCCCACTGCTACCCGTGGACTGTTCCTTGGTTCTTGCTGTGTTCGATTGAAACGTGAAGCTTGTTCAAATGTTAATGATGAACTACTTAGTTTAAGAAAATACATCACATCGAACGAATATATGACACGTACCGTGTGTTAAAGTTTATAGAATGTGTCTAATGTTACAATTTAACTCAATTTAGCTGGATAATTTAAGTTAGGCTACATAACGTCACATTGTAGCTCAACAGCTTTACAGGCGTTGTCAGGATGTTTTCGCAAAGTGACACAGTCACAAAGAACATCACAGTTGAAAACCTATGTGATGATGAAAAGCACTTACTAGCTACATTTTAGAAAATTTGATAAAGATGTATCGTTTGCGACCATTAAACACCTTTTGACCATTGAACATACATTCCCTATATTAAGCAAATTGTAAATGTGTATAATAGCATATTTCAAACAAAGGTATTTAAGATCATATGTAGCTAGATTGGCCTATCGGATCAAATATTTTCTGAGGTGACCATATTTTTTAACAAAGGGATTGTTTTGGTCGGCCAACATCCAACTTCGTTGTATAATTTTGAAGGGTCAAAGTTCAACTAGATTCAAAGCCGGTGGTGCCAACTTTAACTCGCAAACACAGCAATTACAGCTACCCAACTACATTGTTTAACTTACGCTATTTATTTGTATCGTTTTCGACAATGTCACGAGTGCTTATAGTCGGTGCGGGTCTTACGGGCAGTTTATGCGCTTGTCTTCTGCGAAGAGAAATGCAAAATAAAGTCAAAATTGTTGTGTGGGATAAATCGCGGGGAGCAGGTTAGTCATCTTTGCTTGCAGTTCCCCGGCTGAGTTGCACAGGCTGTACATACAGTGAGCTATCTATCTACACATAAAGATAGCCGTCTGACTAACGTATCGTTTGAAAAGTAAATTGATCCAATCAGTGTACCGCAGCTATCTGGCTCGAAACGTATCTAGTTAGCAACACCAACATGACGTTCTTTTTTTGTTAATCATGTTAATGATATTATAATGTGTGTTATTGACATTGCACAACAGAGACATGGCTACACATGCTTGAATAGTCCTGCTGTTATTTCAAAAGGGTGTTAAATAACCAAAAACGTGTGCACAAAATATATCTAAATTATATATAAATGTATCTTTTAAGAACAATAATGTGACACGGCAAGTCTCCTTCCCCTCAAGGAGAGAAGTTGGCCCGACACTTGAAAGATAGTTTGTTAGCTTGCTTAAAAACTGAAAGGCAACGACAAAGTCACAGGAGAGTTTTATGCATTCCTGCAATTTTAAGTGTCTTTCTCAAGGAAAAAATAATTTCACAGAAAACGGCCTTGCCTATGTATAAACATGTAGGTAAGTGGGATGTGAACATAGTATTGGGTTGTAAGAAACAATCTGCGTCCTGAGCAAGAAAAAAAAGTGTGATATTCATTGCACGCTTTGCTTCCTGGGTGTAAAATAACCACTCTGTGCTGCAGGGGGAAGAATGTCCACGAGCAGGAGCCCTAGCAACGCAGCGTGCACAGCAGATCTTGGTGCACAGTATATAACTGCTACGCCGTTCTACGCCCAAATACATCAAAGGTATTCCGTCAGTGTGTGTAGAAAATTCAATTCAATTAAAAAAAACGGAATTGAATCAGTTGGATTGGAAGTGATATCGATATTACACTTATCATTCAATTGACAAGGTCTGAAGTTTACAGCCATAGTTGAATTGTTATTAAAATAGGCATTCAATTAATCCAATATATTCGAAACAAAACGTCTATGGGTCAATGTTTTATGTCATCGAATTAATCATTATGTTACTGAAATCGAATGGGCGCCTATGAGACGTAAGAATAAATATTAGCACTGTTCAATCAGTACCTTCAATGCTAAAGGTTAATCTTTGTAAAGCTTTGTGCTGTTCATTTCTACAACAGTTTTTTGAATATGTAAAATTTACTATGATTTTTTGATCTCTTGTGGTGGTATGACTGGTTGTCCATAAAAAGGCCTTCAAACTAATTTCTGTCTGAGAACAAGGAAGTTTGAGGTCTTATATAGACAATGTCTCCTCATAGCAGAAAAAACAGGATTTTATGTGTTGAATTTAAGAAAATACCATACTGTCTCTCTATTATATTTATATTCTAGAAGATATAGTGCCCCCCCCCCCCCCCCATATCCATTTTTATTTTCCCTGGTCCCAAAAAGCCAAAAGTTGACCAAGGTGCCTGAATATTGAAGTGCCCGCACCTCAGATTTCAGAAATGTCCTTAACCTGTCATGTTTATCGTGTTTTGACACTTCATTACGGAACATTATGGGCAGGTTGTTGCTGGAACAACCACTTTGATCTCTCTCTCCCTCTTCAATGTTTAAAATGATAAATATTTTAAAACCCCTGTGCCACGCAAGCTTTATAAAGGAAACTCATGCTTACACAGACATTTATCCGGCCTACGCTTTTCATCACTGAAATATGTTCCTCTGTTTTGCCTGGAGATTGTCATTTTGCACTCACAAGTTTACATATTTCCTGTAGGATTTCAATTACCACCTTAAAAATGGCAATGCTGCACTGAAGCCTGCAGGTGGTGCTATAATTGGTACACCATGTCCCATTTTAGTCATGAAAATGCATCCTTCAAAAAGAAATACCAGAAAATGGTGCGCATAAGTAGCATCTGATGAAAGTATCTGTCATACAAGTGAATTTAATAAAGGTTCCAATGAGTATATTTTACTCTAGTGATTACAGTCACAGGGACTCTCGTTTATTTCATAGCACTAGTTATGGATGACAGATCACCCCATGTAACTTTCACATCTTTTCAAGCGGTTGCAATTAGTATGTTAAACGTGAGTTTTTGCAGTCCAAAATTAGACTTTTCTGTTTTATCTACATTATGTTATGTGTGCAAATAGCCAGCCCTCTTTGAGAAGGGCGCGTACATTGGCTGCGTGAAGGAAGTCGTGAGTCAGGGAGGGCGGTTGTGGCCAACATCAGAATCTGAGTCTTTTCAAACTTCTTTCAGGAGAACTGAGGCTTTTCAAAGTGATGGGGATTATTGTGCTTTGTTAATCAACATTCTCTTTGATTTCCAGCTTCTATGAAGAATTGCTCTCACACGGCATTTTAAAGCCATTGGTGGCCCCCGTGGAAGGAATGATTAAGAAAGACGACCTACGTGACTTTGTGACCCCAAAGGGCGTCTCATCCATCGTCAAACATTACTTGAGAGAGTCAGGTAGCACCCCAAGCCTCACCCTTGATATGTGAACCAAACACAATTAGCTTTCTTTGCAGAATTCACTCGATTGTTTAGATTTTTTCAAAATGGCTCTGCATGATGCTGTAGAGATTATTTTTGGTGTCTGCTGAAGATCAAAGGTTGCTTGAGCTGTTATGATTTACATGTTTTGCTGATTGTAGCGATATAAATATGTATATCTTGAAGAGCTTGCCCTGGCATTAACTTCTGAGATCATTTTTTTATTTCTATTTCTGATTTCCAGGAAAGGGAAAGTTTTCCAAGGATAGCCACACGATTTATATTGTACTAGTCAAAACTTTGCAGAAAAGAACTTTTGAACCCACCCAAAATTGGACTAGTACAAAATTCAGAATTCAGAATTCAGGATTTATAAAAGCAGAAATGCTAGAGAAAGGTACAGTACCTAATTTATAAGAGACACTGAATCTTTGAATAAAAGCAGATGGGAAGAAATTATTCAGCCAGGATTGTTATTACACCCCGCTTCGCTGCAGAGACCACATAACTCCATCGCCAATGTGGCATAACATTAAACAATGGAAGTAAGGCATGTTATCTTTGCTCGAACTTCCAGTTTAGACTAAACGTTCAAAAAGTTCCCTTCTCCTTTTGTAACTGTATATACCTCAGGAAGTGGAATGGTGTGGAGAAGCGTGTAGAGGCAAGCCTATACCTCGCTCGCCTTTTTGTTTAGGAAGTGGGCTACACGTATCATTACACCCAGTCCTGACACCCTGCCCAGTGACACACAGTCAAAGCCTTGCGCGGTTTCCTGTCTTCTGTCTCCGCTCTGCGTGACCTTTCCCCCCCGCCTCTCTCCTCCCGTCTCCCTGCCGCCGCCGCCGCATCATTGCCAACCTCTCTGCGTCCGAGCAGGAGCCGAGGTGCTGTTCGAGCACTGCGTCACCCACATCCACCAGAAGGGGGCAGGCTGGGAGGTGCGCCGGACGGGCGGGGCGGCGGAGGAGTTTGACGCGGTGGTCCTCACCATGCCCGTCCCCCAGATCCTGCAGCTGCAGGGGGATGTGTGCTCCCGTGAGTACTCCCTCCGCACCCCTCCAAAATGCTGTCCCGGGAGCTCTCTCCGGGACCCCGCCCACTGCCGTCACAGGCCTTATTCCTGCACACTGCTTCTGGCGCACAGCGATTTTTAAAAAGCAGCTCCAGTTGTTTTGCGAGATTCTAATACCCAGTGGAAGTACTTGGTTAGACACGAGTTCGCGAACCTGATTTTTTTTTGGCTTTTTTGCTGGATTCATCCAAGTAATCACTTTCCTTGAGGTTTGTTTTCAAATACTTATTCACTTAGAACACAATTAACTTCAAGCTACAGTTACCCATGATGAGTTAGCCATAGGTGCCTTTGAATGTGCATGGCTTTGAGCATTCAGATTTTTGCACAAGTTTGTTTCCCCATTTTCTTTTCAAAATGGAAAGTTTCATTCGATCTGATAAGAGGTTGCCATGACAGGCAAAAGCCATGTAGTACAAGCTGCTTTTAGGCCTGCCTTAGGCCTCCTCTAGCCCATCAAAACAACCACAGGAGAAAAAAAAAACATTCAGCCAACATTAGTATGCCAGGGAGCCCCTACAGCCCGTTCCTGTATATTTGAGCAGAGCAAGGAGCTCTTAGACATTTTCTTTTTGACATCTTTCCTTTGTGGAAAAACATTGTGGGAGTAGCATTTGTGTTCATTAGTCAGGACAGCGGATTAGAATGAATGTTTGGCTTCACTCAACAGCGGAGTGATGAGGGAGACAGCTAGCGTGTTCAGGGCCTCCTCACTGGAGTTTTTACACGGCCTAATTTGGTCTCCAGCTGTCTAGATACCACAGACATCTGACATCTTGGTTCACGTTGGTATTCTTTGAACAAAGTTCTGAATGTAAAGTTTAAAAAAAAGACTTTATGAAGTGGTAAAATGCGAGTCCTAAAAGACAAGTATGGAAATTTGGAGTGAAGACTTGATCCCCTAGGATGTGTGGGATTTCTGGGTAATTGTGATTAATGCAGAGCGGGAGCCGGTCGGTTCAGAAACGGCACGTCCGAAATCGTCGCTCCTGGCACCGGGACGTCTCGCTTCGATCGACCGTCATATTTACGACGCAGCGACCGCACCGTACAGGGACGGGAGAGAATCGGGCGGCCGACACAGTCGCCGTCAGCCCGGTTCGGTCTGTAGCGGGCCGCAGTCAGGAGCGCTCCAGCGTGAACCGCCCAAATATCTGCCCTCCCTGCAGGAGAGTGAAGGACGCCAGGAGTCCGATCAAACCGGAGAAAGTATAGAATCCTCCCGTTGTTTATGGCGACTCTCAGGTTGCGGGCGGTTCGGGATTTAGGACAAGCGCGTGAGGTATTGAATCCCAGGCAGACGGAAGAATCTTCCTCTGCGCGGTCCAGTGAGCCTGGAGTGAATCCAAAACAATCAAGATTTCGACGGGAGGAAATGTCAGTTTTGGCTTAAGATTGTTCATCACGATTTATATGTAACAAATATATGATGGGGTTTGGGGTGGCTTCTCACGCAGAAATGCGAGAAAAATTGTGATGGTTTAGTTCGATGCCACGGGCATACGGTAACGTCCGAAGCTGGACCTGGATGTAGCCTAGTCGTATATTTGTGGCGCCTCGTTAGACACGGAACCAGCAATGCTTTGGCAGTGTTACCGTGCGAAATTCTATCCGTGTCAATGATTTGCTCCACTAAGGCTGTAGTAATTATGTAGATTTGTGTGCATTTCTTTTGCTTCGCCCATTCCTTTTACTGTTTATAATTGTGCCCAGTTTCACTGACGTTCTCGTGATTATAGCATGGGCAATACTCTTACCGCACCGCCTCGCTTAGTTCCTCCAACAAACATCAACTTTCGCATGTTCTGTTTAACCCCGTACGGAAGGTGGATTTAGTGCGTTTTATCGTACCGGTGGCACTCTTACAGGCCACAGAGGCCTTTCCGTGGGGGATGTATTATTATGGAGCATATCAGTACAGGCACGTCAATTAAATTTATCAACCTGTTGGCAAAGCTTCCATCCCAGGACTTAGGCGGTAGGGTATTTATCTTCATTTTCAACCTCTGTCACTTAAGCCTACGCAGTTATGAGGGAGTGTTCAGAGGCCGTGTTATCCTCTGCGTTAGTCCAAATGTATTGTGCACTGCGAGGGAGTGTGTTAGTTGCCCTGGGAGATTCCCGGTTCCGATATGGTGCCGTCTGCTTACGAGCACGCGTTTAAAAAAACCTGATAAATGATAGTCCGCCCCTGTGGATGATCACGAAGAAACGCTGGTATCCTGACAGTACCAGTGCTGATTGTGGACAGCTGCCATGCAGTCTCTTGCATGCTCTTGCAGTCCCGGGGTGGAGGGGCTTCAGTCGGCGGGATATCTGTGCCGCCGTGCACCAGCTGAACGGTTTTGGTTGGGTATTTGCGGCCTGCCTGTGTCAGCTGCCCACAAAGTGTGTATCTGCAACACAATGGCTCAATCCCATTCCCTGGACTCGTGGACTCAAATGCGCGTTCTCGTTAAGTCCGCGCGAGTGCTTAGGGCTGTCCCATTGTGAGAACAACGTTTTTGGCAAGTGCTCTTATGCAGACTTTTCGCGCCCTCTACCCGTACTTTTTCCAAGTCCGCGTCAATGCAGACTTCCCTGCCCTCGGAAATACGCCATTAAAGTCCACAGTCCGCGAGTCCGCGAGGGCTCAGTTTGGGATTCAGTCATTGACTGCGCAGCCCGGCTGTTCCAATAAGCAGCATCTGACAGCATGTGCTCTGGTGGAGGGTGTCTGCTTGTGTGCATTCTCGTAGACCGACATAGGACATTGCAGCATTGAGAAGCAATAGTTCCAGGAGTAATCATGAGTAACTGAAGCCTCCATTGCAGAGTTCATTCCTGCAGGATCTGGATCCTCCTTTAGCATTCAGGCATCACGTCTGTCATACAAAAATCACCTGCTCTCACAGTACTGAGGAGGACCAGGGTCTCACAGCTTAAGTGTGTGTGTGTGTGTGTGTGTGTGTGTGTGTGTGTGTGTGTGTGTGTGTGTGTGTGTGTGTGTGTACCTGATACATACATACTACAACTCCTAATGTAGCCATTGTCATTAGGGCTGGGTATTGTTCATAATCTTTCGATACCAGTTCTGATACCTATACCTGGGATTCGATACCAATACCAAAACAATACTTTTTTGATACCTTTCGTTGCTGTGTGTAAATACATTTTTCTACAATATCCAAAAAGATTTTCTCATTTAACAAAATAAGCAAAAACTTCTCAAATGCTTCAGTGATTAATGTTGTCAACTCAAACTGCTGTATAAAATCAACAAAATTATGATTTAAATCAAGCAATATCTGATCAAAGAATAAAAACAAGAAAAAGAGTCGGTCTGTGCTCAAAAAATACAGAGGTCCGATATCCAGCCCTGATTAACATTCATATTCATTATATTTGAATACAAAGCTTAATTGGAGGGGGTTTTTGTTTTTGTGAAGCAGCATATTGATTTGTTTTGATATAGTTGGATGATTGTCTGTGTTAACATCCAGGAGGAGTATGTGTGTGGGTGTGTGTGATTCCATAACATCTTGTACAAACAGTTTGGGGGTGCCTGCGTTACCTGGTGATGGCGCCTCAACATTTGCCTCCCTTTTTGATGTTTCTATAGATTTCCTGTGACTGTATTGCCCAGTGTTTTTGACACATGCACTCCCAGCATAGACACATGTGCTATAATGGCAGAAGAAGCCCAGTCAGTGCTTTCTTTTCCGCTGTAGTGTGTAGGTCTGATTAGAGTTGTCTAAAGATGATGAGATTCTTTGTGGATGAATGTAGGTAATGGTGTAATTTTGAACTCTTGTAATGCATTTCAGGTAATAGTATACTTCTGTTTTTCATATTGGAAACACTGCCCTGAAGGATGTTCAGTGGATAGAGTGATTTGGTAGTACATGCAGGTTATAGTGCCTTTTCTGGGCTCAGAGAGGCAGTATGTTGAACCATCTTTTTTTATTTCCGGATATTCCTATTTTAATATGTTGACGATGGCTTTTTCAGGTTTTGGTTACACGCCTGATTAAGGTAAATGCCTGTTTGTAAATGCAAGTGTAAACTGAACAATAGGAGTTAAGGTGGGTGAAAAGTGTCCGTATTAATATGGTAACCATAGGGATAAATACCGTTTGACCCTGGAAGTGTCCAACACCAAATGGAGTCAAGGAGGAAGTGGTGAAAGAGGCCTGCAGTAGCAGGGATTGGACAGTGGGTGGCAGCAGCCAGGTGTTAGCCATGACCAGCTGCACATGCAAGAGGATGCAATCTGGAAATGATTTGAACAGAATAAAGCTGGAAAAAAAAAAAAAAAAACTAGCATGCTTCACACTTCCTCCTTTATCCGTGTTCTTCAAAATTCAGGAACAAACACAACAAACCCTCTCTGTAACATTTATCACCGCTTTTACTCTGTGTCTTATTCTTTTTGAAGCCAAAAACAAAATCACAAATGAAGAAGTGGATTATTATATGGACACATGCAGTAACAGTAACTCATTTACAGTGAGGTGCAGCGCCAAATCAATATCTTTACACATTGACTTATTATTTGAAAAGATTTCATCCCTCTGTGTGCTGAATAACAGCAGTATTGCTTCATGATATGTCACACTTCCTGGAACACCCAATATCCTGATGAAAGATGACACAAACTATGAAAGGTAGTTACGTCAATCTCTACGCGCAAACTGTCATGCGGAGGGTTCTAGACTAGTTGATTAGTCTATATTGTAATTGTTGTGTGTGTTTAAATGGGAACAATTCCAGTGGTTATCTTGTCCAGTATAAAGTCAGTAAAAATATTTAAACATTGAAAATGCTATTTCTGCACAGGTGTGCATGCTTTGCAAGATAAGTTTCTGAATGGTTAGCCTGTAATGAGATGCTGTGTTGATTCCCTTATCTTATGCACCTGTGTTACAACTATATTTGGGTGTGCATTTTACAGAAGGGAGATTTTACGCTTACACCACACTGCTAAAGTTCTTAGTCTTAGCACCAAAAGTACCCTAAACCAAACTTTCTGCTTCCAAACTCCTGACCTGCTTAATGTGCAAGTAAACATTCTGTGACCTATTCAAATATATTTTGATATACAGTATATTCAAATATGGAATTACATTAATGACATGTTTCAAAGCAACTGCATGTTCACTATATCTAATGCAGGTGTTTTTTATTTTACTGCTCTGGCCGATGGAAATGATCTATATAGCAACTTACTGCCTTCATGTGTCATCTTGCACCCCACCTCAATCTCTCTGATGACCCACAGCTTGGGAACCAGTACCCTAAACTGCCACTTGTGACGAGGATGAATTACATCAGGGATTGTTCTAAATGTAGTCATTAGATTTCCATAGGTTGGGTATTACCTGCAAGCTGCAAAATCGATTCAATATATCTTTATTATATATTCTGAATATATAATATACATATATATATATATGTATTATATATGTTAAATGAGTCTAAATCAGTCTGATCCGTTGCAGTTATCATTTTTTTGCTTCATTTTTTTCTATTCTTAGATAAATGCTTTCCCTTATTATTCCTTACTGAGTCTGTTGGCAGTTTATACAAATATTTTTCTGTACCAAATCATACAAACAATCTCACTCGAGCGCAATAGCTGTGTAAGATGCACAACCATTAGTGCCAGAGCCCTGTGTCAAACATTTAGGGCCTGATTTACTAAGACATTTAGCATGTGCAAAACCTTTTAGCACACGCAAAACAACAAAAACAATGATTGGTGCGTAGCAAATGCCATGACCAATCATTGGTCATGCTATTGGTTTTGTGTGCGCTAAAAGGTTTTGCACATGCTAGATATCTTAGTAAATCAGGCCCTTATTGTGTTGACCGTGCACATCAAGAATATAGTGCCTTCATGCCCAGTAAAGCTTGGCTATTTTATTACTTCATCACGCGTTTCACAAATCCTAGGAAATAATTTTTGTCCATTTGTCAGAGATTGCCAAATGGAGTCAGTGTGGACCTATCATTTCTCTGAAGAGCCTTTTTTTTAACAGAAATATAATTCTGGCCAAGTCTTCAGAACTCACTTGAAAGCGCCTCCATTGGGATTGGGCTGTTTTTCCAAGCACTGTAAATGTCCAGCTCTTTGTAGTATAGCATAACTCTTACAAGAATCAACTTTGTTTTATGTGTTATTTTATTAAGAAAGGACAACTTGTAGACTTGTACACATAAATTACAGGTTTTGATAAATATTTTAAAGCATTGATATTTTTTAACATTCTTTTTTTTCTTTTATTTTTTTTTCTTCCCCCATCCAAGTTAGAATACCGAATTATACTATTGGGCTGGGCTCATGCATGCTGTAGCGTTAATTGGGGAGAGTGCAGAAAAGCATGCAGCTGGCATTCCTCCGCAGTTATTGCAGCCGAGGACCGCAGCATTTAACTGCAGCAGGTGCCCCATAAACCAGAGGGGGCGCTCTCGTTCAATGAGGTGGCGCTGCGGGATGACGCGCCGACCGAAATCCTCCCCACACAGGCGACAGCACGAGCGATTCAAATATGACTCGGCGACAGAGAAAACAGAAAAGCAGAAAAAAAATGGTCAAAGTTGTTCCAGAGATGATGACCAAAGGTCTGTCTGCCACGCCTTCCTCCCTCACTGCTGCAGTGCCACACAGAACTATTCCCAACATTACTATCCTGCACAGCGGGCATAACTAGATAGATAATTGACTGCACCGACGACGGCTGTTTGCTATGGGTAGGAAAAGCCGATGATAAGGGCATTATAATAGCAGAACAAACCCAGACTGTATAGACCGTTAATGACATTATTATCTGAGCATACACCCCCCCTCCAGACAGTTATTTATTTATTTAATTTACTTTGTCGGATACTTGAGGTGCATTAGGCACTATAAAGACACGGGAAGCTCATGCAGCTCTGTGCAAAGCTACAGACTCTGACAGGGGGCTGTGTCTGCTAAGTGCACATCCTTACTCATTCACACAGGCTAAAGGCCCATCCACACCCAGAACGGTAACTATAAATATATCGTTTTAAAAATCGTTCTAACTCAAGTGGATGGCGGAGTCCACGCCACAACCATAGCGACGACGACAGTGACGAACGATATCGTTGGGATCACTTACGGAGCGATTTGATGAACGATAGAAACACTGGCAGCCAATCAAAATCCGTCAGAATTTACAGGGTGTGCTTGGTGCCACTGTTTACCGAACGTTATCGTTCATCAGTGTTGTTGCTCACATCGTTATCCTTACAGTTATCGTTCTTGGTGTGGGCGGGCCTTAAGCCCTAACCAGGTCTTAGCATGACTCCACTGGCCCGAGATCTCTATCTGTCTGATTTAATGATCCAAGCGATCGCATAATTTGTACCTTGTTTTTGGACAGCTTGTGGAGACTTGAGACATTTTGCTTCAAATATCCTAAATGCTTAAAGTTACCTATGCAAATGTCATATTATGATAAGAACCATAAGAATACATAATGATGAAAAGAGGCCTTTCAGCCCATCTAGGGGTCCCGGGGTACTGCTTCAGTGAATTGTCGTATAATTTCATTCTACAGCAGCTATTGTTCGAACGCGCATCAGTTGTATGAAGTCTTTACAGGACAGCAGGGTCTATCACAAGTCTTGTCTAACAATGCATAACATTGTAATTGTTTATCAATGCTAGATTCTCTTTTTAGATCTTCCTGTCTGTTTGGAGGACGTTAGGCTTCATTATAGTATTATTCCATTTTACTGGACAACTTGGGCCAACTTCTGCTTCCAGCGGTCAATGTTTATCCCAGTGAATAATAGAAAATAAAAAATTAGACTTGAAAGCAAATCAGTAATCGTGGCATTTCATTAGTTAAATGTAAGTTTGATGTAGCCAAAATCAACAGAGGGAGAATGTGAAGCTTCTTGAATTTCTATGAAAACCTCATGTGTTGAATAAAGAAAATGCCATATCGGTTCATCACTGTTTGTTCTTTATTTAATGCTTCATGACAGTCGTCACCAGCATTAGATTCCAAAACAGTCTGAGATGTACAGATAGCCCCAGCAAGTGGACTTTCTATGACTGCTGTTCTTTTTTATTTAAGGCGTAATGAAAACTTCGAGTAGGCTGTGGGTTTGCCTGTAATGGATTCGTTATCTCGGTTAAGGCAGATTTCAGGAGGAGACCACAGAGCATCAAGGAGTTACCAACTGTTGGAGAGGTGGAGAGTTCAAAGGGCCGTCTTCTCTACAGTTGTGTGCAACTGCAGGGCCATCGCTGGTGCCATTTTCACCTCTGATCTTATATCTGCAATGTGTCCGTGCAAAAGTTGTGATGGTTACGCGACCATGGTCATTTGCCACTAAGATTGCCCCTTAAATATCACCAAAAGCCCAACATCATGATTGTTAAGGATAAGATGATATTTCTAGACTTGAGAACAGGGGGGGGGGGGGGAACTATCTAACTGCCACAGAACATGATATTTTGTCTCCACTTTGAGCTGACCATCTGAAGGCCTGTGTCTTCAGGATTCATTTCAACACTTCTATTTCTACTGGGATTGCCAACACTTCTATTTAAAGTTCTAACTCTTTGAACACATTTCATCTGCCATTCATGCAAATGGGATTTGATGAAGCCGAGTGCTGAGATTGGCGCAGTCGTGGGCTGAGAATTGATTGTGGAAATCAGAATAAAGCCCCTCAAAGGCATCGCTCTGTGATGGGGAAATTAGAAGGAAATAAGTGCTTTGTATCGTTTGCACAAGATGAATGAGCTCAGTAAGAACTGCTAGGCTGTGACATTCCTGCTGTAAATTAGCGCAGTCCTCAGGCATGTTTTTTCTCCCTGTTATATATCGCTATCTTGGGCCAATAGTTTGACTGGGTTCTTGGAGCTGGAGTTTGAGGGCGAGGTGTCTTTTAAATATTTAAAAAAAAATCATTCACGATGCAACCAGTTGCAGTGTCATAACCTTAAGAGAGGCTTTGTAGCCAGTCGACTGACGGATTCCTTTTCAATTCCTGGAAAGAAATGGCCCACTGAATATTTGGAGCTTGGAAGTTTTTCATCATATTGCAAAATGTCTTTCTGTTTTATTGAAACTCTGGCCAAATGTCTCTCATTGACAAGCGCAGCTAGCCTCCAAAATTAACAAGAGAATCAAGAATGTCGGGTTTTGCAAGAACTGGCGAAACCTTGCAAACCCCATCTATGAGATGACAGTGGAGGCGGAGTGTATTCAAGGTTCAGTGGATCTGCTCTGGTCTATCCTTTGTGCGCCTCTCACCTCACAGCGACATCTACTGGTTGGGGTGGGGCGGGGCATTGTTTGAAATCACAGGCCACGTTCTCCTCTCCTTCACCTCTTTTGCATCAATTTATTGGGAATTGTCCACGTTAAATTAACCCCTGAATCGTGGGGAAAAAAAATTGCATAAGGTTCTGCTTGCTAAGTTGGCTAGGACTGCGCTATACTTTGTTGAGTACACATAAAACTGCCAGAAGCCCGTTGCTATCTGTGTTCCCACATCAGAGGACGTGATTGCTAACAGGTGGCCAACCTGGTCTTCGAACAATGCAGAAGAGCTGAATATGTGCATTTTAAAATTAGAATCCGATACAAATTCACTTCCAGTTTGGCAGGCACAGCACATGCATGAAAGGGACCATTTCTGCTTTTTGGGGAAAAAGACAGAAGAGCTCAAAAGAGGAAGCCGACCTTCTGCTTTGAGAACACTATTGAAGCTTGTTCCTACAAAAAAAAAAAAAAAAGGCTTTTTGTCCGGTCATTTAGGTGCACGGTTCTGCTCTGCCGTTACGCCACGGTGATTTTACAAAAGTGTTCACTGGTGTTGTAGTACCCGAGGTGTCTGGAAGTAAAATCAGCTGTAACAATTGAATGTCTTCTGTGGCCTTTTTTTATTATTGAGAATTTGTTTGCAGAAAGGTGAATTTGTGTTCCTAACTTCAATATAGGGAGAGCAGCTGCTTCAGGTCAATTTGGGTGCTGGTTATTAAATAAATATATCGTGACCATCATAAAGCTGTTCATTATCTTTGAGGCAGAGGGTGACTTCGTTGGCGTAATTAGGCCTGGGTGTTATTTTTAGTGTGGCTCACTTTATAATTTTATAAATTAACTTTGTTAAAAAGGGAAAGTGAAAATATAGGAACTGATCTTTGAGAGGTTACCACTTTGTACTCACTCCCTATTCCCTTTTCACCAGCTTTATAATCTGTCAAACAAATTAGTCACAGATCCTTGAGATCAAAGTACGCTTATTCCTCCTCCAGATAGCAGAGTCCAAACTAGTTCGACGGAGGCGTCGTAACCTCCCCGAGCTCTGAGGCGTAAGCTGAGTTTGGGGGCGACTCGACCGATTGTGAGACCCTACGAGCACCTTTCCTGCTGATTTTAAAAAAAAAAAAAGAAGACTGGCTAACTTAGAGGGTTGTCTGGCTGGAGCGGGCTTGAACCTTGTTTCACCTTCACGTCGACTGTAGCCACCTCATGAGTGCATCGACATGGCCGCCACCCTGGGCCGCTCTCTCCGTTACTCGCCCTCCCAACCCCCTCTGTTCCGCTGATGTCATCTGTGCCTTTGCTGTTATTGTGCAGAATGGCCTGTGTTTTTTGTTTTTTTGCTGAGAAGGGAGAAAGCCTTGCTCGCGTGCACTCTGGCTGTCCTCCGCACCCCCCCCCCCCCCCTTTACTCCTCCCTAATAACAAAGGAGCCGCATGTAAGTAGCATGAAGCTGGCTATTCCAACAACAATGCACCTCCCTTAACATGTACACAGCAGTTTTGCAGGCAATTATTCAGATTTATCTGTCCCATCCTGTGAGCCAGATGCCTTCCTGTTTTTTGGCAAGTTTGGGGAAGCACGCTGATATTGGGCAGCGTAATTCCTCGGTTTTAATGGAATTACACACTCATTTTTGGCGGGAACGTTGCCTCGTATTTACCCTTTGGCAATTATTTTGATTGAGGCTGGATAATATGTGATAAAGAGCTTAATGAATGTTTTGGAATTACATTTTAGTGTGCATTTCAAATGGCATTCAGCATCAGGCCTATGTTGTTAGCAGCGTGATATCACGCCACAGCTTGCTGTGTCTTAAAGTCAGAAAACAGCAGGACAGCCTTTCCGTTCAAAGGCATTTTTATGAACAAACAGCGAACGTCAGACTTGGCCCGCGGTTTCCGTTTGATATACGGTCGATCCTTTCTCTGTCACATCCAGCCCGTCTCTCTTCTCCGCAAAAACTGCGACCGGTTTCGCTCTCCGAGTCGCCGTCTGGGTCAGCGCTTTCAAGTCTGAGAATCTGGGATGATGTCATTTCTAATTCGGCTTTGGCCGTCTGACTGGGGCGGGCGAGGCGGCGCTTTGCCTGCTGCAGCCTATCGGCGCGTCATGCTGCACGCTGTGTCGGTGGGCACTGCTGGGCTTTAGATGGGCACACGCTGCGGAGCGCCGAGTCGCTGCCGTCCATGTGACTTTCCGGACTGGGGCGAGGTCGCTGAACCTGGGGAAGGCTGGGCCGAGAGGAAAGGTGTTCGGCATTGTGTTACTGTAAGTCTCGCTGTATCTCCAGGGTATCTCCATTTTGGCTCATTTCCAAAAGGTGTATTCATTTCTTGTGTTGCTTGTTTCAATGCAGGGAATAATGGCTACATTGCCGGAATGGACAGGGTCACCATTTCTATGAAGGGTCATATAGAAGAACTTAGAAAACATATTTATGACTACACTTAATAAGAATACTTGCATAAGCGCAACATAGGCAATTGCAGTCAATAGTTATGTGTAAATGTTGAAATATTTATCCAACCAAATAAGAATGATGGCAATGTTACTTATCATATGGATTATGACTTAGCACGCCTTATGACAGCCTATATCGGATTATGAACGCTTGTGTAGTGCTTATGAAGGTGCTATGTAGTTATGGTGTTATGTAGGATCCGTCATTATAAATGTCAGCATGAACAGCAGGCCTATGTGGAGCAGTGGCAGAATTATGAACATAATGGCTCCACATGTTAGCCGAGGCGCAGTGACGTTGGCTCACCCATTGTGGTCACCCATTTTAGCACGACATGCTGACAAACCTAGTCATAGACCTCACGACTTTAATTATCCTTCATGTTTATGTATCCTTTATAGCCGATAAAACCTATTTGACAATTTGATAAGACATATAGGGCCTGATTTACTAAGACCTTTAATGTGTGCAAAACCTTTTAGCGCACGCAAAACCAATAATATGAATAATGATTGGTCATGGCATTTGTTTTTCGCCAACCGTTGGTCGTTATCAGTTTTGCGTGCGCTGAAACGTTTTGATGGTCTTAGTAAATCAGGCTCATAGTGTATGTAGTACAGAACATTGTTGTTTTTTTTCTCCCTAAATAACTCTGAAGTGGTTAAGGTTTAAGGTTTTTGGCTTAAGGTTACTGGCTGCGTTCAGACGCTGTAGAAACGTCGCATTTATAGACCTCTTTCCTCAGCCTCTCTCTCCATTATGCTGAAGCGTCCCTCTTCTAACGCTCCATCCTTCTTCATATTCCCTCTGTAGTTCAAGCATTTAGCAGGTACCCCTGGAAGGCTGGCCCGTGAAGGTCACGCGCTGAATATCCTGTCGTTTTTATGAATTGTGGAAATATACTTGCGGACCCGACTCCGCTGCCTGCACACACATGCCGCGGGTGCCACAGTCACATCTGTTCATTAACCTCTTGTCTCCGACTAAGTGTGGCATCCAGTTTCGCATGTTAAGTTGACCAGAACACATACTTGCCGTTCGTAATCAAAGGCCATGAATAAAATGGAAACCAGAGTCGTCTGCATGAGTTGTGCTTTCACAGTTACTGTTTACGTGCAGCTGCGCACTTTCGTTTTTTATTTTTTCATTTAAGTCTGTCAGACGTTTAAGGTGAGGGCTGCCGCACGTGTTGTTTTTTTCTGTACACATCAACCTTTTGCACTCTGAAGGCTGTGGATATTTTCAGTGTACTGTTGAGGGCTGCTAACGGTTTGGAAAGCATATCTCTGGACTGCTAATAGTCAAGGTAAAGTTAGCAACATTTTATCACGGGGTTTGAATTGTATATTCTCTCAAAAAAAATATGAGGACTTCTGAATCCAAGCCTTTTTTTACAGTTCCAGTCGGGAATATTTAGTGAAAGCAGGCGGAGGGCTGAGAATGCCAAGGAAGACTCGTCAAATATCTTTGGAAAAGTGGCATGATCTGCTTTTGGATTTAGTGTTTAACTGAATGGAAGCGATTTCAGTCTTTCAAAGAAATAAATTGCTCCTGATCTGAAATGTATCTCACAATAAATGTTTCTTTCTCCCTATAAAAAAGGGACTCTGCCAAAGACAGGCCTGTGAGAAAGCCCAGCTTCATACCCTATAGATTTCTTTTCAGGACTCGAGTCCATGGTGATTTCCCCTCGGAACCGAAATAGCCCAGAGGCGGCTGAATGTGATGGCTTTGAATGTGAATTTTTGTGGCAATTTGTCCCTGAATCGTACGTGGTTTTGTCCTGTGTTCCCTTCTTTACGTAAAAAAAAAAAAAAAAACTGAAATGGCACACTTAAAATAGCCTTTTTAGCATGCAAAAATATGCTTCCTCTGACGCAGGCATTATGTCCCAATGAACCCAGTTAGGCCTGACCCTGTAGTGTCGTATGTTTTAGGAAACACATTTTGACACCTTGTTCCAGTATGTCATCAGTACTTCCTGCCCCCACCTCTCACCCCGGCGGCCTTACGGGCGCGTCATTCCATCTTTCACAGCGTGCCACAAAGGGGCTGAAACTGAAACTCAGCGTGTTCGGCTGATCATTCACAGTGCACCGTGAGCGCTGCTGGTTTTCGTCAGTCGCCCCCATTGCCTTCTCTGTGTGCTCTACCTCCTCTACCTCACGGGCACTGGAGTTTATTCACTCTCCAATTATGAAAATATCAAAGTTCAAACGCAGCTGGAAAAAAACGCCCATTTTAAAAATAGACCCCCCCCTCTGAATTAGGAGCCTGAAACGGACGAAAGGGGAATCCGTTTTTGCGATGTAACGAATATCCTGTCGTAGTAAACGTTTTAAAATCCAGCTTGCGCTCGTCGTAATCTGCAGGACTCGAGGCGTAACTGCAGCAAGTACACACCTCTTCTTCCAGCATGCACGGGATTCACGTCAAGACAGGCATCACTCTGCAAAAAATGTTTTTGTAATAAGACTTATTTTTTGGTTTTTGCAGTGCAGCCCACTGATCTCTGTACAGCACTGGATCAATTAGAGGACACTTTTGAGAAAACGGTGGGTTCTCCCAGCCAATCATAGGCCATTCCTTCATAAGTGTTCTTACAAGAGCATTCTTTGTGACATCACCAGTGTCAAACATCAAAGCTATTTTTCCCTCTTTTTAACTGAAAAATCAATAACGTCTTCCTCAAATGGACATTTTTACATACCTGTTACAAAATACTGAAATATGTTTGACATTTGAAGTTTTAGACACAAATCAACAGTAACAAATGCATTCGGGTGCTACTTTGTATGTATGGCATCTGTGGTGTTTAATCATGCCGCTCATCTATGTGCAGTATAACAGACTGACTACGTTTGACCTTCCCATAAAATATATGTGCAGACATGATGTCAGTGCTGAAAGCGTGCACTAAATCTTTCTGTTTGGTATTGATTTAAACCCAAAATATCTGTGATGATGTCAGATTAACCAAAAAACGATGATCAACGACGTCCATAAATCCGTGTAGCGAACGCATTTACACACATCCCTGAAAATGCGCACTTGCATGCTCCACCCATGTCGTTATGTGGGATACGTTTTTCCTCTAGACGTAGGCCCAAGCCCAGAGCTAATGTTATATTGTTGCTGTGTAAAAGTGCTGAACAAAATATAGGACACTTTTCTTGGGTGGTCTCAACTTCCAACGGCCTTTATGTGGCTTGTGTAGCTGTGCGGTGGCACGCAGAATGCGTTTCCCGATGCCTCCCTCTGTTTTATTTTAGGCACTTAATGGATTAGACGTCTAATAATTGACAACTTGAAGATACAAACAGGAACGCACCAAAATATCCAAGAGAATTAATGCATGACCGAAGTTCTGGACTCGCAAACCATCTCTCTGACCCCCTCTGCGATGCGTGCTCCCCAAAAACAGCCACGTTCCAGGCATGTCCCCCCCCCCCCCCCCGTCCCACGGTTCCTCTGCGACTCGCGCCAGACGCCTCCCTGGACGCACAGGTGAAAACGTAATCAACTCAGATCTTGGACCGCTTTCAGAAAACCCACATCGTCGGTCATTCCAGCAAATTAGTACTGAGAGGGACACATTAGGAAGCTCGGCTAATGAGGGCCACGATCCGGCGTGCCGGCCCCCCTTTGAAAAATGTGCCACGCCAGGCCCGGCCCCCCCTCTTAAAGCGCTGCAATGCATCACCGTGCCCTATAAATATTTTACTTATTGTTGGACGCAGTTCGCGTACAAGTGCATTAAAGGTTAGCAAAACAACAGCGATTTCGGGAGCCATTCCAAAAAGTTCTCAGGCAAATATTAAATCAACCTTTAAAGGGCCCAGAGATCATAAATTGGGGGAGCGGCTGAGCTCGCGCGCTCTGAATAGCTTTCCAGCGAGCTGCCGTGCCACTGCCTGGACCCTGTCCCCCTGAGAGGCTGCAAAGGCCAGGTCCTCACCGGGAACAATGGAGGCCGAGCCATTCGGGCCTTTGTGTTCCTTCTCAACAATGTGGCTTTAAACAATACTAACATGAGATAAATCAGCCCCCCATTTAAAAATAAACATTATTTCACTCGCCTTTTTTTTCTTTTTTACAATCCTCTTGGGAAGGGTGGGAGAGGGGTGGGGGGTGGGGGGTAGAGAATTAGTTTCTCGTGACATTTCGTTTTGAACCGCACGGTTGGGACGGCGGCTGGCTGGCAACGTCGGGCCCGGCGCGCGCGAACCCCATTCGCCGAAAAGCGCGGGGGCAAGTGGATTTGAACACCCTCCCTTCATTATTCCATCTGCTTTTCCTGAGACGCCACCTTGTCCGCGCTCTTAAGTGATTTACGCCAGCACCAGCGGCGCAACAGCGGGCCAAGGTAACGGCAAAGTCCTAACGCGCCGGCCGCTGCGAGCCCGGCCGGCCAGCCGGCAAGCCAGAGCCGATCCCAAACCGCCCGCCAGCCCCCGCCTCCAGACCACACACCGCGTACCGCACACCGAGTGCAATCCGGAGACGTTGGCGTACAGTTGCCGTACACTGGCCCAAGGTTTACCTCACCGTTTTATACGTCCTTTTTTCCTCAAAAGATTAAATTCCTCCCCGTCGAGCCAGTGGGAAGTGCACAGTTGTCCGGCTCTGAATCAATCTTTCACAGGCGCTCCCTCACAACGCCGCGCTGTTCCGCCACGAAACGCTCACCCCGTGTGGGAAGCGCCTTCGATCCTGTTGTCTGAGAGGCACAGACTACAATATAACACTTTAATGCTCGGATTGGCCGCCCCGGCCGGCCCATATCCTCGCTGGCCGTAAGCCAGCTTGCGCAAAGTGCAGCAGCATTCTTGATGTTATTAAATCAAATCGTAAAGGGTAAAAAAAAAAAAACCGCGGCACATGACATTTTGGGCCCTAGCGAAAGCCTCTAGACTGTATTGCCTTACATGAGACCCTGTTAGGGCCCGGTGTCGGTAGCCCTGAGTGCTGTCATTTGACTCTTTTAAGCGGACCTCAGCTCGGTGGCAGTGGTGGAAGATATGCACACAATGGGCAGCTTTAGCTGGGCTCTCAGTGACACTGGCACGCCGTACGGTAAGAGAGAGAGAGAGCGCCGCGCGTGTCGAGCGGGGCCTTTAGGAACCGACAGGTCACCGCCGCGAAAAGCCTCAGTCCGACGAAGCGGTCAGGTGACTGTCCCCGCCCGTAAAACTGACACAGCCAGGGGTTGTTCGAGCACTTATTTTAGATCCACCCAGTCCCGGCTGGCACTGTAAAGTAGATGCAGCAGTATCCAGATTGGGGAACTTGCCCTTTCGCCTCGCCCCTAAAACAAAACAGAGAAGCAGTGATTAATCGTGGTGGCGCACGCTCGAGCCCCGTCCCCCCTGTACCCCCCCGTCCGAAACGGCAGACTGCAGAGCCGTGGGGGACCCAGCGTGGCGGCGGGGCCTATAAATCTGCTCGACCACGAGCCCCGCGTCGCGTCGCAGACGCCCCCGAAACGGGGCGGAAGACGAGCCGCATTTTTCCCACGCTCAGGAGGCGCGTACGGTCCCTGGCAGCGCGCGCGCATTCTGCTGGCATTTGAAAGGAGACCTCCGGTTTAGGAGCGTAGAAAATCGGATTCTAGCAAGGTCTGGATCGTTCTCAAACCGTACGCGGGATTTCCCCTTACCCCACCGTTCTCCCCCACAGAGCGGCTTGTGTTAACGCACACTGTCTGCTTTAATGGAAAACAGTTGTCCAAAAAAAATTTAATCACAGTGTTACAACTACCAATCATCCAATTTGTTTGTGTGGATCAAATCTGGATGGATTTGAAAATTTAAAAAAGTATTTATGCGGGTGTACTGAGCACTTGCAAGGTCAATTAAACAACATTTAACACTCAGCCCAGTCTAACCAAGTATTTGGTCGCATGGCAATATCAGTGCATTGCAGTAGCGTACCGCCTAGGCGTGGGAAAAAGAACGGGAACCGGTAGCCAAACCGTGAACTTTGTGAAGAAGTGCCTTTGTAGTCCCTCACTTTCTCCGTTTCCACTTGGTTACTGGGCCCCCGAGCCGCGAAGCGCGTTCCGGAATAACGTTCCTTTACGGCCGAGCCCTAACAGATGGTGAAAGGCATCACTGTTTATGATGTGTAACCAGGCCTCCTAAGCCATGTGTGACTTGGCCGCCTCTCCAGCTCCAATATCGGACGGTGCGCTTCGCAAGCTGTGACCGCCAGAAGAGACGCGCCCGCGCGGGACTCACGGGGCTCCCGGGACAGGGCGGGGGTAGAGCACGGCTGACCCCGCAGAGCGGGAGGGTGAGCGGGGCGAGTCGGAACGCGGACCCCAGCGCGGAATTAACTCGCGAGAAGTGACGTTTCCAGCGGTCGACACTTAGGGCTTGATTTACTAAGACCTTTAGCGGGTGCAAAACCATTTAGAACACGCAAAACTAATAACATGACCAATGATTGGTCATGGTATTTGTTTTGCACCAATCATTGGTCATGTCATTGGTTTTGCGTGGTGTGCTAAAAGGTTTTAGTCTCACTAAATCAGGCCCTTAGTGTCTACCCCTTGAAATGTCACTCGCAAGTTAATTCCTCGCTGGGGTCCGCGTTGCGACTCGCCCCGCTCACCCGTCCGCTCACCCGTCCGCTCACCCGTCCGCTCACCCGTCCGCTCACCCGTCCGCTCACCCGTCCGCTCACCCGTCCGCTCACCCGTCCGCTCTGGTAAATCCGGCCCTTAGTGGTCTGTGGCTCAAGTGTGTATTTTTATAGTCCCGCCACCGTGCTAATGACTCATGTTGTTGTTCTGAAAGTGATGAAAAAAGCTTTGATTATATTACATTTCAACACACCTGAGCATTTTAATCTTTTGTACTGTGTTTTAGGGGTCAAGCGTTATTTGTATTACTGTGTACTGAAGGGTTAACATACTTTTATCCATATTATTATTATTATTATTATTATATATATATATATTTTACAGGTTATATAAAATGTTTTATTCTGTCCTATTCAACGTTGCTTGTTATTTTGTGATTCAGATGCTAATATATTGCAGGCCTGGGCCTATTCTCAACTCCTACAGGCCTTCAGCAAAAAGCAATAAGGGAGTATGCAGCTGGATGGTGGGAAACTAAATTTTACTTTACCTAACGAGGTGGTTGTCCTTGGTACCGACACAACACACGTTTGCACAGCCTCTTTTAGTAAGGCGCTGTCTTTGTCGGCAGGCGTACTCTTTCTGCAGAAATAAAGACCCTTATAATTGGATGAAGTTTGGAGTGTTTTCCTGACTGGATTGCCTCCATTACGAGACGAGGGTGGATTTTATTCTCCTCAACCCAACAGTACGCCGTTTGAATCATGTTAGAACAATAGCTGCCAAGCCTAGGCCAAGCGCACCACACTAAATCCAAAGTCCATTTGCTGGTTAGTTGGACATCGACAACGCATCGCCGGCTTCTCGCTATGGGAACAGTTGGGCACTCCGGCCGCAGCGCCAGCTTTTCGCCATGGGAACCTTCCTTTTTCGCCATTTCAATATGTCAGGGCTAAGTAATTAAGACTTTTAGTCTTTCAGTGTATCAGATATGTGGCCAAAATTCCTCAGTTTCCGGAAACTTCTGCATTTCCCGGGAGATGCCACAAAGCGAGCTAACATTGCATATCAAAGTGCACATCAAAGCACAGCATCTACATTTACCCAAGCAGGGAATTCTGATAATGCGTAAGAAAACTTAATCGTATTTAGAAAATATTTCATTGCGTTTTTTTTAAGCGCCAGCCCTCTCGCAGCACCTTATGTGGCATTATAACAAGCTCCTGCTTGTGGCCTAAGAGAGGGCAGGAATTAAGGGGAAGGCCGTACTCTTTAAGTTTGTGTGTGTGTGTGTGTGCTATGAAATGTGACCTAATGCCTCAGAATAGGACCCTCTCTTCGCCTGTAGATTTAATACAGATGTGAACCCAGAGATAGCTGGGTTGGAGCCAGGCGCACTTTTGCCAGTTCCCTCTTGCACTCATAGCCCACCCCCACTCGCCCCCCCCCCCCTCCCTTTTGCCTAATTCCTGGAAGCAGTGGAGGAGAGGAGGCAGTATGGAACAGTTGCAATACCCTGAAGCCACTCTCACACTGCTGTCAGAACAGGAAGTCCTGGGAGCTATTCATTTGCCACAGGAAGTGACCTCAGCATTGAGGACTGCAGAGGGGTAGAATTTGGAGTGAAAGATCTTAGGAGACCCCCCCCCCCCCCGCCCCTCCCCTTAAACAAACTCCCCCCACACACCCACTAACACTGTCCACAAAGCTAATAGCCCAACAGCAATCAATGTGGACGAATGTGTCTCTGTTGTGGATTTAAAGTAATGAGGTCCAGTTTTACTTGTGCTACCTTCATTTTCACCCACACGGGCCTAATGCGGTTTGTTTCTTGAAGCATGGCCACGTTCTGTAGAAATGTTTGCCGTGAACAGAGAGAGTATGAATTATCACATTAAACGAGTTATTCTTCACTGTGCCCCACCCATTCCCAAAAGATGAAAGCCAATCAGATTTGAGTAGCTCTTCTGTCTAAAGCTGTTTTTAGAGTCAAATGTTACTTGAAAATGGCTCTCTGTCTATAATTTCATTATTGCTAAATCCGCACCTGCTTATAATGGTGTAATCCAAAGTTTTGTTGGCAGGAAAAATTATGTTTCTCTTGGAATTAGTTCAGAACTGTCTTCCTCAAAGATTTCCTCGTATAGTCAGCAGGTTTTTTCTTTTTGGTGTGCAAGTGTATGTACAATGTTCAGGTCAATTTATTTTGATGCCAGTAAAGTTCTACTGGACTTACGAAGTTTTATTTCTCAAATATCCATTAGTAATTCAATTGTGTTGATATATAATTAGTCTTGCAATGAGACTTAAAATCTTATTAGCTGAGAAAATAGTAATAATAATTGTTTTAAGTTACTTTTTGCTTGACAAGTGAAATTACCATACTCCACTGGCAAATCTTTTGATATTTAGCAGAAAAGTTCCAGAAACAATATTCTAAATTCTATAAGATTAAAATTCTTGTTAAGATTTGTTTTTTTGCAGTGTATATTTCTTACCAGGATTTCCTTGATTCATGATGTCCTCACTTCCTTAGCTTTAAAATATAGTTGAAATTTTATAAGTGAAGAATCAAATTTTTTGGAATATTTGAAAGTCTGTTTAATACACACGTTGACTAGTATAGCCATTATACAAGCATGGATAGGCAGGGGCAATAGAGGCTCGCACCCTCCACATAAAAGTCTATTACATGTGAGTCGGTGCTGTTGTTACATTAGATCAATGGTTCTCAACCTTGATCCTGGCAGGCCGCACTGTCTGCTGGATTTCTTTTCCACCATAAAACCCC
>CM056379.1:116753186-116965686 GCA_029718625.1 Synaphobranchus kaupii | reverse complement strand
ATGGAGAGTGTTTGACAGCAACCAAACCGTGGTTTAGCGACATCGCGGTTCTGTTTCTGTTGGGCCGCTGAAGTGGGAGTGCCGGGGCCGGGCCGGGCCTGGCCAGCAGAATGCTGATCCTTTAATTGTGTTCTCCCTTTCTCCGCAGTAATCGACGAGAGTCGGCGGCAGAAGCTGGAAGCGGCGAGCTACTCTTCCCGCTACGCATTGGCGCTCTTCTACAAAGCCGGCTCGCGGATCGACGTTCCGTGGGCAGCGAAGTACATCGCCGATAATCCCTGCGTCCGCTTCATCTCCATCGATGATAAAAAGCGCAATTTAGGTCAGTGCTCCCATTCTTTCTCTTAAACGGGCCAGCGGGGGCGGGGGCGTGTCACGTTAAAGCGCCGTCTAAATGATTGTCGCCCCTTGACGCTCAGCGAGTCGTCTGGCCCGCGGCCTCATGGGAGCCAGCTTTGAACGTGAACATTTTTGGTGTGTAATAAATAGCAAGGGGTTCGGTTTTCATTAAAACTCTGGTCTATCCCCTCCGTTTATGTCAGGCTATGCTTTTGTCTTCTTTTTTTATCCAAACTTATCAGAGGGGGCGTGGTATCGGCAAGCCTCAACTCAACATTCGATGGGTCCGGGCCATAGACTGTCAGCAAGTTTTGCACGTCGTGCCAGAGGTTAATTCAGACGGTTCAGGCCAACCACCCTTGAAATCCAACCCCCGGAGCACAAGCCAGTCTTCACGAGTAGCCTTGGAAGACCCTTTTCTCCCGCTGATGTCTGAAGAAAAATATTCAAACCCTTTTATCTGTCTGTCAACTTGGAGGCATATGGCCTTCACGAGTGAAGAATATACAGCGCGTGGGGAGGAGGTGGTCTTTGAAAACCCTTCTGCGCTTCACCTTATATAAACCCCGGCGTTGTGCAGGCAACATCGTAATTAGCGGGGCTGTTGAATTTTACATTCCACGTTCCACATTCCCCTTTCAGGGCGGAACATCCCGAGTCATTATCCGCTTTTTGGTTTTGGTCGGCGTGATGTGTTTTACTTGTAGCCGAGGGAAGTGGGGGCGTTATCTCTCAGGGAGGATTTTGACTTTGCCTTTGAATCGGGAGTTAAGAATAGCCATGTATTTTTCCACTCCAGCGACGGTATAAACTTAGGGTGACCGTGACCATGAGTGCAGATGTCAGGTCGCGCTCGTCACGGTGCGGACGGAACGAGAACGCCGTGGACTACATGTGATTAGGTTCGGCCGAGCCCGCGCGCACATCAAAGGGGCGGTTTTAATGTGCGATAACTCAAAGCATTATGGGATTGAGTTTAAATAAGGCTGGGCGTAGAGGCCAGGGCTTTCCCCCATGGCCCTGGATGCCCAGGCTTCTCCCAGCCTACCGGCGAACTGTGTGACCCCTCCATCTCTCTGTACCATGGGAGTGAGTCATGGCGCGGCGCTGTGCCAACACCTTACCCACACACCCTGCCCTGCTCTCCCTCTCCTCCTCCTTCTCCCTCTCCCTCTCTTTCTCCTCCTCCTTTTTCCTCTCCCTCCTTTCTCTTCCTTCGTCTCCATCTCCCTCTATTTCTCCTTTTCCTTCTCATTGCATTACATTACAGGCATTTAACAGACGCTGTTATCCTTTGCATTTATTTAAATTTTTTTTTTTTTTTACATAGTATTTATCCATTTATACAGCTGGATATACAATATACTGAAGCAATGCATGTTAAGTACCTTGCCCAAGGGTACAATGACAGTGACCTACCTGGGAATGGAGCAAGGCCAGTTCCTTAACCATTATACTACACTGCCACTCCCTCTCCTTCGCGCCACTCCCCCCCCCCCCCCCCCCCCCCCCCAAACCCCGTAGGTCTCAATCTGCCTGTCAAATCAAAACAAGAGAAGAAGTATGAAATGATTGACCTGCTAGTGACTGTAGTCTTAGCCAGCAGGTCAAACGGAGGGCATGTTTATTAAACTCAGTAAAACATTATTTCCCGAAAATCAGTCTAAACCCATTATAAGACGATGTCATTACAGACTACACAATGAACAAGAACAAGGCTAATAAATTATCTGCAATGTCAGACTGTCGGGGGGGGGGGGGGGGGATGGGGGGCGGCAGGGGTGGATTGTCTGAAATCACGTGACCAGACAACATCGGAGGCAAGCGGCTGTAAATGATGTCACCACTACATATGATGTACAGTCCACATGGGCAAACGGTTTGCGCTCTGTTATTAAACAAATGGAAAACAACTCGTGGGCAGACTCAAATATTTGCCTAACAAATAAAGCTGGCCATGTTACATTTATGTATAAAGGGCTCTCGCTAGTCCTTCTCAGGCTATTAAACACACGCTCCGCCTTGTAGAAAGTCTCACAAGCTCCTTATATGCCATTTAATATTGATGCGCTATCTTTAATAAAACATCAGGACCTAGATAGAAACGTTTCCCCATTCTCCTCCAGTCAGAATCCTTTCAAAGCTTTTCATAGTCTGAATGTGGGAATAGTTGCATTTAGATGCTTGTGGAGCGTGTCCAATTCTCAGTGGCGTCTCCGTGATTTTCAACATCGCCAAAGTTTTAACACGCACTTCTCAAAGTGTTTTTTTTTCCCCCTCGTTTCCCTGCGTCTAACGGTGTCATCCACCATTTTGGCTCTCTCTATTATGAAACGGTATTCAGGAAGCGTGGCAGTAGCTGGCCAGGCCTTGCTCCATTGTTGTCGATTCGCCTTGTCCTGACCACCGTTCTGGTCTGCAGATTCAACCGACTGCGGTCCATCCGTGGTGGTCCACACCAGTGTGCCTTTCGGGGTCCGGCACCTGGAGGAGACCAAGGAGGAGGTGGAGCCTCTGATTCTGGAAGAGCTTCAGAAGGTCCTGCCTGGCCTTCCCCAGCCAATCAGCATCAGGTTCCATAAGTGGAGGTACTCGCAGGTGAGGTAGGATCCAGGCACCCCTAGAACAGCTCTAACACAGGCTGTGCAGACCTCTCTCAGCTCCATTTTCACTTCATCAAATACTTCCCAATAACAAGATGAGCCCTGGAACACATTTCATTTGATTTAAAGTGTGCTTTTGGTTCAGGTCCATAACAAAGATTTAGTTTGGTAAGCTGGGACAAATTTGCTCGGCATTCCTCCACAAGGGCGCATGTGCAGAGAATATGAATGTTCTAGAACCTCTGTTTGATGATGCTCCAGTGTCTTGTGTTTGTTGAGACGCTGTTCTTTTGCACTTTTTCAACCGCATCTTGAAACAGACGGGATTGTCTTTGTAGAGCTTTGTTAAATATTGCTCTGTGTTCAGAGTGCCTCATGCCGCCTTTTGCTTGCTCTACGGATGTTGCTCAATAGTCTGTGTTGCTTTAATAATGAAGCAAGGAAGGCTTAAGTGCAGTTAATGAGACGTTTTCCGGGTGTGCCTGCAGAATAAATCCATTTATAAATGGAACGGGATGCGTGACAGATTTGAATGGTGTGGAAGGATTTCATTTGTAGGATGTGCGTGCAGTAGATAGGACACTTGGTGAGAGGTTGTGACAGGAAAACCTTTCTTTTCCCCGTGCACCAGTGTGTGTCTGCTCTCTTCATACACTGAGTACACCTGTGCTTCTGTGAGCTTAATGTCTGTGTCTCTGCTCCATGACTCTGTGATAGCAATCTTAAAAAAAAAGTGTTTTACTGTCCTCAGCGACAGGCAGCTCTGGAACACGCACACACACACGCACACACACACACACATACAGATACTGTACATACACACACAAGTGCACACATTGTCAAGAAAAAACACACTTATTCTCTCTCTCTCTCTCACACACACACACACACACACACACACATATTTACTCATACTCACCATCTTCTACACACAGGACACACTGTAGAATATGTTTACACACACACACACAGACAATGACACGCACTCTGTCTCTTTAACACACGCGTACACACTCCTGGGTGAAATGCAGTGTCAAGTCACTGCACTGGGTCAAAGGGCACGGAACATCTCTGTGGGAGGCCAGATAACTGAGCGCCGGAGAGCGCTGGGCCTGAGCCTGACAAAACCACCACACAGCTCACACCTGACCTCCAGGAAACAGAGCCAAAATGGCTCCCCTCTGATTGATCAACATGATTCATTTGGCTCCTCCTCCATTACCTGACAGGAAGGAGCAACGTTGACTGCGTCAGTTGTCTGGGTTATAATAGCTTTTTAAAAATGTAATTAATCATTAGCAGCTGAAATTAAGTTTGCTTTTGCCATCTTATCCATAAATATCTCATTTGTCAATACGTATCCTAATAGAAATGTACCGAAATCAATGCAGAAAAAGATCAATGTTACAAAATTCTCATTCTCATTCAGGATTTACAGCTGCTGTTAATGCATGCTATCTGAAATCTGCCCTGTGACTCAGCAGCATATATTTGTCCCCGATATTTCTTCTTCTCCGCAGTTTGGAATTCCCAATCGTACGTGTGTCCCTGTCCCGTTCCTGCAGCGTCCTCCGTCAGATTTGGAGGGAACACACAAGCACACGTGTGTCCTGAAATGTGTTCAGCCGGCCAACCAAGCTGCGGCGGTTATTCTGTGGCGTGCAGTTACCGCACGGCTGCAGCAGGGATACTGCAGTACAGCAAACGACCAGAGGGGGGGCTGTTGATTGATTGATGATGTGGGGAATATCCTAGTGATTTAAATCCTCCCTCCCTGGGTGACACAGCCATTAAGCGCCACCCACCGCACAGGGCTGTAGGCCACAGTCACCGTTAGCGCTGTGCATATTCAGGGCAGGACCGCAGGGGTCCTGTATCAGGCCTTTACTAGTCACACCATTCAGGAACCACCACAGTAGGTTATTGTGACAGGGGGCTATCGTGACAGGGTAGAAGCAAGGGTAGGAGCCTTTTTGCTTCCCGTCACATCCAAGCAGTTTGACAGCAGCACCCTATAACTGCTGTCAGAGGAGCTAACTGAGCTGAGCTGAGTTGGGTGCCGGGCGCTACAGAGTTGGCGGGGGTGAAATGTGGAGGCCGGGATTCCAAACAGGCAACAGCGGCGTGATCCCATCACAGCTTGCGTTCGTTCCCCGGCGGTGCGGAACGCCGTCCGTGCGCGGACCGGGGCACGCTCCAGCCCTAGTTGATGCGGGTGACCTTCCCTGTCTTAGCGGCGTCCATTTGTGCTCTGTATGGGCCATTTGCCTCTCAGTATGCGCCACCCCCGTGTCCTCCGTCCCTTTGACAGTGAGTGGGTTTCATTGCTCAGCAGGCCTGTTTCTCGGTGCCCAATTTAGCGCCTTCTCTTCCTCTCTTTTCTATAAGCTTGTGTCACCTGGTCTTGTAGATGAACCGAAGAGTATGGTTCCTCTGTATGTTGAGCCCCTGTGGTGGTGCAGTGCTTGCAGAAGCATTGGATAAGATACTGCAGTACTGTAAGGAGCTTTTTCAGTCTTACTGTTGCATCACAGCCTGTTCAATAGATGTCACTTTGCCTCACAACCTGCCACTAAGATCCTTGTGTTGCCGTTGCAGTCGGCTCCCTGACTTTTTTTTTCTAGTGGGAGATTGATTGCGCTTTCACATTTAATACGCTTTCGGGTTCTGCATTTATCTTTAAATCCACACGCCCCCTCGCCCTCATCTCTGCTAGGCAGACATATGTGCGTGTGTATTATCCCCACGTCACAGAAGAGAGGGCAGAGGTTACAATGTCTAATCAGCTCGCTACTTCAGCAAACCCAAACAATTTGTCCTTGGCCGAATTTCAACAGGCGCGTTTATCAATTGATTTACACGGAGATTACCATATAAAGATACCAAAATAAATGAAAAAAAGTTTGGGGAAATAATGATAACAGATCATCTTTGACCAGGCCTATTAAAAGCCCCAGGAAATGGGTACTATTTCCTTATGCTACTGAAATGTACCTCGATGTTTATCTTAAACCTCTTAGGACGAGGAAGGCCATTGAAATGGGGCATGCACGTACATGGAATGTGTTTACTCGAAGAAGTCATTACCCGCGCTAAACTTTCACATTCGGGATTTAAACATTGTTGGAAAGCTTTGGACGCGAGTCCTTTCTGATATCAGCGGCCGAGGGCCTAAGCCTCGTAATGAGCCAGACTGCCCTCGGCGCTATAAATCACAGGCCTGAAAGCCGCCGCAAAACCAAAGGATTTCATCATTCGTTTCAAAATCGTATTCGGCTCTGTGATGCTTTCTGGCCTTTTCCGTACCTCCCAGAAACAATGCAAGCTGAACCACCGCTTCCAGGGCACGTGAGCCCAACGACGTCTCCGCCCGTCTGGGAACAGGCGCTCTTTACTGGCGCCTATTAATACTTCCAGAGGCCAAGTCAGACCGATCATTACCGGAGAGAGCCCATACCGCTCTAACGCCTATCTTTTTATCTGCATTCTTTTAATGGCTGCAGCTCTGTGTTTGGCTAACGGCTGCATTTCTTCAGTCAGGATCCTGAGCCCGCGATAGCACGTGTCCCGTCTCACTCCCGAGTCCCGACCAGCATCAGGCCAGCGCATCTAAAAGCCGCCGACGACAAGCACGAGTCACAGACGTGTTTATCCACTGCTAAGATATAGATCATATGTTACGAAAAACCTGTTTGAAACGGTCGATTGGACGCCGCTTCCTCCCAGTGATTTATCGGTAAATACATTCATCTGACCTGATCTGTACCTGTTTAGATTCGGGGTTAGTTAGTATCTGACGAGCAGAGCTTCCTGACGGAAGTCATTTGTCCACCTCTCTGGATGCGAAGCGTGTCTGTAAATATGCAGGCGGTCCAGGATTCCTGCTCTTATTTAGACAAATGGAATTTTACCCAGAAGAGCCTTGGACACTCGCATAAAGGACAGTACTGGGGACAGTGGTACAGGGTGTACTCTAAAAAAACATTATTAATAGGCATGAGCCACACACGCACAAAAAAGCAAATAAAAACTGAGGAGACTTCTTCCCTGGCTGCGGGAAGTAAAAGACGGCAAAGCGAGCCTTGTTCTCTCTGCAACGTGTCGTTTTTTGTTTCTCGTTATTCGCTGACGCCGAGAAGGTATCTGGGTTCAAAAAAAAAAACGAATACCTTTTCAAATTGAGCAGAAACTCGAGTGTGAAGTCGCTTTAAAAAGGAGCTTCAGTGGCTCACGTAATTGGAGCTTGTCACAGTTTCTTTTGGAGGAGCGCGCGGCCGTGAGCGGCGGTGGGGACCGCGCCTCCCCGTCGTCCGATTGGCACCAGAAACCGTTCGCTGAAGTGATACTTCCGAACATTTGCATATGCGGAAGTACGGATTACACGGCTACGTGGTGTTGCATATGGATTGCGAAACGATAACGCGCCACTGGGATCCAAATCGGGGGGACGTGTGAGATAACCAAAGCCGGGCTATTGATGAATATGCAAATGAACGAGGTGCATTTGAAAAGAAAGCTGACATTGCCTACCAGTATAATGGTGCAGTTTATTTGGCTTTCCATGTCGCTTTTTTGTTATATAAGAAAGAGGAACCACACAACAGATTTTGTAAGAACTCTCCTCGTAGCAGCTTGCAGAACCAGTGGCAAGCAGTGGGTTCAGACCGAAGGCCTTCTCTTCGCGAGATTTCACCATTTCAGAACCCAGAGTCCCAGCCGGGGGAAGTAAATGGGCCACATTTATGAGTCAGCAAGGCGTTTTTCCTGATATCTCTATTCCCAGTCCTCAGCCTGTGTAATTATTTATCTCTGTGGATGGCTGTGAGTTTGGATGTGACGGCGTGACGGCGGGCGGGCGGGCGGGCGGGCCGCTGCGGCTCAGTTAGCTGCTGGGTAGGGCCCCGCTCCTCCCGATAGCACGCTACGGAAAGCCGCATCGCGCATCCGGGGATTTCCCCGGCACCGCTGCTGCGTCTTTGAGACTCCCGGTTTCAGTGCGTTCCCAGCTGCGGCTGTCCTCCCTCGTTCCCTCCCTGCGTATGTACAGTGTGCAGCTTTCACTGCAATGAGCACTTTGGAGTGATACTGCAGGGCACGTCTGTATCAGTGAATATTACTTGTGTATGTGTGTCCATTTTGTGCAAATTGTACTTGATACATTGAAGCTGGTTCTAGCACACGGATAGCTCATTGATTAGACTGGGTTGGGAGCTGAGTGACATGGAGGATGATGTGGACCTCTGCCACTGGACCCCTGATCATTGTTGCTCTCAAGCTCTTCAGCCGTCTTTTGTATGTCTTTCTCTCTCCGGTTCCCTAAATAGGTGATGACCGCCGTGGCCGGCTGCCCCGGACAGATGACCCTCCGCTCCAAGCCTCTGCTGGTCTGCGGGGGCGACGGGTTCACGCACTCAAACTTCGACGGCTGCGTGGAGTCGGCCCTCAAGGTCCTGGAGGTTCTGAAGTCTTCGCTCTGAGACGAGAGTGAGCCGCCCTGCTCTGTGTGTGTGCTGTAGGAGGGAGCAGAGACTGAGCGGTCATTGAGCCGCCCTGCTCTGTGTGCTGTAGGAGGGAGCAGAGACTGAGCGGTGATTGAGCCGCCCTGCTCTGTGTGCTGTAGGAGGGAGCAGAGACTGAGCTGTGATTGAGCCGCCCTGCTCTGTGTGTGTGCTGTAGGAGCGAGCAGAACCACTACTTCGTTACAGTGCTTTCAGCCACGGTTAGCGGCAGCACCAAAGCGGCTCCCTGCCAGTCAGCACAGACGCCGTGGTAGATACACAGCAGTGCTACTTACAGAAGGACACTAAAAACACTCAAATCCCAGCACAAGTACAAGTACAAGCCCACTCCTGCTTCCCTGGGGGTTCTGCAATGCTCATTTGCACTCACGTGCATCTTACATGCACTGCAATGTCTGTCTGCTCACATAAAATATTTTTGATAAAAAATTATGTCATTTCCACGTGTATGTTCTTGTCCTGTTGAGAGCTAAGATGCGCACGTACTATGAAAGGAGAGGCCCATCGCTGGCGTGTGTGCTTGTTCTGTTGAGAGCTAAGATGCGCACGTACTATGAAGGGAGAGGCCCATCGCTGGCGTGTGTTCTTGTTCTGTTGAGAGCTAAGATGCGCACGTACTATGAAAGGAGAGGCCCATCGCTGGCGTGTGTGCTTGTTCTGTATAAATGGCCCCATACATCTCCCCTTGAAAAACATGAATTGCGGTATCAATAAGATACTTGATTACTTGACTGCTTTGTGCTTGATTGAGCGTCAGTCATGTGAGTTAATTGAGTCTGCATTATCTTTTTTTTCCTCTAGTGGAATGAAATGTAAAATAGATGTCTTCATGTATTTAAAATATTCTCCCTGAATTTAGTACATGAAAGCACGTTGAAATATGCATAATTATTTCCATATATGGCGTGTTTGAAATAGAATACATTACATACTTGCATTTTTTATTTGCACGAGGACTCACTGGTATCCTTGTCCCAGCAGAACATCCAGGACATATACAGTAAGCCTGTCTTTGTCCCGCAGACGCAGTGAAATGTCGGCACGTGCCAAGAATTAAATTAGATTTTCTATAAGAGAAAGTGTCCCCACACAGTTCTGGGATACGTCTCAGCCCCTGGCAGAGGGCATACCGGGCACGGATCTGCCAGGAACACATGGATATCACTCCCCCACACACACACACACACACACCCCTCCACACACACTGACTCAATTCTCAGCCAGCCCCTCCCAGCAGGTTCCATAGTGGCGTAATTCTACGGAGCAGGATGACCGATTTCTGCAGCTTAGCGGCGGTGCATCTGGACTCTAATCTGGGACAAAATGTTTGGCCACCGGTCTAGGGAGAGCCGCACTAATCCGGCTGTAATTACAGCGGCGTGGGCCCGAGGCCGGCGCGCAGATTTACGGGCAGCCAGGCCGGGCGGCGCGCGGAGCGCTCCGATCTCCGCTGAGTGCCAGCGCGCGGCACGCATGCATTATTTATGTTCATTACGCCGGAGAGAGAGAGGGGGGGAGAGAGAGGGAGAGAGAGAGATGGACAGAGAGAGAGAGAGCGACGCTGTGCCACGTTCTGCCGCCCTCGGTGGGGAGGGCCTGTTTATGATTAGGTATACCCTCTCGTGTGCTGGCATTATCCACGTTCTGTGCCACTAAACCCCCACAATGCTGATTTATGAAAACCGGCTTATTGAATGGCAAACAGATTTTGGGCGCGCACCGTGAAAAATGGTCAAATCTGCATTAAAAAAACGAGCAGAAGCATTTTCAAAAGGATCACATCCTATTGCATCATCTTTTTTTATTTTTTTATTTGCCATTTACACGGTGTTTGTCATTTCTGGCATCGTGGGGCTTCTAAACCAATGGATGTTTTTTTCTGGGAATAAAAGACATTTCAAAAGGTTGTATTTCTGTGTAGTGAATGATATTTTCCACACTAACTCCATACTCCTTCATACACCTGTCTTGTTGCCGGGTAGGATAACTCCACAATTTCTGTTTATCCAAAACAATGCAAAAATTCCCAACTATGATATGAACAATGAGTCACAGGCAGATTTATTTCCAATAGTCAGAAATAACCACTGCTATTTCATACATTTGAATGAAGCACAAAGTAGGATGACTCTTAAATTTATAAAAATGAAGTCTACCTAGAATAGAATAGAGTAAACGCTGTTGTAGTAACAGTATTATAATCATAATTTGTGGCCAGAATGACTTGATTTGTTGAATAAATGTATAATGTATGCTAATTTTAAAATATGATTAAGATGTCTGTAGATTCCAAATCAATGTCCAATTATTGTCATAGTAACAGGGAAGATAATTGCTGAAGTATCTGAGATGGCGCCCTGTGTATTTATTTCCCCCGGTAAGACAGGCCATTGATGATTATATTTGATGTGGTTAGATGCTGAGCTCACCCCTTACTCCAGGAGTTAATATGAAATCTCTCAAGTATTCACGGTGAATAATGGGGAATGGAATCCTCATCACCATTGTGTAATTTCCTGTGTTAATAGTTGTGGTCAGTATGACAATGAGAGGCCAATGAACAGTGATTAATTCAGGCTCCTAATGCATTACGTTTTTAAATGAAAGTTTCCATAAGCGTTTTAACAACCCGAGGAATTGCCTTCTGACTGAACTCATGGGTATATCAGTACCGCAGAAACTTTTTCAGACAAGGGAAATAAGTAGAAAACAACATGTAGCCTGTTTTTTAATCTGTGGGTGCTGAATGTGATTTCTGAAAAATTTATTATTTAAACCTCCCTGTCCTGGTAACTGTCCCTGTATGAGGTGGAAGTGTTGACTTCTGCGATAATATTCATATAGATGAGCGCCCCATCGAAGTACATGGTTTTGGTGACCACGCCTCTATAACCATGGTCAAAAGGACTTCAGCCAGAAGGTTTATGGCAATGAGTGTTGCAGCAGTGGAAGCCAGTGCTACACTACTCATTGGCATGAACGCAACACAAACGCGAATGACTGTGCTTTCGTAGAAAGGGTATGATAATGTTATCCCCCGCCTTGAGTCTGGTGTCCCAGCGTAGCGGATCAAGCGCTTTCACACCCCGAATAAAAGCCGTATAGTCATATAATGCAGACTGATATAGTGCCTTCATGACACGCGTGGCTCAGGTAGACCCGAGTGGAGGAGAAACAAGATGGAGGCCGGTTGTGAAAGGCTGGGGACTCGCTTGGCGCCTGGAATATGGGCGGAACTTACAGTGGGAGAAGTGCTTGGCGTTTAAGAGCTGCATAATTCATGCAAGTCACCCTGAGAGAAAGGGATCTTGGCTGCCTGTATTACAGTAGCCTGTATTACAGTAGCCTGTGTTGCAGTAGCTTGTATTGCAGTAGCCTGTATTGCAGTAGCCTGTGTTGCAGTAGTCTGTATTGCAGTAGCTTGTATTGCAGTAGCCTGTATTGCAGTAGTCTGTATTGCAGTAGCCTGTGTTGCAGTAGCCTGTATTGCAGTAGCCTGTGTTGCAGTAGCCTGTGTTGCAGTAGCCTTGTTGCAGTAACCTGTATTGCAATAGCCTGTGTTGCAGTAGCCTGTATTGCAGTAGCATTGCTGCAATGTTGCATCAGCCGCCCAGCTTTCATTAATACGTTCATTACCAGCTGGGGGTCTTTCATCTTTTTTTAAGCAACCGATAAGAAAGAATTGGAAGCGGATGAACAATCTGCCCGGTGGAAAATAAAATGGTTGTTTTTGTTGCGTTTGTTACCACGTTGCCTTATGTACGGGAATTATTGACAAAAAAAAAAAAAGACCGTGTTTCACCGAAGTAAGGGGCGGGAACTCGCTGTACCACTTCCATCTGACTGACAGAGGCTCTGTAAATGACGAGTTAGAGATGGTCCCTTTGTTTGGCTTACAAGGGCTCATTTAAAATATAATTTCCTTCTCTTTTCTCTCTCCCCACCCCCAAATCTCCCACTTCTTCACATGCAGGAGAGTCCCGGCGGATTTCTGCCGCGTACCCCCCCCCTCACACAAAGCTACACAGTGCGTGCGGGAGACACAAGGCTCATCGTGCGTCTGACCTATTTTTGTAGGCTATTCCGATGATACGCGCCTGGCTGCTGTGCACTGTGGGTAACTGATTTGCATTTTTGCAAAGTCACTGGCAGATGGCACCAGAGGTTGAGGAGATAGTAGGCTTCCCCAGGGAAGGGATTCAGGTCACGCGTGTCATGTGACTCCTCGCAAAAAAAGGTGGACCCCCCCCCCCTCAGCGTGGGATGAAAAGTGTGCCGTCAAACTGCGTGCTCGTACTCCTCTACCACGGCACTGGTTGGGGGTGGGTAGGCGGGGGGATTAAACGCTGCATTTACATGTGGTTAGATTCAAGTGCATTTCTAATAGTAAGATTACTTGTGCACTTTCTTTGGTGGTGGTGGGGGGGGGGGGTCATTTTAGTGGGTGAGGAAATTAATGCTTGAGGATGAAGACATTAAAACATGCAATGCCTGTTTTTTATTGTGTTTGAAGAGCCGGAGATAAAATTGTGATGTTTAGACTCCTCTCCCGATCCCTTGAGAACGCGGTTCTGGAGAATACCAGACCGCAAAGGCTGCTGGGATCTGATGTCACCAGCAGTGGTCTCCTCCAGGACAGTATAACCCTCTCAGAGTCAATATCCACAGCTAGTATTGATCTGGGAGTGGAAATCAGAGCCATACAATAGCAATGGTTTGCTCTCCACTGAAGAGTGCATTTCTGTGTTGATGTTGGGAAAACTGCAAGACAAACGTGGGGCTAAATCACTCCACTGTCTCCATGCTTCTCTGAGTGCTATATCACCTCCTGACATTTTCCACAATGGTTTGAGTACGACCACAATTTCCCTCATTAGATGACCAATTAACCATCCATTGTTTTTGCTCTTTTGTCGACTATTTTACACGTAACTGACATTTTCCATCCCACGTCAAGCAGGCCAGAACAGCCAAAATCCACGTAGACATCAAGAGCATGTCATCTAACTAGTGCTCCGGGATGCAGTCCTAAGGAGCAGTTTTGTGAGCGAGAGCCAGGCTGGCGTTCTCCGCGTTCCATAACACAAAAAAACACGCGCGCAATTCCCAGCCAGCAAAACGCTGAAACACTGCAGCGATCCTATTTGTGGAAACGAACGTTTCTACCCTGGCACCATGGCACTCTGCTTTCTTTTTATTTCCCTTCTGTTTACAACTGCTAAAGATGGTGATGGTAAAAAAATAAAAATAAAAAGTGAACATGAAAGCTGCGTTTTAAATGCATCGGAGGCCTTTGTCACAGTGCGGCCGGGCATCGTGGCCCGCAGCTGCCTTTCGTGCCCGTGCTTTAAAAACTCAAACGAGCGAGATTCTGAATGGGAGGAACGCAAAAGGCGTCACGCGGCCGCCGACTCGACAAGCAAGGGAAGATGGCGACCGGAGCCTCGGAGTGATAACAGGTTGGCTTTGAAGGAGTGGGTTTTCAGGATTGTGTTGCCGAATGTACAGCTGAAGGGCTGACTGGAGGAGGTGAGTGACGGCTTCGTTTCTCACACAGCTGAGATGCAGCCAAGTAAACAGGCGGCTCTGAATCCGTATAAGGAGTGCAAACTCCCCATTTTTGAAAGTCCGCCGCCTCTCTGTAGCGTAGCTCTTTACATACTTCTTTACTTCCCAAAGTAAAAACGTGGAGGAGCGGCCCTTTGAGCAAGTGCCCAAACCTAGTGGAGGAGGTATGACACAAGGTTTCTGTTATGGAATTAAGCCGCGAGTCAGCTTTTTGACCATGCAGGGCCACACCCTCTTTGTTGGGTGACAGAGGAAGTGAGCTCAGCTGACCTCCCAAGGGAAAGAACCCACATACATACACACGCACGCATACACACACGCACGCACAAACACAGCCGCTCGTAGAATATAGATGGCCACAGTATTTCCCTATCTTGTCCGCTGTGTCTCAAATACACAAACACATACAAGGGTCACTGCCTGATTTATATTGTTGAAGCAATGCCAAAATATAGCCAGCAAGAGAGAGACGGGGTCATTTGGTCACGTGACAGTCATTAAACATTTTTTCATTACTGAAAAGGCTGTCATTTTGTCAAAATGAAAGTCATTGTCTCATTTAGACAAAGTTGATTTCATGTACAAATGTTCTCTATGAACTGGTGGCGTTATTTTAAGACGCAGTCCCCCCTCAATGTCCACCAATAATTGTGAATTTCCTCCATGCAGGTTTACTCAGTCTTTTGCCTTGTATCTTTTGCAACCCCAGGCAAATAACACATAATACCAAACAAACAGATTTTAATTTTGACAAGATAGGACCCCCTCCCCCACAGAATACTCTTGGCGGTCAGATGCCGCTATGTTTAGTGAAGTAACAGAACAAGGGAAACGGCCATTAAAACTCCCCAGTGTGAGTAATTATGTAAACATTTACCGTACAGTTTCCATTGCTGCCGTGTTACACATTTAGACTCTGGACCTGATAGTTCGGGAGAGGGGGGGGAGGGGCGAGTGGGGGATAGAGCCATTATCAGCACTGTGCAACTGCCTCTTTTTCGGAGATTAACACTGTGCGCCTTTACCGTTGGCCATGTTCAGGAAGTTGAGCGACTTCCGGGGATGCCCCGTGGTGTTATTGGATCCATCCCAGCAGTGGTGTTATTGGATCCATCCCAGCAGTGGTGATAAAGCACTGTGGATAATTGATCAGATAGCTGATGAAGGCAGAGGCTGATTGTGGGGAACACAGGCAATCTTAGCATAGACGTGCCCCTGTTTGCAGGCCTGTCAGTGTTACCAAGCTTTCAGTACAGATTAAACTCACACACTGCATAATTCACTCACAATACCCTCCCCAGCAGTAAATCTATAACTGCTTTGCACTTTAGACTTTGTGAAAAGAAGACAAAATCAGCCAGTGAGAGCAGCCGGCGCTGATATTTGGCGGGAGGGTCCACGCGGACAGAGCAGCTTGAGAGGCAGGGTGACCTTCCAATCAGAAGGGCTGCTGTCGCTCTCTAACCACCATTTTTGTTCTGTGTAGTTTTTTACGAAACTGCAGCCAAAATCGGAGTGAAAGAAAAATGACTTGGTAAAGGATCACCCCCCACAGTCTCTGAACTCCACATTTATCTGGACGTTTCTTCGGCTAGTGTCTCAATCACAATCCTGCGAGAAACATTACGATGAACAAAGAACCTCCATATTAATTATTTATGTTCCTCTATACCACTGAGGTCATTGTGCTCAGTGCAGCATTGCACCCCATTTTGTGGACCGAATCCCAACTGTACCAGTACTGACCAGAGTCTCATGGCAATGCCAAATTGGATGAACTGCCCTCAAGGACTCTGTACTTTGCTAATGGTAATTTAGAATGAAAAACTGACAATTCTTCAGCACAATACCCATTTAATGCTAAATCACAGTAGGTCACCAAATGAAGAGACTGTAAAATGCTAAACGTTTTCTCCCCATTTTTGAATTCTCATTTGCGATTGGACGCTTGTCCCGTTAATACAGTATCTCACATGTGAACTCAGGACAGTACGGATCAGCATATGCACCGACCGTGCACGGCTGACACAGACTGCAATAACCCACCTGCCCAGAGGGGGGCGCGATTGTGCCATGAGCCACGGACGTCCTGCTGATCAAAAAACCCTCCCCTCCTGGGAAATGCTAAATATTTTTTATAATCTTAGATTATCATTTTAGTGTGAGATACATGCCGTTATGGAGATCATTGTTGAGGAACCAAAAATATGGAAAACGTTTATCTGAATCATTACACTTCCTTCATTTTGTAAAGTATAATTAGCGAGTGAGTGATGTGAAAATAAGACAAAGGGGCTCCCACCATCCCCCCCAGGGTTATTTAATGCTCTGCAAGGCTTCCTGGCACAGCCAGCACAGGCACCATCAGGGTTTCATTTCAGATCTCAGAGGCATATCACTGCAACCAGGGGCCCAATGCTCCAGCTCAATATGTCACCCAACAGCTTGACGTTTCTCAATCTTGAGCTGACCGCTCGTCTTGTGACTCCACACGGTTACCTGCGTGGACACAGTGCAGGGAGCACCTTTTCAAAACTGAAACAGGTGCGTGAAAAGTGTGGCATTGAGTGTGCGGTGGCAACATCACGCTGCCTTTTCTCACTGTCCGTCGAGTCAGGAGACCGCACGTGCAAGACGTAAGGCCATTCTTGGAGGATAAGCTGAGGTCACAATAACTATTTCTGGGCAGGGAGGGGATACACACATACACTCAGCCACAATCATATACGCACACACACACACACACAGCCACACTCATATACACACACACAGACATTCACACAGTCACTCTCATACACACACACAGAGCCACAGTCATACACACACAGACATACATGCACACACACACACATTCACACACAGAGCCACACTTACACACACAGCCACAAACTCAGCCACACAAACACACACAGAGCCACACTCATACACACACACAAAACACATGCAGCCACACTCACACACACAAACATACATGCACACACACACACACACGTTCACACAGTCGCTCTCATGCACGCACACACACACACACACTCACAAACACAAACTCAGCCACGTTTACGTGCACTCACTCAGCAACACTCATACACACACAAACACACGCACACATTCAGCCACACTCATACACACACACACGTACACAGAGCCACACTCACACACACACACACACACATATAGCCACACATCAGGCTGCATAGAGTGACAGGAAACATCACATGCATCACCCAGCAGGCACTTCTCTAACCGCAGTCGCTGCGCTGAGGTGCGCTGTTGGGCGGAGCCTCTTACTGAATCACACCTGAGAGTTTTTACCTCACAGATTGTGAAACACTTTGGTTTCACGGTGTTTGATTACGCGCTGTGACTCACATAAGCAGAATGAGCATATCACAGACTAAAATTACTATAGCAGCAACAAACTAAACTTTCATCTCTAAATGTACATGAAAAGCTGCTTGGTTAAACAGTAGCTGCAGTATGTAGATGCAGATTTTACACTTTGAATTATTTTCTCACCAGGAAATGCAAATGATGGCAAAATTTTGATATTGAAAATCACTATTGTGTGATATGGATTCAGAGTTTTGGAGATTCATTTTTATTTTTTATTTTATTAAATTTGAAAATATGAATCATCGCATATGCCTTTTGTTTTTTTTTAGCTATAATTACTGAGCAAGAGATCTGCACATTTTACTAAAGGGAAAAATAAAAAAACAGGTTTAAATAAGAAGTGCTGACGAAACCATTATTTACACATCTGAAACTCAAACACACATCTTTCCCTCACACACATACACACACACATCTTTCTCACACACACACACACATCTTTCTCTCACATCTTTTTTCTTTTTATGACTGAGAGAACAAGAGCTTCTTTTTTTTAAGTGACCCGTAACATCTGACTTATCCTTTGCCGATCACGAGTGTTTTGTGGTAAACCGCCGCTGAGCGCGAACTGGTCTCTCTCACAGTTTACTTCTCCAACAGCCAGCAGATCAGAGCATCAGGCGTGTCGTGCATTACCTTACCGGTATTGCACAGCTAACCGCGGATTCAAATGCTGAAAGCCAGCAAAATCACATAAAGCAGTTTTGCATTAAAGCGATGTAGCGATCAGGACTTTTCGCAAAAATCTTTTTTAAAAGCTGATCCAAATTTATACACGGTCCCTGGTGTCCCTAAGCGCTAAAGCCGCGCTCGAAACAGACGCTATGGCGTTGCAAATGTTAAATAACCACATTGTGCATTTGCAGGGGCTGGATGCTATTGTTGCTGGTGTACCATGTTCATGTTGAACATATGCGAAACTGTGTCTGAGAGCGTGGGTGCGCATGTGTGTCTGTGTGAGTGTCTTCCAGATGGTTGAGTGGCGGTTGGTTGCAGTTGCTGGGTATTTCCTGTGGAGAAGCGCATTCCCTGTGCTGCCCACCACACTGACCTTCTGCACCTCAAACTCCAGGGGTTTTATGGCTGTGGGAAAGGCCAGGAGGTCGTCCAAATTTCGTCATACAATTTCTTTTTCCAAAATGAATTTCAGACACTGCTTCTATTTTTCCCCCCCATCAGGCCTGTTTACTGTTGTTTGTTTTAGCTATCCACACCCCCGCCGGGCTTTTGATAAGAGCTTTTTTAGAGAATACCGTGTGTGATCTCTCTTCTACTCAGAAATCCTTCCAATCTTTTAATCTCCAAAAACAGCATCATAATGTAATCAAACTCGGACACTGTTTCTGTTCAACGACCATGCCGAACTATAAATAATGTAGTTATGGCTCAATATTTATAACAGGGGATTATTACAAGTTGTTGGTGTCACAGTGGCCTGTTGCAGACTGCCTTGTTGCTGATGTGGGTGTAGTAATGATAGGGTAGAGGTGCTCATGGCCACGGCGACTCATTGCTTTCTCCAGGAAGAGGGAAGAAGTGTTAGGTTTCATAAGACAGGACAAGAAAAACACAACTTTTACTCAACTGGAAATCGCATTAACAACGAAACAACTCAGGAATAACAATGTGGCGGTTTGAACGGGAAAAAAAAGAGGAGAGAATCAAAGAGCATTGCCCCCCACTCCATATGGTATACTTTCTTGTCCTCATGAAGTATTCCAGTTTTGATTTAATGTCCCCTGAGGCGTCAGATCTATAACAATCCCTCCTTTTAATACAGCTCTAATACAAAGTAAGTAATTATCCTTGCCAGAAACCATTACTATGCTCAGACTTCTCTTCTCCCGTGAAAGGGGTGAAGTGTGTGGGGAACTAGGAAAAGGTGACTGTGAAAAAAAGGCATGTCATTCGTGAGGACGTGATTGTCCTTCTTTATTTAAAAAAAAAAAGTGAATTTAGCAGAAAACGAGAGTGCCGTTTTCTGCTTGCACGGTCTTCGGAGAGAGAAGCGAGAGTGCGGGCTAATCCGCCGGACGGCTCTCTCGTTTCCTCCGGCCCCGTTTCGCTGCGGTCGACTCTCCGAGCCCTTTTCGGACAAACAGCGGCTGCGGAGGGGGCAGAGACGCGAGATGAACCGCGCTCAGCCTCCGCTCTGCGCCAGTCGCTCATGGGAAAACGGCCGCGGCGTCTCCCTTTATCGCTCGAGCAGATGTTCTCCATCCCGGATCCCCGTGAGATCTCCTCATCCGCTCATCCGCCGTGCCGTGCCTTTATTGGACCTTTCGTCACGTCCAGAAACGCCGGAGCACCTGAATTGTGTGAATGTGTGTGTGTGTGGGGGGGGGGGGGGGGGGGTATCTTTTTTCTTCTTGCTCTGGTTTGGTCAACTCCCTCCTTTACTGTGGATGTGAGCAATGGTGTGTTTGAAGGGAAGAGGGGAAGAGAGCGGCTGCTTTGGGAGTGATGCTCCTATGGATAAGAGGAGCTGAGCCGCCAGGATGGGGGGGGGGGGGGGGGGGGGGGGGGGTCCGGTGGGCCAGAGGGGAGACGCAGTCTCTGTAGGCCCTGCTCCAAATGGAGCGTCTCTACAGTCATTACATCTCAAAAGTACTACAGATGTCCCTCCTTTTCCTTCCTCCCCCTACAGAAATATTTTCACACACAAAACACCCCCCCCCTCCCTCCCCCCACCCCATACATGCTGGTCAGGGCCACTCACGTGCATGAGCGCATTGTCTTTAGCCTACACCACGGGGGTAAATACTGACTGAAAGCTGTGCGTGCGGGAACCTTCACCTGAGTGAACACGTTATTGAAAACTGACTAAATTAGGGAATGACGTTCACGGTATCGACCTCTCTTCGGATGACAGCAACTCAATTTTTATGATCAGGGTATGAGAGGAAACCGTGAACATGTATCGATCGTGCCATTGTATCCACTGTTCTGTTTTTTTTTTTTGGTGGGGGTGGGCGGGGGGGGGGACTGTAAGAAAATAACAAAATCACAGGCCAGTATAAATGACGGCACGTGCCATGAACGAGCTCACTTTTAAGTGCAATTTACTGTGGTCAGTAACACGATTGTGGAGAGGGGCCGTGGTGTACTAACATTCATCCAGAGTTACATTAAACATGAAATACTGTATGTGTTGCGGACAAGCTGGAGTGGGGAGGGGGGGGGGGGGGTCCTTTTTTTGTTAGGGTGTCCCTCCAGGGTCAGTCTCTGCGGGGGGGCCCAGCGCTCTGCTTTCCCAGGAAGTGGCCAGCACAGCCGACTAAAACGGCGAGAACAAAGCCGCCAGAGGGACCGGGGTGGGGGGGGTGGGGGCAAAGAGCCAAACGCAGGCGTTCCCTCGGACAGAGGGAGTCCCTTGTTCAGTCTCCCGCATAATAGACTGGACTTACTAAGCCCAGGCACTTTAGCTTGTAACCGTATATAGACCTCCCAAGAGCAGCTTGGCTATATGTGGTATATTTTAAGAGAGAGGGGGAATAAGTGCGGTAACTGACATCTTGGGAGCCCGCCCACACCCATCGCACGAGCTTACTGTTGTTTTTCTTCGTTATTGTCCAGAATGCACTGCAGGTTAACCCCCAGCCCCCAGCCCACTCTGCGTTTGACTGATATTTTACCTACGCACCCGAGTGCCTGGTGAAGCCTACAGCAGATGGCTTTTAATAGGCTCGGGGTAAAGAGACTTATTACTTTGTTGTTGGGTTAAAATGTTCCATTTCGCAGGGTGTTAATGCGGGTTACCTAAACCCCATCCGGTTTATTGTGCTAAAGGCAGTTTAATCTGGGTATTGCTTTCCCCATTAAAACCTTTTAACCCTCTCATGCGACTGCCTTGCCCAAAGCTCTTCCGCGTCACCCTCATTAACCCAAGTTTCTTTTTATTTTTATTATTTCCATTCTGTCTGATGCGATTAATGGCTAAGACTGCATTTTCACATGACGGATTGAGGAAAAGCACTTCACTCTTGACCTGTATTTCATCTGAGTTAGAAAACATGTTTAAATACAATTTGGGGGGGGGGTTGTGGTTTTATTTTAATTTCTGTTCAACTTATTTTATTCATTTTAGTCAACCAATAATACTTGCTGAAATAGAGCTTTAAAAGACAGGTATTTATCTTCGCCGTTTTAGATTATAAGATTATATAAATTCTGTATTTAAACATACAGTTGACCCTCACTAATGCCTAGTACAAGCCAAGGACAATATTGGCAATGAAGCACGAGTAGAATTCTAATGATTGTATGTTTTTTTTTACCAGTAGACATTTGTTCGAGGGGCAGGCGCGGGTAGCGAATAGGGTTGGGTTTATTGGGGTGGGGAGGGGTAGAGCAAGGAGAGCTCGGCATATTTAAAAAATAAAAGCCTTCATACTGCACGCCTGTACAACAGCACACAATTTAATTCTGTTTATAGGAATGTGTACATGTTCTTTTGTGGGAGGGGACTGAGAGACTGAAACGGGCCCAAGAAAAGAACGGTTTCTGCCGCAACAAAAATGGGTCTGTTGCACCACACGGGGGGTGATGTAAATGGTACATTGTGCCACGGCCACGACCTCGCGGCCGGTTAGCGACACCCGAGTTATGAGCGGTCAGTCAGGCAAGGACACGGTTAGAATGGCGCGTCTGTGGGGAACGTGGGCTGGTTGACACTGACCCACGCACGCTGGGCCCGGCGGTTCTGTCCCGAGCCACACACAGGCCCGTTGTTACGGACGCGGCGGACCCCGGGGTGGAGCGAGGGTCTGCTTTTCTCACGGCCAAATATTCAAAAAACCTCCGTCGTGATACGTAAATTCGACGCATGAAAATGCTTGAGAGCAAATTTAAATCCCTCGCAGGGAAAAGATTGAATTTGCCATTCCACTCGAATCCAGGGATAGCGTGAGCACGGAAGAGAGGAACCAAACACAGGAGAGGGAAATGTAGAGAAAATTGTCCCTGAGAGACAGTTACATACAGCAGGTTTATGTTTCTGAGAGAGGGGTTTACACATTACCTTTCTCCAGGTAAAAGGACTGAACTACACAAAAGGCCAGGATTGGGCGACTGGTTCTCCGCCTGCGCTGTCTCCGTTTGGATCGCACCGGTGCACAGCCTAATGTTGGACCCTTATTGGCGTGCGCTGAGTGATCTGGGCTTACAGCGAGCAGCAGAGAGAGGCCTCTTCTGGGATCAATAAAGTGCATTATGAGGCTTTTAAAGCACTCATTTTCTTTAAAAGTCAATTTCAAGAAGAATATGCCTCATCACAATGCAATCAGAGGGGCGCATCTGCACCACACTCGCTTCTGTGCTGAAGACAGCCTTTTCATCTCTGACACACGACGCCCGTTTCTCTGTCCTTGTGGCATTGCCATGTTAACAGGTCCACTGTTAGGAAGACACATCTGTCGCCATTTTCTATTATCTCGAAGGCCATCGCGACTGAACGCTGAAAGTGCAACTTCAACAGCTCATAGTTGCTGATGATTTGTCGGATGTCTAATGGGCTAAGGGTGTTACACGGGTCAACGGGCAAAGCAAAAAGTAAAAGAAATTTAAAAAAATTCGCACCAGCGTACCTCAATTGTGACTGTGTTACTGTCCACTGCTTCTTCTGATGCGATATGACCGTTGATTGACCCCGTCGCTGTGATCTGTAGACGTCCGCGATGTTCTCCGGGAGTGTGAGAACATTGCTGCCTTTGCTTCCTGTGAGATTCTCAAGATTTCGGGGCCACTCGTCAAATTTTCTTCCGCAACATGTGGAGGCACGCTTACGGAGCAGGAGCCGGGTTGGAGACTTTATCAGTGATTCCACATTGTTCGTAAGCGCAGAGATTATCGCGATGCCAGAGCGACACTGATTTGAGCCAAAAAGAGAAACAAAACAAACGGGCCACTCTTTAAGACCTTAAGAACATAAGCACGGTCGATAACCAGAACAGGCCATTCAGACCTTGACCACGTCTCGTTTCGCCTACAGCGCGTCTAGAGCGCGTCAAGTGCTTTCCTGTAATGACTGCGCAGCTTAGCTGGTGGACTGTAGATTGAAAAGGAACTGCGGCAGACACTAATCACAAGTTTTGGCACCCTCCCGAACTGACAGGGGAAGCTGGGGTGAATTGGGGGGGGGGGGGGGGTTGGAGGCAAATACTAGTTTACAAAAATGTTGGAGATGGTGGGTCCTCAGGGTGTGTGATGGCCAGGGTTTTTTTTTTTTCTTTATTTCTTGTCTGAAATGTTTATTCTGTTTAAAATAAGGCTTGTTTTTGATGTTGCACTGTCTCTCTTGGTGTTACTGTTTTGCCCAAAGAAAAATGTAATGAGTACCTGAGGGTGCAGGTACTACTGGGGCCGTCTCAGTGATCTTTGCGAGACTGACCATCATTCATATCTCCAACTCTCTGTCAGCCTCACAGAATGAGGTCACCACTTCCCCCTTTGCAGTCACTCTCAGTGCATGAAGTTTGACTCATTTTGCAGATTGTGGCCAGCAGAATCAGTCATAAAGGAAAACCTATCATAAATACCATATCTTAACATGCACTGCTACCAATCTTCCATTTTAATAAAGGAATTAAAATGGAAGATTGCTAGTTCTTACATTGCTACACTGCCACCCTACCCCCCCCCCCCCCCCATCTCTCTCTCTCTCTCTCTCTCTCTCTCCCCCCCCTGCACTCGTGTTGAACTTTGAACTCCACATCTGGCAGAGGGAAACTGCTCGTATTCCCACCGGAGAGCTGGGAGTTCACTGGGTCTGGCCAGGCTCAGAGGGCATCTTGCCTCAGTGTCTGCGGGGGCCTTGTGAGGCTGAGCAAAATCCCATTAGTTGTGCAGCCAGCCCATTCTGGGCCTTATCAACCCACCGCATATCACCCCAATCCCCCCCACCAGACACCTGAGCAAGCACAGATTACAGCAGCAATCACATCTAGTCCTCAGCCGTGGAGACTCCTCATGCATTGTCTCCAAGCGTAAACAGAGGCCTCAGATCCCCCCCCTTAGACACTCCTTAGACACTCTTTAGACCGGCACAGAATGGAGGCAAAGGAAGAATCGGACACTGGCGTTCCTGACGCAACGTTCCTTCCTTGTTTGTTTACGCGTTGGTCCCCCATAAGGGAACATCAGTTTACAGCAGTCTACGCAGGACAAACGGCTCTTTCCCAGCAGGCTGCACTCGCAGCATCTCTCTGTGAACTGTAATCTTAAATTCAAGACAATATAAATCACCGTAGAGAACCTCTCACAGGCCGAAATAAACATCTCACCACTAATCTTGTTGTTGAACTTTATCATATAACAAACTGAGTTATTGTCTGCTGCAGCCGTAGCCCATAGTCCTACCCTCGCTGGTGACTGGAGAGAACAGGCGATCGTTTGTGGTCCTACATCTTAACTTAGTAAAAAACAAAAAACAAATACATACATAAAAAGTTAACTGTATTAGTGAATTACACCTAATTCCACTGTAACCTTTCAATAAGAATAGAAGATACATGTCAGATTCAAATTAAGGTAGATGTATTGCCAGTAAATAAAGACTTTCAAAGGATGCACAGCTGGGGCTTTTGAAAGACAGCAATCTTCCTGGACTATGAAACAGCGGGTGGCTATTATGGTCCTATCTGGAAGAGCCAAGCAAAACAATGCTAGTTCCTGTCTGTGGCGGACCGCTGCGATTGGATGTGCATGCTTTTGATTATGTTCCGAGGGATGCAACACGCTGAAACACATATGCGTACGTACGTATACACACACACGCACAGGCACACACACACACACGCACGCTGCTCCTCAGTGCATTCTCCCAGCCGAGGAGGTCAATGGCGATAGTTCTCCAGTAATGCTTCCAGGTGTCCCTCACCATGGCCCACGCTGCAAATGAGACGCAGAACAAAACGTGCAGTGTTGGATCCACACATCAGAGGGCGACGCTGGACCGCAGCGTACAGTGGGCTTCCAGCACTGGGGGGGCGGGGGAAGAAGAAGATGTCCTTCCTTTCGCTGATACGTCGCCAAAAAATAATCAAGACAAGCAAATCAAAAACTGAACGCACAGAGACTACAGATGAAGCCAGAGGTACAACGTTAGGAGTTATCAGGCCTTGTTCTACGGCACGCATCTCGATTTGATTATCTCATCTAATAATATCATTTCCCTTCACGTCAGCAGCACGACCCACAACTACATCATCCTAAAAGCTGGTTTCAGTCACTTTCACCATTTTAAAATGGTAATGAAACATCATTTCAATCTTTGGAATCATACAAAGATTGAAGTGATATTTCATTATCATTTTACAATGGTGAAAGTGAATAAAACTATGTTTTAGAACGATGGCGTTATGTGTGCTGACATGAAGGGGAAACTGATTTTATTCCATGAGTAATGATGGGCCATACATGTATAACTATTGTTATGACATATGACTGAAATACATGTACACTCATATCATTTACCAGCACAGAGTGTCAAAAATATCTCAGGAAAACACAGTGGCTTTAATCCCTAGTAACTCATTTGACAGTAGACAACATTTCCCTGCGTTACTACTGACCTGAAGGATTAATGTTAAAGTGCTTAACTATGTAGTAACCATGTAAACCAGCAAGGCTTGGATGGAGGATCAGAAACCGCATAGCGTATGGCAAAATATGGTGACGTGTGCTGGCCCAGCAGCAATAATATTTAACTGTTGGAAATATGAAGACGCTAACTTTTTTGAGCTTCCGCATGCTAATGTGGATGGAGACGCGGCTCCAAAAAGCGCCTGTAAAACGCAGCTCCTGTTCCCAGCACCTCGCCATTCGCTGAATTTTGCTAAGATCAGCTCAAACTGCCAGAGGTGAAGGTTGAGGTGGGCTTGTGTTGGAAGGGGGGGGGGGGGGGGGGGGGGGGGGTGGGTTGTGGGGGAGTCTGCAGACAGCAGTGGGGGGCTCTGCCAGAGTACGAAGAGAACAGAACAGATGTGGTCTTTTTCAGGTCACGTGCCTCAACCCGGGGAGCGGAGTGGAACTCGCTCGCGTCGTGTTGGGCCGAGGGAGCGGGCGCGCCCCGGCCGTCCGGGTCAGCCGAGAGATCACAGGAGCGAGCGACGGGCGAAAGCGGGGGGCGGGGGGCCCGTGTTTGACAGCTGTTGCCGCCTTCATTTCGTGCTTTAATCGCCTCAGTAGTGATGCTCGTCGCTGCATCGCCCATTACATGTGACAAGGCAGTCCCAGCAGCCTGAATAATTATTCTGCGTACACTCCCTCAGATAAATAAATAATGTGAATTAATGCACACCTGTCCGAGACAAGGCCCAGTCTCTCTTCTTTTTTTTTTTTTGAGCGGGTGTGCTGGCATCATTAAACCGACTTTTCCACAAGCAGTCAGAGGCAGGTTCCTCCAGCTTTGATAATTTACAGGGCCGGACTTTTTTCTCGTTTTTTTTTTTTTTTTTTACTTTCTTTTTTTTCAGCTCTTGTTTAATTTCCACTTCCTGCTTTATTCTTGGCTTAATCCAAACGCAAGACAGCTGTGCAGTGAGTCGGGGGGCAGAGGTTGGGGGGTGGGGGGTGATGCGGGGGCGGTGTGGGGGAGTTACTGGGGGGAGGGCCGTGTCAAGGGGACGTTGAGCCAGAGAGTAGAGCACGCCTCAACTGCTTTAACAGATTGTGGGAACTAGAGAGTGGCTGTGTGGAAGCGGGCTCGTAGAGGAACGGGGCGCTCCATAAACGCTCACCGTTGTTCGCTGGGGTTAAAGGGCCCCACGGACAGTAGTGTTTCCTTCAGACAAAAAAAAAAAAGTATCCTGAGGGCAAAACCAGCTCTCTCTTTATAGGATCTTCTCAGTGAAAGTGTGCATGTGTGACAATGGGCCTCTATTTCAGCAGTACACCCCTAAGAAACACAAAACCCCAGGACAGCTGACCCATATGAGATTCTGTATCCACACTTAAATGATTTTTTTTAAAACAACGCGTATGTGAATTACATTAAAAAACATTAAATTACCCCCTGGTCTGTTTTCAGTGATTCTTCAGAGAACCCTCTAAATGACAGTAAACGTTTAGATTGTATGGAGCCTTTCACGCCGCGCCCCTCCACCGAGAACTAATGATCTACGTGGGAGCACTCAGGCGATCCGCGCAATAAACGTCAAAAAGAGGGCGGGAGGGGTAAATAACGTTTAAAAAAGCGAGCGCGTCTTAAGGGCAGAGAAAACTACCAGAGGCTCGGAGAGAAAAACGATATCTCGCTTAAAATATGAGTCGCCGGTTTATTGGCGCTTCCACCCAGAGCTTTTGATTCATGCTACTGTCAAGGTCATACGTACGTTATGGGAGGGAAAAGAGAAGCAATCCCATGGTGCATTTTCTATTCATGTTTCGTAGTCATAGTGTCTCTTTGTAAAAAAAAATGTGCTCTTGCTGAGAAGTTAAAAGGCTGTGGGTCGGACTCCCCGGGGGAAGGTGCTGCGGAGAGTCCGGGCTCGGCCCCGCCCTCGGCTGGCTTCGGATGAGAGGGGGACGAGACGGACCCCTGACCCAGGCGGGTCAACGGGTTCAGGGTCTACAGCGGGCCCTCTGTCTCACGGAGACACTGCTCGGGGGCCGTAGGGCCCACTGCCCCAGCTTGTACATGAATGGAGTTTAGGGGGGGATTCTGCCCATTTATACTTTGGAACAGATGGAAGTATTCTGGACAGGGGTGGGGGGAGGGGGTGGTGGGGCAGGGGGCGGTTCTAGGTGGGGGAGGGGGGGAGGGGGGGAGAGGGGGAGGGCTCCAGACCAGAAGGAGGCCACACTGCCTCGCTGTGTTTCCAAGAACTGATGTGATCAGCCCTCGTTGAGGGTTCAGGGTTCAAGTGTGCAGCCAGAGTCCGGCTCCAAATGGAAACTGTTGATCTGAGCAGCAGAGCTGAGAGAGAGAAGAGGTGAGCATTTAAAAAGCTACGCTCCTTCAAACCTGGCCATAGTTACCGCTACGAGCCTACAGGGGCTCACTAAAACAGCAACATACGCATTTAATAGCGATTATCAATTCAATCGTGATAACATGATAGTTTCCTCTGTGTGATCGTGCCATGTGTCATATTATAGTGTTTTCTTTAATTTTACACGCACCACCTGGCTTGGTGAATTGTATAAGCATCTTAATGAATAGTGATAATACAGTATAAGGCTGTTATAGATATGTGTTATCTATAACAAGACAAGACCCTGCAGGCAAACTGCTTCCTTTTCTACATGAAAAATCCAACAAAAACTGTTACATACATACATACATACATACATACATCCCACACAAACATAAAGAAATTGTTCAAATACAGAGACGAGGGACATCAAAAGGGGCTCGAACATAATGCAAATATTTGCCTTCTTGGCACAACAGCAGGCCTCTACATAATAACAATCAATACGCAAGACTTTAGGAGCGGATCCCTGGGCTTTGTGAGGCACGATGATAGATGAACGTTGGCGGGTGACTCACCTGTGAAGAGAGAGTGCGCATAGGACTGTTAGCAAAGCTCCTTATTGTAGCTGGTCAATGAGCAAGGCTGTCATTGACGTTTCCCTCGGCCATCAATCCTACATCGACTGATGTTCTCCCGAAGCAGCGTGATTAGTCGAGTGGGGTCAGTCAATAAAAGTGGGGGTAGGTGCCGGATCCATACAGCTCCGTGGTCCCAAAACCGTCTCAATAAAAGTACCCCTGTCAAGGGGCACAGACAGGCAAAGAAAGTGATCTCAAACCATTTTATCAATTGTTGATTCTTTCCCTGATGTTTACATTTCCGAAAGATTTAAATGTTTTTGCGTGCAGGAATCTTTGATCGTCTCTCGATTCCTTGTGAAGTTTCACACCAAACCAGGGCAGCAATGCAGCAGATTCTTTAAACTAACCAGATACTCAGCTCCTTCGAGTCCTACCGTTGAAACTGAAACAAGTTGATGTGTCATCTGAAAAATTCATTAAGGGGTATACCCAAACACACTGTGGCAATAGATGTTCTGTACAGTAATACAGGGCAGGAAACCCTGGGTATAAATCAGTAGGGAGGAATGCAGGAGTATCTGGTCAGTTTTAAAGAATCTGTAGGCAGAGTAACGGAATGGCGGAGCAGGAGGCAGCCTTCAGCTCCATCGTCAGCACCATTCAGCCCGGACTCGAGGTGCAAACCAAAATCCTGCAGGTGTCCCAATCCCCTGGCCAGTCTGGGCCGCGCTGTGGTAGTCGCCAGCCCAGCGGAGCGGTGCGCTCTCCCCGCCAAGAGAGAGAGCTTGAGCGCCGTTCGGCACGGACGACAGGCGCCCGTTCTCGTTGCGGCGCAGCGCTGGCACGAGACACTCTGATGACTCGGCAATGTCCCCCGCCGCTTTCAGGGACCCACGCGGGCCCAACTGCCGTTTCTCAGCCCTCTGCCAGGTCCATGACACACCCCATCAAGCCTGCAGCTCCGACGACATCTCCTGCGCCTGCTATTGCCACGTCATCTTCCGAGAGCACCAACGCAAACGCAGAGCAGACCGGAGCACGGGGGCATTCAGTTCATATTTCCTGTCAGGATGGAGTGTATCAGTGCATTCACCTTAAAAAGACACAAAAAGAAATCATATGTACAAAGCTTGTATTTGACAATTTTTCACAGAACTATCATGGAGGAAATTGTATGAACTGGGGAGCATAGAATCGTCTTAATTGGAACCGTGTAGGAAAATGGCTTCCTTTTTTTTTCTTTTTCTTTTTTTTTAAAACACCAATGTAAAAAATAAACAGTTTACTTAGTACAAAATATGAACACTATTTATTTAAACTCCACTATCATTTCCATTTTTTTCAGTTAATGAATGTAGACTGACCAGATTTATTTCAAGTGAACACACAGTGGAACTAAAACCTTGCGTACAATGGACAGGAGACTAAATGTGGTACACATTAGACATGGTCGCCAGTTGCATAGAATTCCATCTGACATTATACTGAGGCATTACAAATTGAAACCAATGTAAAAGGCATAATCACGTGCACATATATGTTCACTGTTATTCTGAGCGGGTCAGTCAGTCAGTCAGTGAAGGGGAATGAACATCCTTTTAAAATTATTGATTGAGATCATTGCAATATGTTGCAGTATGCAGTGGTGGAAAATAGAAAACGTTCTCATGGGAACATGCGAACAAGGGTGGTCTACGCTGACAGTAAGCACATCAGAATACGGCAGTCTATCCTCTTTATAGCATGTAGTATAATCAATGCAATGACACACTCAGGGCTAGGTAAACCCAGCCTATTAGTGTGAGACCCCAACTGACGTATCCTGATGTATTAGGATACCATATAAAAGTGACAGGGGAAATAAGTCATTTAAACTTGGTTTTAACTGTATAGAGTTTAAACTAAATGCCAGAAACATCCTCTAATGAGAACGAGGAGGAAGTGAGTGGGATAAATTGCATGAAAATAATTAGAACCTTCCATTTCGCAGTAACTCCCAGCCCATCTGGCGCCTGAAAGATGTAAAACATGATTAATAGTGCAAATAAATGCTGTTTATATTGCGAACATACAATGTGCATGTTGACAAGTAAATGCTTGTAATTGATTTACTTGTAGCCAATACAATGTAGTGCAGTGCAGATTTTTCTGTAAAGCTGCTAGTCTTATTTCCCATTGGAGGAAATACCCTATAATATACCTCGGAGGATCTCTAATGCGATGGGCAAACATCGACCTAGTCCTTCGTCACTGGCGTACTGTGCAAGCCTAAGCCCTCACTGCTGTAGGAAAGTTTGAAAGCTGTGAAAGGCTCATTACTCTCCAACTGTATATCAGTGACGCCCTCTTCATCCCCAGTTACGACGTGGCTTAACAGGCCGAGCCTTTCTTTTAACGAGCAGTCACGGATGTTTCTTTAAACCTTGAGAAGGTGTGCGGATAAAGTGGCAGTGATTTCCCGTCGAGCGATGCGCCCAGGTCAATGCCCAACAAAGGAGCCTCACGCGCAACCTCTGTGTCTGCAGCGGCGTGCCGATTGATCCCGTTATAGACTTTGCTCCGTAACGAAGTCCGCTGCGCGGAGGACGGCTTTTGTACGAGGCCGTCGGGAGTTCGCGGCTTCCTCGTTGTCAGTGCGCCGTTAATGCGTCCCCCCCCCCCGCTTCTGGGTTCTACCGTGCAGGGTAGGCAGGGACGGCTGTGAGTGGGAGTCAGTTATGTCACATCCCTCTTTGGGAGTTTCCCCGTTGCTGCTCGCGTTAGGTAACATTGTAACATTGCCTGCGCTCACATGCAGGCGCCTGTAACCAGCCAGGACCGGGGAACCAGGTCTCACTGAAACCAAACACGATGGACCGTCCAGTCTACCCGGGTCAGCTAGCCTGTTCAAGTCGCCTACTGACTCCTTGGCTCAGATTAGTTTGAGTATTCTTGCGTACTGCAGGGAGATACTGTATATAGAAGGACATTCACTTGGGGAGGTTAACTGAAATACAGTCCATCGTAGATAAGGTCATTCCTAAAGAGGAATACAGGTTGTATCAGTGCTGATATCGCCATAGCCTCCTTCAGGTGATGAGATAAGAGGCACAATAAAGTCATTCTTATCATACGTCATTATCAGTTGCTGGTGACTGGTCACCGCTATTTTTCTGGTGCTACCAGGGGCATCAGATGTTCTGGAAGGCGCATGCTCAGAATTGGCAACAAATTGACCGCCATTGAACCAGAGTAGCTTGCTGATTGATTTCTTTGACACCTTCTGAAGTGACAGGTTATTGGATGGAGAATGTCTGCTGGAGCCCCACACGAGCAAGCCAAAGGCAACAGTGCAAGGAAAAACTCCCTGGTGTAACTAAGAAAAAATCTTGGGAGGAACCAGACTCAAGGGGGGAACCCATCTTCCTCTGGTCGGCTCAGGGTCTAGGTGTTAATGACCTGCATGTTCAAAACAGCCAATGTCCATGTTAATAGAATTAGCAGCAGCTAGATGACAGTCCAGATGTGGCAGCAAGGATGGTGGGAACCGGGCAGCGATGGTGGTGGGAGCAGCGGCGGTTGGGGGGAGGGGAGGGGCAAGCGGCGACAGAGAGGAAGCCGGACAGCAGTGGTGAGGGAGTCCAGTTGACGGCAACCCTCGAGATGCGGGGCATAAGCCCCTCCAGCAGAATGTAGAAAAAAAAAAAAACGGAAAGTGAAACAGAGCAGCAGGAGCATCAACTGGGGATTGCACAAGTGCCCCTGCCAGGAGCTACATAGCTATGAAGACGGAGTTTGAGAACCCATGCAGTCATGAGAGGGAAAACAATCATACCCACATAGCAAGAGCCAGTCCAGGAAGATGGGGTCACAGGTGTTGACAGGTGACAGTAAGGAAAGGATGCCACCCCACATTACTCTATGGCTACAGGCTTCTCTGGCCCTGTCTCCAGACTACAACTCATTATAAGCCTGATCATAGAGGTGCGTTTTTAATCTAGACTTAAATATTGAGACTGTATCTGATTCCCTTATAAATTTTGGTAGGGTGTTCCACAGTAAGTGGCACTCTGTAGGAGAAAGCTCTACCACCCGTCAAGTTTTTAGATATTCCAGGGACTACTAAGTAGCCTGCAACTGGGAACGAAGTGATCTTTTCGGCTTACAAGGTAAAAGCAGATTACATATATACACTGATGCAAGTCCATTCAATGCTTTAAAGGTCACAGGCAAAACCTTAAAGACATTTAGCATGTGTAAAACCTTTTAGCACACGCAAAAACCAATAACATGACCAATGATGTTTTGCACCAATCATTGGTTGTGTTATTAATTTTGCCTGTGCTAAAAGGTTTTGCCCATGCCTAAATGTCTGAGTAAATCAGGTTTTTTATCCAAATATTTTCACTCATGTTAAAGAGGTAGCAAGAATTAGTAATTAGCAGCACTAAATCAAATTTGGTTCTGCTTTTGGTTGACCTATGAGATTGATCACTGTACCAAGATAAATACAAAAAAGTTAAACGGGTGATATGGCATACTGCTGATCAAGCGTAACTGCCTTGGTTCCTTCCCTGTTGCCATGCCACCAGAAAAAGGCATGCCCACAGGTGCACTGCAGATGGTTTGCAGTTCTCGACTGTGCTATGAGTCTACGTTGTTGGTTTTGGGCCAGCCTGTGCAGACAGACCACCCTCATAGAAATTGGGGTCGGAAGAATACCTTGACCATGGAATTGTCGGGCTGTCGCACAGTTGAGGAGTCAAGCGATCGATTTGACCTGGCCCAATTTCAGCTGTCACAACATAAATATAGACAGGAAGGAATCTGCATATAGAAGCAAGCTAACGACTGAACGACTGGCAATGAACAATGAAAGCATTAAAAAAAAAGGAGAGATTAAGCAGCTGAGTCTGCCCAAATTTCAAAGTATATCGCCGGCTAAGAGCTGCTTTCATGTTGGTTAGCGAGTGGTAGACCACGATTTCCAGTAGGCCAGAGTGTTTCACAGTGGAAACCTGACTTGATTCACTCACAAATGCCAGTCTGGTTTTTAGCCATTAGCAGTTTTTGCTGCATTCTTTTGGCATTTTAAATGTTTTTTTTCTTGAGCTGACAACTTCCACTCAGACTTTTAGGGTGAACATAATTTCAGTTGCCTGATCAATGAGAGATGCTTGCCAACACAAGAGCAAAAATGTCCAATCGCTCAAAAACAAACAAACAAGGTAGGTCATCTTGAGGGGGAAAAGTATAGATTAAACCGTCAAGAGGTGAAAACATTTTATACAAACCTACGATCTGTACACGTACACATACAGTATTTACAGTACGCACAAATAATCATACAAATCTGTCAAATGAAATTATGCTTGCAAATGAGCACCGTGCGTTATTAGATCCATGATTAAAATAGAAAACTGCCAGTTTCACATGTAGGAGTAGGCTGATTCACTGAAGGGGTGACGAATCAAAGAACAAATGAGCAGAGCTTTGGTAAGAGATGGAGCTGGATTTCCATTAATAACCACAATACAAGGGGGGACCTTTCATCCTGTGGCTATTTATGGCAGTGCAATTATGAGCTCCAGTTCTGGCTCCTACATTGCAGTTCATTCATCATTTGACAAATGCACCTCTTTGTGAGTGTAGACCTCATTGTACATATATAGGTAAACATATGGATCTTTTTCTTTCTTATTACCCCCACCAGCATCTCCATAACATGTATGATGTTCCAAAACACTTACAAAGACCTTTAGCCTGTGCACAACCTTTTAACACACGCAAAACCAATAACATGACATGATAACATTGGTTTTGGTCATGGTATTTGTTTTGCACCAATCGTCGTTTGTGTTATTAGTTTTGCGTGCGCTGCAAGGTTTTGCACATGGTAAATGTCTTAGTAAATCAGGCCCCAAGTTGTTTCTGCTTTGGTACATGTTCTTTTTGGGGTGATATCTTGATGTTTTGAAAACGGGCTCCTTGCGTTCAGTAGGGTTTGTTGGTGCAACGGGGGTTTGCTGAGGTTATTTCCTCTTAAGACGGAGATTCAGAATGATTCCTTGTTCCTTACGCTGTGAGAACATCAAACATCCGTGCACATCTTCAGCCAACCATTTCTCTCACAAAAAAAGGAAAGAAAAATAGTCTAAACCTTTAAAAAGGAGAAGCACTCCCGAAGGAGGAAGAACATGCATCTTAAGGGCAGCGTATTTACACGAAGCGATAAATATTTCCGAAAATGTGGAAAAATGTAAATAGCGTGAGAATGTTTGCGAGGGAGGCGACCCGGCGTCTCTTCGATTCGCGAGCGAGCCACAGGCAGAGCTAAAGGAGGTCGCAGGCCCGTCCGCTCAGTCACAGGGCCAGGTAACCTCCGTTCAAGAGGGCGTGGACCTTCTCAAGCTGGCCTCTTCCTGCCAGGCCTTCCGTTTTTGGATTTTTATTAGTCTCGTCTCCGAAACGCCATACTGAAACGCCTATCGTGTCCTGAGGCGTGCAGTCATAAGAAAGCACAGGAAGAAGTTGCAAATGTGAAAATTGATGAATTGCTGAAGTTTAGCAGCAAAACCGATTGGTATGAATGCAGCGTTTTCAACCTAAACCACTAACATGTTTGTGGTTTAGGTTTTTGAACGTCTACGCTCAGCATTGTTTAACAGCTTACAGGCTTCCGCTTAGTCCCCCGGCGCTTTCATTCCAGCTCCTGGGCTCGCAATAATGTCAAGATATGTGAAAGCCTTGTAGTGGGGGGAAAAAAAAAAAAAAACACACCACACAGAACAATTCAGAATCAATTGGCAGTAAACTATGATACGTTCAAAATGAGATGCTAAAGGGATAGTTATTAACAGCCGAACACTGGATAACACAGCATTTTGTGTGCAACATAAATGGCAGAATGAACACATTAACGTACAATGCAGTGGGATTCTGAATACCCAAGCCCATTCCTGGGCCAGAGGGTGGGAGGGGTGCTTTCAACTAGTAGCTGATTGACATGTGTACCGGACAGATAATTCAAATTCCCATACAATATACGGCTTAATTCAGTAATTAAAAGGAGAAACCTGTGGATCTCCTGTAGACAGCACTACTGAGCAGCTCAGCATGAATCTTTTAACTGTAATTTAAGCCAGTATCCCATTTCACAGAGGGGTGCTGCTTAGTTCCTGAATAATACATGTAAAAAACCAAATTCTGAATATGTAATCAGATGCCTCCATTTCATGAGTGGCTTTGGGAAGTTCATTTCATTTCATATCCAGCTAGAACTCCTTCGTTCTGGTTTAATAAATGCGAATGGCTCTCGAGCCCAAATGACGAGCACAAAAAAAAAACACCATTGATTTTAGTTTTGTGATGTTCTACACCCATCTACACAAATCCAGATATGAACGACAAATGGCTTTGAAACAAATGAGAAATTCTCACGCACGGTGACAAGAATGAGACTTTAATTGGTTTTATGTGGAGTTTATAACACTAAGATAAAGGGTAGTTTACACATACAATAACAAACGGACATCTGATTTGTATGAGCATCATTATAACCTGTACAATTTTCATACATTGTTGGTTGTGTATTCTCAGTGCATAGCATTACACACAGAGCAACTGTTGCACAGCACAATATCTGAACAGGCTGAAATGGAATAAGGCTATTTAAAAGACTGAAAATATACTGAGTTTACATACTCTACATAAAAATTAAACCCAGAAACGGAGTGGGTGGGGCCACAGGAAGCCCCGCCCACATCTGCAGGTAAAGCCCCTTAGATTTAGTGCAGTTCCACCCCTTCCATCTGCATGCATGACATGATGTACTTTAACAGTATTTAACAAGCACTTCTTTTTTTTAACAGTAAACAAGAGGCACTTTGTGGCAACCACAGGCATCGTTATAACATATTGCACAAATCTGCTAGAAACTAGTGACATGAAACTTGCACACTGGCACCTTTATGAAGAATTTTTTTTTTTTTTTTTTTTTTTTTTTTTAAAGCTGAAACTTAATTTTGATGCTGCCTGTGAACTCCACACAAGTTTTAACCTGTGCCACATTAAGGACCTCAAAGGTTCCCCAAGGAGTTTTCCCTCCCCCCCTCCCCAATATTTGTTTTTGCATGTTAAGGTACTGTGGCAAATCTTTCAGAAGAGGGGCTACAGATGTCTATGGATGGCATGGGGCCTAACAGTTAGCTTCTTAACAGTGATGCCCTTGAGTAGACTCATACAATTAAGCTGCTGAACATCCAAAGTAGTAAGCATATGATCCAGAGAGTCAAGGGATAAAGAAAGGAAATACCTGCAGAACATCTTTACCAGAATACTTATGAATACTGTCATAAATAGTTACTTTATTCATTTTTTCAGTTTTTTTTAAATTTTCTTAAAAAAAAAAAAAAAAGTCAGGACATTTTCAGTCAAAGTAACACATCTGTTTCTATGGGGGTGCACAGATACAAGATTAAGGTACACCAAGCCATTTTATTCCACCTCCACCTACCACATCTTTCATTGCTTGCAAGGCTTTCTTTTTTCACTGGAGGGAAAAGGAAAAAAAAATAAAAAATACTGTGGACCACTGAGTGAAACCCTGCAAAAATCTGTAACAGTGCAAAAGTCTAGTACAATATGCTGCTCTATTAAAAGTAGCTTTAAATAAGTACTTGAACTATCTAGTCAGTGCCTGGGCAGAAAGGTAGATTTTCAAAGCAGTAGCAGAGTAAGCATTGTCAACTTCAAGTAAGGCAAAGAATACCTCCCATAGGACCCCCTCCGCCTCAACAAAATAAAAAATTTAAAGTTAAATTAAAAGAACAAGCTTACATTTTGGCAGGTTTTTCAGTGATGTAATAAGATGTAAACAAAAAAAAATCCTACATCAAGTGTTACTGGGTTGGCTAAATTATGCTATTTAAAAAAAAGAAAAAGAAAAAAAACATTCCAATACCTAGGGAAAATATTCTTTATATAGAAAGGCGAGCTGAACAGCGTGAGCAGTGGAGTTATGAACAAGGGTGGGGCCTGAATGTCAACAGTAAGATAAAGGCAGCTTACATCTCTACCCTCTGTGAAGATTCCTGCCCAAGAAACTGACATACTATATATTTTTTTCCTCTTTTTTTTTTTGGTCTGCCCTGCGACGCACCACAGGACAGGTGTTAGGAAAAATTTGGCATGCTTAAAAGAAATGATATATATTTAAATATTCTCATATATAGGGCTTTTTATATTTCTGAAGCAAGCACGAGACTTTCGGTAAAATCCGTAGCTGCACTATTCTCACTCCGAGTGGAATGAAACCGAATAAAAAAAAAAAAAACATTTTTAAAAAGAAAAAAAAAAAAAGGAAAAAAAAGAAAAAAAATCCAGCCAGTCAGGGACACCTATTGCAGAAAGACTACAGAAATGAGCACACAGCTGCATGTCTAACAGTTTTCACACACACAATAGTGCATGCCACTACTGCTACTTGCACCATATGTTAGGCACAGATTATTGGCTCCATGTTTACTGTACATTTAAAATATGCAGTTTGGCAGTTTGTAAGCACCTTTGTTGGACATACCAATGATCTAGATTTAGTTAGACCTTGCACAATAAGGCTACAAACAAGAGCAGAGTTTGGGAGCCAAAGATCTGATGTCCCACCAACTCAACGATGAGATCAAAGGTCAAACGGATATTTCAATTAAGTGGTCGCCAATTCGTAAACCTTTCAGGAGCTTTTCGTGAAGTTATCACCATAAAAGAGAACTTCATACGCTGAAAATTGGGTCTGTTTACCAAACGTAGGGGGAACTTTTGCGTTTTACATAATGCAATTCCACTTGAAATCGCCTGTCCTAAGAATAAAATTATACCTGCAGAAACCACGGAAATGATGAATGCTATCTGTGAATTATCTCCTGGCTAAATACAATTGGAGTTTAAATGACATTAGAAACCTCTTTTAGAAAAAACATTGTATACCATTTATTAAACAACATGGACACTAATTCCAATAACATGCACACTGGTTTGCCTTTTAAATGTATAGTGTTAACATTATTGCAACACCGGTTCCCTGCTGTTTCGTGTATTATATTTTATTATCTTAACATAAAAAAAAAAAACATTGACAAATACAGGGGATACCATGTTCTGCATACCTTTAACAGAATACACAGAGGTTTAAGGAATGGACATTGCTTAGATGTCATATAGCCTATTCATAATAATGGTAATAATAGACGGCAGAATCCGAACATGCAGTTTCCACTGCACAAATGTCAACTGGTGTGAGACAGCCTGCAAACAGCACAAGAAGCAATCACAGTAGGTAGGGTGGGGGCAGGGAGGTGGGGGGATGGGGCAGGGAGGTGGGAGGGGTGGGGAGCTGTGGGGGGGGGGGGGGGGGGGGGAAAGTGACTGAAGCACTGGCCTTGGTTTCAACAGGAGATGGAGCAGCAAATTTAGATTTCAATCTAATTTCTCCCATACCTGAACTCCCATCTCCTGATTGTGTTACTCTTTTCCATCGTCTTTTTTTTTTTTTTTTGACACAAAAAGGTATATACATAATAGCTACTGAACCTTTTTCCACTGGGCAACAGTGTCAATACCTTGCGGATGTAAGGGGCAAAAGAAAAATTGGTCAGGATTATTGTTCCTAAAATCGGTGGCATTTTACATGACACAAATGTCCTACTGCCGTTTGGAAAAAAGGAACTTGCTTTCAGTTCATATTCAAGTTTTCTCCTTTTTTTTTTTTCTCTGGTGTATTTTTTTTTCTTTTTTTCTTTTTTTTTTCTTCCCATAAAAATATTTCAGACTTTCGTTATCTGTGTGTGTTGCTCTTCATCAAAGGGTTCGTTTTCGGGGTCAGAGTCAGTGGTGTCCGAGTATCTATAGTGATCGGGTTCATTGTCACTAACGTCCGGAGTAACCGAGGTCGAGGTGCTGGCCTCCGAGATTGACGGCTCCTCCACGGTTTTTGTAAAGTACAACTTCACCTGCGACAGAGACAGAGGAAGGCACGTATTAGTATGCAGGAGTGCAGGAGTGCTGATATGAAGGCCCTGGGAGGATTCAGTATATATTGATCCAATCAACCTCCTTGCAGGGCCAGAACATAATTAACTGTACATAGCCAGTCCCCCACCCCCCCCCCCCCCCCCCCCCCCCCCTCCTGTTTTCTCCCAATTTCATAGCCAATTGTACCCTATGCTATTCAATTCCCCGAGTTGCAACCGGTTTAGAATTCGCCGCTACACAACCCCGTCAGCTGGAAGTAAGAAGGAGGGCGCCACGTCCTCTTCAGGGCGCGACTCCTCAAGCTCCTGACCGTGACTCCAACTCGCCCGGGCCTGCTTGTGCTCGACGATTCTCCCCCCCACCCCGGAGCATCCAATTGCTGCTCACCACAAGGACCGGCCATACTTGGATCTGGCAGGATGTGCAACTGCACGACTCAGTCGGTGCTTTTACTGCTGCCCCACCGCGGCACGATATTTAAAATTCTGTTTTTTTCCCCCCAGATGTGCATAACGATGGTTCATCATCTTGTTAGTATCCTGTTAGCATTTTTGGAAATGATGGTTTCACTGCTCAACGCACTCTTGCAGTAACACAGGCACCCTACAGTGCACCGTGCCAGTCGGCTGTGACCAGGAATCCTTTGGGTCAAGGCTTGCACACCAGCTTTACTTTATTTAGTCAGACATTAATGGTGTACAGTGACAAATATATTCATGTTTTGTAAAGGTTACTCAGCAGTTTAAGAGATTCTGTACTATATATATATATATATATATATATATATATATATATATATATTATATATATATATATATATACAGATCCTTTCCAAAAAATTAGAATATCATGGAAAAGTTGTTTTTTCCATAATTCCATTCAAAAAGTGAAACTTTCATAGATTCATTTACACACAAAGTGAAATATTTCTAGCCTTTATTTGTTTCATTTTTCATAATTTTGGCTTGCAGCTCCAGAAAACCAAAAGCAAAAGAGATGACCGTAGGCTTCAGCGGATTGTCAAGCAAAGACGATTCCAAAATTTGGCGGAGATGCAGAGGGAGTGGACTGAGGCTGGAGTCAGTGCTTCAAAAACCACCACGTACAGACGTATCCGGGACATGGGCTACAACTGTCGGATTCCTCGAGTCAAGCCACTCCACTCATTCTCTGAAATAACTGAAGTAAACGTGATTTTCGACACACTATTCTAATTTCTTGAAATACTGTTTTGGGGTTTTCTGGAGCTGTAAGCCAAAATTATGAAAAATGAAACAAATAAAGGCTAGAAATATTTCACATTGTGTGTAATGAATCTATAATCTATGAAAGTTTCACTTTTTGAATGGAATTATGGAAAAAAAACAACTTTTCCATGATATTCTAATTTTTTGGAAAGGATCTGTATATATATATATATATATATATATATATATACACACATACACACACACACACACACACACACGTGTGTGTCCAAACTAAGAAATCGCTGCAATTTATAACAATTTCTTGCATTAGTCTTGGATATAGGCACTTTGATCCAATGCGCCAGGGTCGACACGATGGACAATATACTGCCATTCCGGACACTGCTAAGCTACAAGAGCCTCCGCTCATCCTGTTGGTTTTCCCCTCATAACACTTAGCGCTTACATCTAAGCCCCTGAATCGCTGCTTCCAAGAAAACATTTTCTCCTACTACTCCATTCATCATCTGGAGTAAGTGCTGCTTCCCTGCTTCTCAAAAAACCGCACATCTGATTAAGGTCAGTTATTCAGTTCATCTACTTATAAATATTCACTCCAACATACGTCCAATAATAGCACGCCAGGCAAGAACATTCAGACAAGCCTACTGCATTACTGGATAAACCCCCCCAATGCTGCCCGATCACCAATTTACAACAGCCGACCCACCTTGAAGTTTGGTGAAAAGTACCGGTTCGCTTTGTCTTTATTGGCTTTGTCCAGATCGTTCTTCGTCAATGCCAGGATAAGGTATTCCTTGTTGTTCTCTCCGCGTTCTGAGCTCGGAATTCCGTCCACTTCCTTCACCAAGCTCCCGTTTTCGACTTTCTCCGAATTCTCCTCTGGTCCAGGAATGAAGAAGGTGTTGACCCAGAAGTGAAACATCTTGTCCTGTCAAAAATGAAACGAGGCATCTTCACAACTCGCCATATCGACCGTCTGTACAGGCGACCTCAGAACGGAAGAATGTCCTAGAGAGGCCAGAGATCAGCTCAGAGCATGAAAGTGAATGTCGAGTCGCCATTCCCATCAGTCTAAAAGTGAATTCTCTCGTTCATTTCTCAGCAATGATGAAATGTGCAAATCTATCCCAAAATAAACCCGTGCCTTTTTCACACAACATTCGGAAAAAGGCAGGGAAAACATAGTACCTTCTTCATCATCTTGTTCTGCTTGTGGAAGAACTCCACCTTGATGTCGCCGCACACAGGCAGGGGCTGCGGAAACTCGAAAAACATGTACTTGTCTTCGCGCCTCGTGTGAGCTGGGTTAGAGGTGTGGATCTTAACCTTCAACTGATACACCACAAACTGTGGATCTGAAAAGTGAACAACACAGTTCTTAAAATACAGCGGGGGGGGGGTTTCCGCTTTTTAAAAGCCCACCATTTTCCAACCGCAATATTCAATGAAGAGAGCAGAGAAGACAAAGGACAGAATAAGTACCACCACTGCCAGAAATATTAATATATAAAAAAGACAAGGTAACAAGTCACATGCTAAGGGCCCTGTTCTGAAGGCATATAAAAGCCCAATAAATGTGATTTTTTTTTAAATAAAAAAAAAGGTGTATGCTACGTTTGAAAACGTCTAAGTACTGTAGTGTGGCGCACACAGGGCATTTTTACACACAGGACTACAAAACACAGCAATAATTCTCTGCTCTGAAAAAAAATGTGAAAAATAAAGACATTGATGAAAAGCTTGATGTTACCCCAATGCCAATTCCCTTTCCTGAACCCGTGTGGAATCTGCTCACTCTTGTTCTTAACAGCGGTATCCCCTTAGAGAAAAAGAAGGAGATTAAAACACCATCCTGCATCCCTGCTGGGGCCCATGACGGCGTTTAGAAATACGCATCGGACACGAACGCACAGGCATACGACAAACACACAGCTTATTTTAATTGAGGAAAAGGCTTAATTCCAAACTAGGTCAGCATGCTGGGCTCGAATCTTTATGTAATCAATCTACCAAGCAGGACAAAGTGAACGGTGGCAAGTGAAAATCCCTCCCCGTTCACTCAATTAGACGTACAGCAAACGAGAGGGGCGATTTACAAACACAAGTATTTCAAAGGAAATGCAAACACAAAAATGGCCACGACGCATGCACCTAAAACACCTTGCGTTTCCCCCGAGCGCCGTTTGGAGAAACGTCATCTATGTTTCTGGAAGGCTATAGCACAGGTGACAAAGGACTGCCACAATTCACAAATGACCACTGTCCAGAAAAACAAAAAAAATCACCCCGGAAAATATGAAACGACGGCTTCGCGCAGGTAAAAATAACACCTGAACTCTCGTGGTGTGTCCATCACATTTTTACATTAGTCTTCAACAGGTCAAAAGGGACTGAAACCCATGATAGGTGTCGCGTCACATGATGTTGGCCTGGGTTTAAAAACGCGCGCACGCACGTTCCAGAACATTACTAATACATAAAGGTCTTTCTACGAGGATGTCCCTAATTCAGAAAAGGGCCCCCTGGAGGGACAGTTTGGGTGAGTGGGGTGTAAAGAGCATCATTGGTAGACACAGAGTACCCACATAAAAACAAAACGTGAGACCCTGCGAGATTCCCAGCGATTCTGACAAGGTTTTTAAAAACACTTCTCAGAAGACAAGAGCCAATCAGACCACCAGTGAGCCAAAGCAAAGAACCAATGCATTCGATGCGCTCTTAACTAGATGAAAGACAAAAAAAGTTAAGATTAAAAACACCAATGTTAACAGGTTGGGGGGGGGGGGGGAGGGGTGCATGCAATATTTTGCAAAGCTTTAGAGAGCAGAAGACACAGGAACACCACGTCTTTTCCCGTACATAGCTAGCTGTGTTTACGAAACAGCGTCAAACAGTTCACTTACAAACTAAAAAAAGCCCCAACGGAACAGAACCCCAGCAGGGAGAAAACAATGCTTCATGCATCTGCCACCACCAGCTATCCACCCTGTGGGGTGTTCATGTGGGATGGAGCACTTACTACACGTTCCACCGCTGAACATGGGGACCGTTTCAAAGACCATCTTGTGAAAGAGCAATGCCACTGGTTTGTACTCCAGCTGGTTCTTCAGCAGGTAGCTGTAGTAGTAGACATACCGCCTCTGGCTGGGAATCGTCACTCCCTGCGAAGAACGGGAAAAATCAACTTCCGAACACAACCCAAGAGCCAAGACAAAATGTACAAATATTAACCAGCGTTTATTTGAAGTCTTTAACTTTTAAAAATGAACTTTTTCACCCACTGGTCAGAGTGGCTTGTGGATTTTAAAAATCACCAGCCATTTTCAACATTTGACCAGCCACATTACTTTTTACAATACAACACAACCTGGTAGAAGGAGGGCTGCTAGAGTAGAAAATCTTTCCAGCCACAATCAAATTTTCTACCCGCATTTTGTTTGATTTAGATAGAGAATAAAAATGTATGTAGTTCCTGGTACTACTTTTCTATAAAAATCAGAATTTATTAACAGATCTACATGGACCCCATGGGCTCCACTAATACCACACACCTATACTAAAAGCTATGGCCCCTATATTCCACAGCTTTAATTAACAATCACAGAGGACAAACACACACAGCCATTGCTTAAAAAAACTAAAGGACCGTGTTAACGGTAATTAAAATGCTCAGTGTCTCGCTCTCGTCACGTTAGGCCCATGCAAACATGCAATTTAAGAACCGTCGCCAGCATCCAGCAGCGGATTGCTAAACGCATCAACGAACCCAATTCAGAACAAAACCACAACCTTCACACGTGAAATATTTGAACTTGCTCTCTCAAGCGACTGATTAAAAAAAAGAGGAAACGTTTTCTGTGGCATGGTTCAAGAGTTGTATCAGAATATATTCAACAAGAGGAGGGCAAAAAAAATAAAAATAAAAGAAAAAGACATTACTCACCTTCTTGTCTCTGGTCCTGACTTCACCGTAGAAGTCTAATGCTTCTTGTGCTTTTAGGAATTTACCCCGGTGTAGCAAGTAAGCACAAATCATGACACCCGTACGTCCCTTTCCTGCTTTACAGTGAATCGCTGCAACATGATTGTCATCTTCACTGAGCCATTGGTCAAGATCTTCACAGAAAGGTTTTATAAGTTCTAGCTGGGGGGGATTGTGGTCTTCAAAGGGGTACTGTGCAACTGCAAAAAAAAACAAAACCGCAGGTCAGGAACCTTTCACGGGGATGCGCGACAAAAACTATTTTCAAAAGAATCTTTTCAAACGTGCGTTGGTACCGTTATGCGGACTTACCTCTGCAGTTAAATTTGGCAGCGTCATAATGTCGTTCTGCGCATCTGAAAACAAAGTGTGGTTTAGAACAAAGACCAATACACCATTGCACAGAAAAGGTATAAATAAAAATAAATTAAAGAGAAAAAAAAGACGACTTTTCATTATCACTTGAATTTTGATTATGTCTAATTTTATCAAGGGATTCAGCTTTTTTAATTCATGCATGCACGTACAGAGAACCAAGGTAAATTACTGTCATTGTGCATGGTACACCTTGCACATTTTCTTTTGAATTGCTGACGCTTTTCCCCAATGAAAAAATCCCAATGAAACTAACAGCACCTTCAAATATTCTGCATTATAATAATTCTGCTGGATTTACTGGTGCGATGGAAGGTATCCCTAAATGGCTCGCTCAAGAACCAAAAAAAAAAAAAGGTTTCAACCAAACTCAATCGTTTCCCAATAAGAACACGATCTGCATGAAATTGGCAAAAAAAAAAACGTGTCAAAGTGACATGACACAATTTGTTACAGAACTGTTCGTACACAGTCCAGCCCCTTTTACAGGAAAAGAGGCACCACCTACTAGGTGAGCTACACACTAGCACCAGGGACGTGACGAAGACTCAACTTAATGTCCGCCAGCTCAATTCTTTTTACGATTCTCATCAGGTTGGCACCATTTCAATACACGTTAGAGGCAGGACATCTGCCACAGATTTAAGGTTTGTCTTTATGGCCTGATCTCTGTATGCCGGCATCACAGAGTCCAGCGGAAATAAATCCACTGTGCCCAGTAAGATGAAGTGTGAGGGAGGAAATTTGCTAATTTTGTGAACATAGTCAATCGCACACGTAAGACAGGAAATAGCTAACAAATATACTTACAGATTATATATCTTGTAATGATTTTTATGCTTCGAGTCCAGAAACCTAGAAGGAAAAAAAAAGAAGAAAGAAATGTAATTTCCAGACATCGCTCGACGCTCCTGGGTTGTGAATCAAAGCGGCCCAAACAACGCGCGCCTCATTCACCGCCCTCGACGCCGTTTCCGTGGACTTTGCATCACGGCGTAGAAATTGCGACAGTAGCCTACTCAAAACGTCCGCGAAACGTTTGCAGCGTTACGACACTTGCGTCGGTTTGCTCAAGACAATGCCAGGTTTCTGCCTTATGGATAAAAGGTTTTCAACCACAGGGCATTCAAAAGGTGGAAGCAATATAGCAATATATCGTACCACAGCCGACGAATGAATGAAACTGCATGATAGAATCAGAAAATATAGGTCATGAAAGTGGCCACAACATGGGCAATCTTACACCATGTTAACGGTTTAGGCCTAACTGTTAATGATCGTTTATGTCCTCGTGTGAACACGTTAACGCACGCGTTTCGCCTCTTTTGACCCCTGCCCCTTGCGGTCTGTCTATATAGAGGCGAGGGCAAATTAAGATTGAAAACCTTTTCTTTAAAGGCACTAAGCTGCCTTAAACAACCCAAAAAAACTGCCTCGTATTCAAGAATACAGCAGAACGCAGGCACCATGCAGCACAAGTAAATCAAGCACAAAAATCCACACTTTTAACACGGGTTTCTACACCATTTCAACCGTTTCAAGTGGGCCCGTAATCCCAGTAAGACGGGACATGCTCCCTTTGTGTCTGCTGTGTATCCACCACATAAAAATCTAACTAATGTTCCGGACACACCCACTACAACTCCCACAATCCTCTGCTGGAGTGATCCATTCCACAAATTTAATATGTATTTTTTTGTTCAAGACTTTAGCTAACAATATAAATCTAAAAAGAAAAAAGCGGCACATGCCAGCACTATTGTGCGATCACATCCTGTTGAAGAACGAAGGAAATTATCTGCGCAATGCAGCCAAGAGCCAAGTCAAGTCACATTATAGTTTTGCCCATTAGCATAAAATGCACTCAGTAATGGGAAATGAACGTTTTAACAAGTTGATAAGGTAACTAAAAGATAAAAGGCTGGACACTGTAAACAGATCGCACTGTAAAATTAAACAGACTCCAGGTCCGTGGTCCGGAGCGATGCGTCCGTCGGCTAGATCCCAGAATCCCACGTCGGAAGTGAAACGAACACACACACATTTCAAGAGAGAACCACTTACCGTACTACGTCATCTATGTTGTTTCTGTAGACACCCTCGAGTCGTTCAGCAGGAAACCCCATGGCAATAATGTTGGGGTATATATCTGAATGCAGAAGTGAAGGAAACCTGGAGTGTGAGATTGAGAGATTCCTATACACATTCAGCAAGAGCGTGGTTAAAGGATACTGCGAACATTTCAAACATACCAAGTCCGAGCATAACAATTACAAACTGAAATCAGTGTGTGTGAGACCCTTTCAACAACTGATATTCCACTGCTACCCGATCCAGAACGGACAGTACAATGTAGACCGGCTAGAATGTGTAACTGAAATAAGCCTGTGTTTCGTGAAAACATCAATACAGGGACCTGTGAAATTTGTGCTGCGGAAAGAAAAAAATTAATAAAATTGAAGCTCTGCAAATTCAAGACCCGAGAACAGAATAAAGCACTTCAGACCACGGCTACAATTTCCACTTATCAAAGGCAAAAAACCATGTGACATTTTTAGTCAAACGGAACTCGACTTCGGCATGGGAAAGGCCTTGAATAATGTAAACGGGTTAAAGTGCATTCTGTATTCCGGTTTCAACCGCAGTATCTCACTGCTGACCGAGGTTGGGACAAATAAACAAAAACATCGTGGCAGTCTCACGTCACAAGTTAGTACGCACTTTTTTAAAATAATTTTTTCCCCTGTTGCACACTTGAACTGAGCAATTACAGCAGGAAATGAGCCACTATGCCTGTAACACTTCACATTGGGAAGAACATCGCGTCAGCTTTAAGAATATAAAGTACAGCACGTACAAAAAAAATATCTCTGAGCACGGATTGGTTTAGACTTTAAAACAACGTTAATACATTAATTTATAATAAAACAAGTCAGTTTTCTATTAGAAAGGGAGGTTAGACTACATATCTAGCCGGTCAGCCAAATGCGTGCAACTGTTTAATGAACTTAATAAACCTAGCCTGTTGCAATCAGATAGCCTGGCAACTACCTACAATAACAACGCAGCAGAATTTGTGTTTCATGCCATTTGCTCAGCTATCAAAGGTAGTTGGCTAGCAAGCTAGTCAATTATTAACTGCATATCAGAATGGAAGTATTAATTTTAGGTGGTTTCAAAAAGGAAATCCAGGGCATGAAATGAACCGTTTCACCCACTGACCAGAGTGGCTTGAGGATTCTAAAAGTCACCAACCATATACAACATGTTACCAGTCACACTTCCTTTTACAATGCAACTATACTATGGTTGGCTACCTGTCACAGTGGCTGCTAGAGTAGCAAATCTTACCAGCCACAATCAAAATTTTACCAGCATTTGGCTGGTGGCTGCTGTTAATTACACACCCTGAAAATATTTTGTGAAAATAAATCATACAAAAGTTAATATGTCCTGCACTGCGGAGCTAAGGAGGTTTAAGTAAGTGGTGTATTCACGTGGAAATTATATGACTATCGAGGTCAAGTTCAACCATTTAAAAATGAAGGTACGAGTAAACTGGATAGCTATTCTGTGACAAAATGGTAACAAAGCAGTCTTCATATAAAAACTGCTATGGTCCATTCTTTAGCACAGAAAATACAAATAAATCAAACTCATTTTATCACTGCTTAAAAATATTTTTTTTTTTTAAAAAGCACGTCCAAGGGAGTGAATGTTATAACCACTGTATCAAACCAAACGTATGTCAGATTGTGTTGATAACCCTGGACAGCCAACTGCTTCATATCAATATCAACATAATACACTGGGGGACCATTTTAACAAAGTCAAAACACTGCGGGGGGGGGGGGCTTTGATAGGGAACACCAGTTACAGAAGTGTTGTGGGACGTGGGATCATCACCCATAGTATACCCACGCGAGTACTTTTCCAATGCATTCCCCACCCAAAAACTACATAACTAAATTGAAATTACACTACCCTTACAGTGTCTCAGATGAGGATCAAAAGGCGCACGCTCCAGGAACATGGAAGCCCGTTCTCTGGCAATGAGTCAACACTTGTACGGCCCAGGTACCATCATTTGCTTAATCAAAAGCCTCCTTTTTCTACAGGCTGGGTTGTATCAAAGGTTCAGTGACATCGCTAGCCCTACCTTCTACTGCACGGGGCATCAGAAAACGCTGACATCGGTTTTTAGCAAGGTAGCGCATCATCCGCTACAACCGCCGCCGCTGTCAAATCGGTGCAAAAAATACAAATGAATTCAATCTGAATTAAGTCATGGGAGGTTTTTAGGAGGTTTCAAAAAGACCAATACTATCAAGAGTTTGGTGCCCCATTTAAAAAGGCAAAAATGTCAGAACCATTCAACATTAGAGAGAGAAACAGAGTGCAAATGAAGTATTCTTTCATTCAAAGAATGCTGTCAGTCAGACTGTCCAGACTCTAAAGCCAGACAAGGGTGCATCTCATTTTTTTGTTGCTGCACTGAGGTTAATTAAATCACATAGTAATGTAAATTACTGCAGTCAAAGACCAACAGTGTCTCTCTGTTTTTTCAAACAAAGACATACAATATCCAACACAAATATAAAAATAAAAAAATAGACCCATCATATTTGGGTTTTGTCAAATTAACCTGTAGTTACACAACCGTGTTATTATGTGCAAAACAAAAGCCACTCGGCCGGCATTAACGTTTTATAGACTCATTCCGAAAATTCTGAAAAACTCATCCTAGAACGTGTCCGATTTTCTCTGACATTTTTGGTTTTGGAATTTCTATCAATTTATGTACATGCCAGACAAAAGAAAAGGGGAATAGTGCACATGGACATAATGGAAATCAACATTACCTTTATATATTTTTCTTTTGTTTTTAAGGGAATACTTTTACCCAAGTGTAATGTCATAACAGCTAAAGAGCAATGGTAATACCATTACATTAAACACATCCCCGCTTCAAACTGCAATGGGAGCACGGAGAACAGGAACCTTGTTAATGTGGAACAGATGGTCATCCCCATAAGAGGCATAGGAACGGAGTACTTCTAGTAGATCTAGCAGGCATCGCAAGGGCACGAAGTCAATCGTACAACGCCACGACCGAACATGAGGCCGTTCTCTTTAAAAACAAACTGTGACAGATCAAGGCACGTCTCTCCAGTTATCCTAGGAGGATCACTGCATGCTGGGCGTACAAGTCACGCAGCGAGTCTGCCCAAAAATTAAAGAGGAGGATTTTCTGCAGGGACGACAAATCGGTCATTTTTCGTTTTTCCCCCAAAAGCTAGTCATTGGAAAAGGTCAACTAAAACTGACCCTGATTTCATTACATTTTTTAAATATATGAATGAACAGACACGCGCACGCACACGACGTGTTCCTCGAGTAGCAATCCATGTCGTAGTGGGGACTGGGGTATGCACAGCCTTTCAAATTACGCTAGTTACATACAATATTACTGCTGGAAATCCCTTGCCCTAATAGAACATTCTACATCGTAAATGGCCTTCATGTGGTAGAGTTTGTAGACGCGTCTTAAAACAAGCAAAAAGGAAAGACGTCAGGAAACAAGGTCTCAAAGTCATAATGTTGCTTTCGAGCATTCACGTGGCTGTCTGCTCAGGAGATCCGAGAGGGTTACCTACAGAGTCGACCCTGCTCAAGTGAACAGTATTTACACAAACCCAACCCTGCCCTCACCAAAGGACACATCAGACTGCCGCCATGCTGCCCAGTAACACCCAAAAGACTAACAACGATGATAAGCAAAGGGAGAGGATGACATAATGTATGCCATTAAAACACACAGCCCGGTGCCTATGTCACGTCACAATTCAAATGTGTTTTATACCATAGTGAACATTGAGTGCTCTTGTAAGCATGCAAACTAGATCTAGATCACCTAGTTCTTAACTACTGGCAAAATAAGCATTTTCCGCTGGGATGCATGAAGCACCAAATTCAAGAACAGGTAAAACGGCACAAAACGGTATTAATAGAGCCACGTTCATCCCAAAAAAAGCAGGAGAATACGCATAATTCATGTCACTGGAACTATGATTCATGACGTCACTGATTTTGGGAGCTTTGTCTAAATGTCCAGCGATGTAGCAAAACTGGAAGCGCGCCTTCCGTTTATTACATTTACACCCACCAGTCAAGATGGCCACGCTTAATAAAGAAATGAGTCACAGCCACAGAAGCGGTGTTGAGAGCTTAGCGGCACTTCTGCAGTCCTTCACGCGCATGCCCTGCGCCGAGAGAGGAGAACCGGCACCGAACTAGTTAACCTTCGGAGCAGAGAGGCAACAACCTGCACCTAAACACTGGCATCCAATATTACATTTATTGAAAATTTCCAGGCGAAACATTCCTTCTATAGTAGACCTTATTTAGACAAAAGTGCAACTGCCTTCTGGGGTGACTTCTGAGCGATGGCCAGAGTATTTATGGACACCTATAGAAAGGGTATTCAGCAGCATTGCTGCATGTCATTTCTCAGTTAGCCTCCAATAACACCTCCAATACATTTCTGAACATAAGATTTTGTTTAGCCTAAATCCTGACATTTATGAGAAAAACATGATACTGGGCAGAACAGACGGGGGTCTTTTACTAAAAATAAATGGCTGGACGTAACCAATCGCCTTCGAGCATATTTACACATGATTACTATTAGAAAGGACATGAATTAATAAAGGTGATACATTTCAAATGTACAGTTGTGGTCCCTACACAGAGACAAATGGAAGTGACGGCGAACTTGATTTCTTACCATCACTATATGTATATCTAAAAATGAGATTAGGTACTTTCTGAAGCTTATCACAGAAATCAAATTCTTTTAATAAAACTCTCTGGTAAAAATCAAGACTTAAAACCCATCTTTGACAGACTCGCAGCCTGAACTGAAGAAAGCCTCAGAAGCCGTCTAAACCTTAATCGTAATACTAGGACCAGGGTGCGAAATTAACCTTTTCACCCACCCGCCAAAGTGCCTTGTGGATTTTAGAAATCACCAGCCATTTTCAACATTTTACCAGCCACATTACCTTTTACAATCTAACACAACCTGGTTGGTTACTGGCCAAAGTGGCTACTAGAGTAAAAATCTTACCAGCCATAACCAAAATTTTAACAGCATTTGGCTGGTGTTCATTTCACACGAGGACAAAGGACATACTTTGCATTCAAACTACATCTGGGGTACAATTCACTGGACCCACTAGTCCTATTGTACATATGCATCTGATAAAAATACTGTGAACACAACTGCTGCTTGCATGTATGGCTTACAGAATAAAGAGGCTGAATGAATGATTTCGCAACAACTCCTGTAAGGGAATGCATGCAACACAGAAATGTAGGGCTGCACAATTCATCTAATTTTACTAAACAAGAATTTAAGGCACAGAAAACTCATTTTACTGCACTCTCTTGGTGTTCTATATTAAATCAAGCACTCCTATTTTACCTCCCTCACAGTAGAGGGTTAGGGTTAGAACATATAAACATTATTCTCTTCATCCAAAATGTTAAAGTGCAATAGAAGCATTACGTTCCGAAAACCAATGAAAAATCGTGTTAAATAATCGTGATCTCAATATTGACTAAAATCATTGTGATTACAATTTTTTGCCATACTCGTGCAGCCCTGTAGAAATGTTCATGGTCCAAAATATTGCGTAAACTCGTTTGCTTCGTGCTTGTACATCGTGTAGCTCGGTGACAAAGACATCATGATGCAGCACGAGCAAACACTTGAGAAATCTTGACAACTTTTTTTAAACGGGCGCCGTCTGGAGCGCCACACAAACTTTCACAAACTGAAGGCATGGGATGATGACCGAGGGGCCACAATCAATCCTTCAGAGGACGGGATATTAATAGTATATGCAGAATTCATGCAAGTGATCAGGTGGTAAAATCAGTAATGGTAGGGGGTACGTGAGATTCCAAGGTTAATGTTTGACCACATCTGCAATCCTTGTATACCTGTGAACAGAGCAGTACATTTAAGATGTCACCATTTCTCTATGACATTAAGCTGCTAGCTTGTTTTATGATGGGTCAGCGTCCTGGCTATTAACTACACTAGCGGCCCATTTCAAAAGTTTTGTACAAGCAATGTCACTTTTTTTGACAGTAATTATCATGTTCCAGGACACATTTGATGCCACTGCTTAAAATCAACTTCTCGTATGACCCTGAGAATCTGAAACTATCATTAAATGATGAAGAAAGCTACTTCAGCGTCCTGCACTTTTTAAAATATCACAGACCCAACCTCCCCCCTTCCACCACATACTCAACAACTGCATAGGTTCTGTCCAGTTGCTGAGCAGGTGTTTTTCAAATGAATGAATTTCAGAATTAAAAAGAAATTAATTTGTGAGGTAGTAGATAAGGTGAGAGGGTTAAATGAGTAGGCAAAACTACTATGAAGGCTCAAAAGGTTTGAGACACTACCATATTTTACAGTATATAAAAACTACCATATTATACAGCATATAAAAACTACCATATTATACATCATATAAAAACTACCATATTATACAGCGGTAATATAGGACTAGGTAAAGCCACTAGAATAAAAACAAATGTACATATCAAAACAAAACCTACTTTAAAAATCACCAATGCTGCCAATGTAGAACTGTGTTAATTGGTAAACCATTACTTTATGCACCTATATATACATTTATATATGTTTTTTTATATTATACAAAGGTGGGACATGTATCCACCCTGTGAGATAATAAGAATGTATTTATAGTCATACAAAATCATAGCAATTTATAAAATATAAAACTACTGATTATCAGTTAACCCACGCAACACAAGTTACATTTTATACTCAAAATTTGAGCATAATTTGTAATGTGCGCATTGGGTAACAGCAACAAACGGGAGACGTCATTTCACAACAATTGAGAAGAAATTCCAAGCTAAATTGAACGCGTTTATTGAATTACTAGCTCATTTCTAAAACCCATTTTATTGCACTGCAAAAGCTAGACACACAAACGCCACCGCTGATGCAAGGCCACTACACTATTTTAAGCCAATTCCTAGAACTCAGAACATTACATAACTGGAGAAGCCATGATGTTTTACCACCAAGCCAGCAGCAATATGGGGGTACTTCATCTATCAAGATTTATAGTTAAAATATTCATCTCCTTAAAATCATTTATTCAACTTTTGATGGAGGGGGTTAATTCACATCACCTTATGCTTCATTTCAATGTACTCCAACAGGAAATGCAGAGCAACACCGATAAAATTATGTTCTATGATTGTGGCACTAAAATAAAAGTCACCTCCTACTACCCTTTGTATAACACGTTGTTACTTCAACAAAATGGCCTGAACCAATTCAACATTGAAAACTGGGTAAACTCAGGCAATGTCACCCTCGTCAATTTTGTCATTTCCATACACAAGGCTTGTGAACGCTCACAAAATGTAATTACGAAGAAAACGTTTTACAGTACAATGCCTTTCCATCAGATGCTGATCGATCTTCAGCTTTTAACCTTCAATTAAGATCCACGATTCCTGGGAATCTGGGAAACTAATCTGATCTGATTTTGGTTAATAAAGACATGGGATCAACATTCAACCTCAGCCATAAATTCTGGTGCCAAACAGTAGGAAATACAATGAAGCATAATTCCACTAAAACATTAGGACATTTTAGTTTCACATGCTAATCTCCCTATACTGCTTCACTGTTGTGAATTTAGGGGGAAAAGATAATCCCAAATTCATGTCAGGGGAACCTTCCACCTGGTGCCCTAGAAATAAATTCTGCATGCAGACCAGTAAACGAGGTCCCCAAAGCCCCTGCTATTTAGCCTGATACTACTAATATTACACTTACAGATCAGAAGAAACTATCTGCCTAACGACCAGAATCCTACATTTTAACATTATGACAGATTGTAAAGGAGAGACATCACAGTAGATTCTGCATGTTGCTTTCGTGCCAATACAAAATGTTCACTGCTTGCGGTCTTCATGCATCCTCCTGACCACTAAACATATATTCCCCACGTAGCAGTTAAGTATTTATGGTTACAGAATGGAGGTCTTAAAACGTGAAGCTTCATATATCTTAGCACCTTCGCCCATAGACCATGGTATAGCTAAATACTTTAATGGATACACGCATAAACTAATTACATCACAAGATAAACGCGTTCGCACTCGGTAAAATACTTTGATCAAACGGCATACCTCAAAGCAGGGCTCTGGGTTAATGGATACATAAAAGGTGAAACCGGGGACCACTAAAACGCACTGAAAATAAACTGCATAGGCTCATTTGCTCCATATTCAGGTGTCAACTTTTTACTTGCTTATAAAAAGCACGAAAATCCACTTCATCCACTTGCACATTTCTTTCAAAAACCAAGATCCTAAATTCACGAAATAATTACCCAAAGTGAGACCTAAATGTTAAATAATCTAACGTAGGGCTACTGGGACCACAGGCAGAAAATACTCCTAACTTCCAAGTTAACGTTACTATCAAGCTAGTTTACGTTAGTGAACTTGATAGCGTTACCAATGCTTAGCAGCTATTTTAAATAACGTTAAGACAGTTTCACTTTAAGGTGGACGTTACTGGCATCTTTATTCTTATGAATATATAGCTAGTGGAGTTATTAATTGGGTTTGTATGTCTTACGTTACCCAAGTTAACTAACTTAGCAAACTGAACGACCAGATGGAGAATTGGTGAGCAAGCTTGCTAATGTAGCTGAATAGAAATGCTCTAAAGGAATGTTTGATCGTAGCTAGCGAAATTGAGTGGCTTTGTGTAGCCAACTAGGTAACAAGCTACCTAGCATAACATAAAATAGTCGTGTGATTTTCTGCAAGCTGCTGATGCAATGATGGCTCTTTGTGTGGCACTGATTTTGAATTTAATCTGATCCATAGCTTGATCTAGGCCAAGACCCTATCGCGCTGTAAATGAGTCCTATTGTTGTGTTTCAGTCGACGACCATTCAAGAAAATTAAAAGCATAAGAAATGTTTTCCTGCTAGAGCTCCTATAACGTTACGTTACAAAAGTATGTATCGGTCAAGCTGTCAAGGTATTCAAGACTGCATTCCTCATTGCCTTGCGCTACAGCTAGCTAACGCTAACCCAATAGTCTCACTAACGTTAGCTTTTAGCTTCCGAAGCGTTTAGTTTAGCAACAAGACAACTGTACTCGTTAGCTTGCTTGAGCTAACTGTCAAATCCAGCTCGCTAGCTAGTAGTCAGTACCACCAGACGGGAAAAGCAAGACCTCCCTAGCTAGCGATCTCCTGGCGGATACAGATCTTACGTACATCTATAGTTAGCCATCTTCAGCACTCGCTCGTCATAAAATCAAAAGGGTGAATTACCTTATCAAAGAAAGGCTATAAAATTAAATGTTTGAATAAAGAGGATACAGGTCAAGTCCAAGTCAAACCCATCTTCCTGGTATCTCCTTTTGTTTCGACTGACAATTTCCTTTATGATCGCAGCCATCGCCGTGACAGGAGTCTTTAGGGTTTTGAAATTAAAAGAAAGTATTGTTGCCTTGGTTTTGAAATGCCTTTGTCGGACGGTCGATCTCCCTTTTTGCTCTCTTGAATCCGCAGTCCTCTCGCCGTCACTGGTTGTCGTTGTGGACTATTAGAATGGCTTCGGCTAACGTTACTGGATCATAAAGGAGGGCCTTGCTCCGCTCCTCCACAGGCCCGGCTTCCACGATCCCCTAATCTGTCTACAAATGCCCCAAGTGAACAGGTACTCAATTCTCCAGCTTCCCAACTTTAATGTTTTAAAAACGGCCCAAGTCTCTGAATCTGCCACAGCCGCCGTGGTTGAGTTGAAAAAGCGGAGAGAAAACCTCTCCAGCGATTCTAACCCAGAATATTGTGACAGACACTCTCTCAGCGCACACACACGTAGCTAGCTAGCTACATAGCTAGCTATATTTTTGTTAAAATCCAAAGCCCTTCAACCGAGCAATCCTCGTCGTCCAAATGTCAGCCAATGTAGAACAAAATTGACAGCCTCCACCTTTAAAAATAAATTCGATTAAATATGTATATTTAAAAGTATGTTAAAATGAATTTTCAGGGATTTTCCTGAGAAATCCTTTTCCTTTTCTCGTTTCTCTCCAGCTAAACTCTCAAACTTCCATCATGGCTTCCGACAGCGAAAAAAGACTAGGTATATATTGCATATCCTGCCGCCATGCAAATAGTTCTACTATTGCATCTTTTGAATGCAACACAGTCCAGATAATTTGTCGTGAAATACACACCAGGATGACAAAAATGGTCAAGTCTCTGAAAATATGCCGTATTAAAGATAGCGACGCGTAAAATGCTTTGTTTGCGTGCGCTTTACTCCTTCATTGAGAGCGGAAGGACACAGACACACCGCAGGGAACTCTTTTCTCTGCCAAAGGAAGGTCACGTGTTTCAATAATTGGGGAAGTTTCCAATATTTTATGTGTCGTTTCGCGCTAATACCAGAGGTTTTGCCTTAGGTGCTGCGTATTTGGGTTATCCATAGATTAATATTTAGCTATAATTGTTACAATCATATGGCACGATTGAAGCTTATATAGCTTGTACAGTAAGCTGCCAAAACAATCGCTAGTTAATGTTATCTATCTGGCAAGAAAAAAAAAGAAAAAGCCAAAAATCAGAAAGCCAGCTAGCCAGCCAGCTAGCTAACCAGTCTAACAATGGAAGCCAGAAAACTTGTGAAGTGCTTACGCAAGCAGAAAAGTAAAAGTTGCCAGCTAGAGTACGCACAAGCCATGCTATTCGCATAAGAGGCGAGGGACGCGTTTTTTAATTTCTTTTTTTATTTTATTTTACATAATTGCAATATATCGTGTTCTGAAAAATATTACTGTCTATATGTAACATTGTGATGGAGAGATCACAAGCTGCACAGCGAGCTATGAAAGTAAAAGCTTCCCTCACATCCATATCTTCTCTCTCTTTTTTTGGGGGGTGGAATGTTCTCGTCAACGGCGTGGAATTAAATACTTATTCTATAGCGCCACCTGTCAGGTTTCAGCGGAATACTACGAAATATAAAGCTTTTGTGTTTGCACCTTGCACTTTCCACTTCCTGGATCTTGACACAAAATCCCGGGAAGTTCATTCGATGTAGTTCAAGACCCTCGCAGATTATAAAAATTGCATAGTAGCTACTTACTAATTACAGAGCAGTCGCAAAGGGGATGTATTGAAGGTCAGGTCTACACAGGGAAAAAGTACTCCCAGAATGCATGGGAACATGCATTCACAGGTATGTTATTAAACTGACCCCAAATGCATGCGACCCTTTAATGCATTGTGAATAGGTGGGAAATGTGTACAATTATATTTGCAGATGGTTCATTAAAAGGAAATCCTCATTGTGCTTTCTGATGAAATTCAGCCACATTTCACAAATTTTGAAAGATTTCCATACAAAATCCATCCCAATGTTCATTGCACTCACTCCCTAGTACATTACTCTCAGCAGACAAAGCACATTAGTACTGGGTAATAACTAACAAATATTAATTAATATTACTATTTTGATTAAACAAGACAACTGTTCTATGTCACATAATCAATTGCAATTTATAATTTGGATCAAACACACATAAAAAGATGTGTCATAGTTTTTACCTCCAGAAAATAAATTATACCATGCATTTCTTCTTTACACTGGCATTACACTGGCAATGCAAAGTGAGTATATGCATTCTGAGTGAATAATTAGTAGCCTACATATTTTGATCTATTCTGGCCTATAGAAATGTCCTAAAAGAAAAATCTATGGGTCGAAAATAGATCAAAATATGTATAAATGTTTGAGTCATGTGTGACCTATTCAGATCTAGACATGTCTAGACCCCCAAATCACTTGTTGGCTACACAATAATAATAATAATAATAATAATAATGAAGATGGTTCTATTATGGTAATGCACTAGCATGTGCAAGGCAGAGGCTTCAAAAACTGTGATTAGCAATTTGACTTTAATGCCAGCCAGGTTCTATGTATTAAATTGCACACAAGGCAACCGTATTGGCTCCACCACAACTTTATCTGAGAATGATAAGGTTGTACCATCACATTAGTGAGAAAATGCACTGAAATCTGGTTAATGACTGTGATTTAGTCATACACATTGTTAGCTGCTGATATTGAATAAAGTTTCTGAGGTTATTTCATAGTATTGTTTTAGAGTTATATGGCTACTTTATGGAATAGGCTACCCCCAGAGAATAACTGATGTTACGTGTTATATTAAATCAAATACCTTTATTGCACATGTGATTTTGATGTATTAATTCATTATAATTATGTAATGTTAATCACTCTTGTGTGTGAAAGCTACAAACACGTTCTATTTGTACTAGCTCTACCTGATGCAACTGACTTTTTTTTACATTTAAAAGTTTTACTTAATTTATGTTTTTAATAACAAAGATACACCAGGTCACTGGAAATAATGATTGTATAGCATAAGACGTATGGCATGTATCTATGTAAATTATGTCATTTGTATTGCCCTTTCCCTAACTAACTTTAGGATTATCTAAGGCAGTGGACATATAATAGCAAGCTATGGTTTTATACAGAGAAAGAAAAAATAGTAGGAATTTGTTAAAACGCCGAGGACAACTTTAATCTTTTGCAAAGTAAGAATAGTATAACCTTTGTTGTAGGTTCACGAGTGAAATACCACTAGCCTATACATTTTCAAATTATTCACCTGCAAAATTTGTCAATCGTCAAGACGGTAATGTAGCCTACTCAGAAGACTCAGAATGAACATTCACCGCTAGGCGGAGTGATATCGTGTATGCTAAGAACGCCTTTTGTTTCAGGAGGTTTACGTCATCCTACTCAGTGATTTTGTGTAGTTTGACTTTTCCGAAGCTGTTTATTCACGACTATCAATTTACAACAGGCGTAGCGCATATAATTTTGTTTTGATACTTTCTGTTTAATAATTTCTGTTTAATAATTTCTGTTTATCAAACCAATCAAAGCCAAGGGTAGCTATAGATAGTTAGTTAAAATCAGTGAATTTGCGCAGGACTAAATATAGGCTAATCTAGTCGTCAGTGCAAGTGTGCAACATACGTTTTTTATTCTGTCATACATTGTGCTATGTTGGTATAAAGGGAAATGTAGTTTATTGACGATACTTTATTTTAATTATTTTCTAAAGGTGGATGCACACATTAACTACCTTAGTTGCAGAAAAAAATACGTAGCGGAACCTTTTTAAAAAAAAAAAATGTTTCCATCACGGCAGTTTAAGTAGTGAGACTTTATATCACCTTTTCAACTTCCTGGATCTTGACTCAAAACTAGAAACGATTGACAAGTGTGGAGGGTGGAGGTAAGTATGTCTCCTCGTAACTTCATTAATGTATTTGTGTCGTACAATAATACAGATAACTCATATTAATAATGTTTGTGCTGACGTTGTTACGCTCACATAGTCAGCTACGTTGTCCGACGCATAAAGCCAGCACATTCGAAGAGAGCCAACCCGATCATTGCTAGCTAACGAAGCAAGCTAAATAGAAGGTCATCTTCTTAGCTTTCGGTTTTATAATTGAAAGTGAACACCGTCATAAATTAGCATACCAAAATGGGCCTAACTGGCTAGCTAGTCGCATATAGCTGCACCCATAGCCTGTGAACACTGTCGTTTGGTCCCCAATTTTACATTTGCTGGACAGCGTGTTGGTTTCTTGTCAAGCTACAAAGTTGGCTATCCTAGCTCGCATTGTAACTAACGTTAGGTATCGTGACATTCGGGTTGTTTGCCATTGCGACCAGCAGTGTGGCCAATATACCAGTAGTTTCACATTCGACAGCTTACCTGGTAGCGAATGACATTCTAAGCGCCCTTGCAGTTAGTTGGATAATAAACATGAGGGTCTTCACTTACGTTAGCAAAGTGAAACTTGGCTCATCTGAACCAGGTAGTTTGTCATATTTATAAAGGTTAGCCACCTTTATAAATATTTTGAATTTGATGATTGGATGAGTGCCTGTGTTACTTCAAAATACAAAGGTTAGCCGGCTAACTCCTTAATCCCGCTTTGTGAAATACCCACAGGCCCCTTCTTTGTGAGTTCATTAAGAAAAATCAAAACTAGCTGTATAGTCCACTGGAGCTGTTACCTGAAGAGATTGCGCAATACCATTTAGAAAAAGTGCTTTTGGTAGTCAGCCTTTTCATATCGAACAGCAAAAAATTGGAACACTGTACCCACGGAACTACGGGACATCACATCTTTTAATTCTTTTACAAAATCTGTTAAACAGTGTAGTATAATGTGTAGTATAATGGTTAAGGAACTGGACTTGGAACCGAAAGGTTGCAGGTTCGATTCCCAGGTAGGACACTGCCGTTGTACCCTTGAGCAAGGTACTTAACCTGACTTGCTTCAGTATATATCCAGCTGTATGAATGGATAAATGTAATAAGAAGTTGTAAGTCGCTCTGGATAAGAGCGTCTGCTAAATGCCTGTAATGTCTGTAATGTAACAATACTTATTGGACTGTCTGTGCTGTATGCTATATGTGTCGCTTGCTGCTTGTCCCTTATGTTCTGCTGTGTGTGCTCTATCTGCTCAATGTGTTGCTATGTACTGCATGATGTTATGCGTGTACTGGGGACTTGATGATGCTTATTTGTTGCTGTCTATATGCTATTATATCATGATTTCTATTTTATCCTTTTCCATCTACCTGGCCAGGGACTAGAGATGAAAATGTGCCATAATCTGCCACATTTTACATTATGTTTATTAATGTGCAATGCATCGTCCTTTCTTTAGATAATGAAAGCTTAAAGCGAATAGAGCAAGCAAACGGGTGACTTTTCCGATATAGGTTTCACTTTTATTTTCGTCTATAAAGTTCCCGATTAAAGCAAACTAATAAGGTTTGCTGTTAATCGCTTTAGCGAATGGTTCTAGCATCTTTGATTTGTAAAATGTGTTAATTTCAAACTATGCTCTTCGTTGTTCCGACTAGATTCCGTGAAGACCATGGTGCTGAAAGATATTCCTGCCGATAATTTTACTCGACCCCTGGGCCGCAACGAAGTCATTGGCCTACTTTTCCGTCTGACCATATTTGGCGCAGTGACTTATTTTACCATTAAATGGATGGTAGATGCTATTGATCCCACAAGGAAACAAAAAGTTGAAGCACAGAAACAGGTGAGGTGTAAAGCAAAATAATTTATTTTAGTGCTATTACTGCAGTGTTCCAGTTTCATAATATTTTTAATACTGTCGAACATTCCCAAGTATCCTTTCATATTGAATTTGGCTGTGGCTTCTTTGGCAGGCTGAGAAGCTCATGAGGCAGATTGGTGTGAAGAATGTCAAGTTGTCAGAGTATGAGATGAGCATTGCTGCTCATTTGGTTGACCCTTTAAGTATGCAGGTAACGGATGTTTATTTGTTGTATTTGAATCATTTTGCCTCTAAAGATCAATGTTATTTAAATATGGCAGGATCCCATGCCTTAGCCAAGCATTCCTTGAAGCTTTAGGGGCCATGTCCAGAGCCAGAGATAGTGGGAGAGTTTAAATTAGCTCTGCACCCAACCGTTTACACCTTAGCAAAGTATTTTTATGTCTATTGAACTTGCCCAAATATGGAAGGACATAATCAGTGGGGAATACAAAATGATGCCTTACATCGGAGCAGTTCTTTACTGCAGGTCATTTGGAAAGCACAAGTTGTCGTCATCTTTTTTTTTTTCTTCTTCTTTGGAACGAAACTGGGGTGTTTTGTACAGGGTGACTGCTCCACCATGTGAACACTGTGTGGTGCTGCAGGGCTGTGAAACATGAGCCAAAATGGAGGGTCAGATTCTCCTTTGTGGTTCCTGCTTTAATCACGATGGGCCTCATTCACCAACCATTCCATGAACAAATTTGTTCTTAAGACTTTCTTTAAACCGTTTTTATGAACATTCTGACATTTACCAATGTTTTCTTAATTGGGATTTCTTTCTTGGTTTCAACAGAAGCTCAGAACGCAAGCATCAGTTAATCTCGAAAATGTTTGTAAAAACGTTTTAAAGAATGTCTTAAGAACAAATTTGTTCATGGAGTGGTTGGTGAATAAGGCCCATTGTGATTAAAGCAGGAACCAACATAGGGGAATCTGACCCTCCATTTTGGCTCATGTTTCACAGCCCTGCAGCACCACACAGTGTTCACACGGTGGAGCAGTAGAATCACTGGTGAATGAGGCCAAATGTGTTTATGCAAAAAAAAAAGAAAAAGAAAAAAAGAGATGCCTTCACCATGGTTGAACTGATGGGTTTACCCTCCTGAAATGGGAAGAGTAATTTAGCCTTCTTACTATTCTAAAATGACCAATGTGACCCGTGTCCTTGCAGGTCCAGTGGAGTGATATTGCTGGCTTGGATGATGTAATCACTGAACTGAAAGACACAGTCATACTTCCCGTCCAGAAGCGACACTTGTTTGAGGGATCCAGGCTGCTCCAGCCACCAAAAGGTGGGGCTACAGGTTCATTCCTGTTCATAAAAGTATTGGACAGGCTTACATATCCACATTGCAAGAAGTTAAGATTATTATTATAATTTTACCTTTAGTGAACCAGGTACGTGATCTGAAAACCCTTCTGTCGCAGTGACCGTGTGGGTAGGGAAATCAAGGTTTTGTGTAGCAGTTGGTATTGTGGGAATTTGACCAGGAGACCCTGGTTAATACCCCTCTTTCAAAAATTTCTGTGGGATCCACAATTCAAAGACCACAGTGAATCAGGACCTTTGTTTAAAGGTTGTATCAGCGATTTTGGGTGACGTCACTTCTGAAGCGAAATCCCAAACAAACAGAGCCAGCTCCAGCTCAGAGCCAATTATGTTATGTTTTAAAAAATAGTGTTCAAGTATCCAGAATTATAACCACGTTAATAACGTTTGTAAGAAACCAAACCGTTTGTAAATCCGTCAAGATTTCAGCGAGATAAGAGTATTAGCGTATTAGTATCACCCACCCCTTGTCGGTGATTGGTTGGAATACTGTTTATTTTGGTTTTGAGTGGTTGGTAGTACCATTTGTTTTTGTGTACGATCTCGGAGCATAGGCTGCCTACAGAGACGCAGTTTTTTGACGGCCTGCTTATGGGGCGGGCAGCTAGCGGATCGTGAGGAAAAATCAGATGAATGTGATCATTTATGTTTCGACCCAAAATCGCTGATACAACCTTTAACGTTTGCAGCAAAGTGTCCCATCACTATGCTGGGGCATTGGATTTCTATTGTCTTGAGGTAGTGTGCCCCCTTCTGGCCCACCAGCACCTTGCAGTGGCAAATTAGTTTTCCAAGGAGCCCTGCCATTCAAGTACTAACCAGCCCACACTTACTTTGCTTCGGCAGTTTGATACGAGGAGGCTACAGAAACGGTGATATGGTTGCTGGCTGCCTTTTGTCAAGGCTCTTTTTAAGGCCCTTTTTAAAAAATGTTTTAGGTGTAGCCTTTTGACCTGTCCTCTTACCTTACGGCCCTTTCTCCAGGTGTGCTGTTGTATGGGCCTCCTGGCTGTGGCAAGACGCTGATCGCTAAGGCCACTGCCAAAGAGGCAGGTTTCCGCTTCATCAACCTGCAGCCGTCCACCCTCACAGACAAGTGGTACGGAGAGTCCCAGAAACTGGCGGCTGCTGTGTTCTCGCTGGCCATCAAGCTGCAGCCCTCCATCATCTTCATCGATGAGATTGGTAACTTTCACGTTTTGCTCCTCTCCTCAGTTGTCTGAGGTGATTTTTGATGAGTGTTGGGGGAAATGTCCGGGTAACCATGGCTACACGGTTGACGGCGAATTCAGTACTCGTGTTGTCTTAAGACGTGCTCCACAGCACGGCTAACGGCTAACTGTTCTTCAAACAGGGTGTCCGCGGATCCTTAAAAAGTCTTAAATTCATTTATCTAAATTAAAGGCCTGAAAAAGTCTTAAATTCATTAAATTGTCTTAAAATGGTATTAAATTCATTACTCAAAGGTCTTAAAAAATGTACGGGGGAGAGAACTATTTTTTTTTTATTACGCTCCGTTTGTGTTGTGAAGAGGTTCATTTAAATATTGAGATGCGCGAGGAGAGGGCGTGCAGAGAGTGCGAACCACCACTCCAGTCGACTCGTGAAGTGACATTTTTTCCTAATACGTTAGCCTGGCTAAATTTACCAGAAAATTGCACACCGGTACGGCTCATCCCCCTTCGCTGCAGCTCCACCATGGGGAAGTGCAAATTTAATGCACTGTGGTTGGAGAACGGCAACTTTTCTCCGTGGCTTAAGTCTGTGCTAGGTAATCCCGACGAAGCAAGGTGCGCGTTTTGCAAGAAATCGTTTAAACTAGGAACCATGGGGATTAAGGCGGTAGAATCCCACATGCAATGTGAGAAACATAAGATTGCCGCAAAAAGCCACGAACAAACCCCAGGGATTTCGCAATTTTGTTCCAGTGCCTCTGCCGCTGCCGCAGTAGCACAGCCGACAGTCTCAAGTAACCTACGGCTAGCTAGCACTAGCACTAACGTTAGCACTTTTCCACCAACTGCAAGTTCAGGCGATCTCCGAACAACGTTTGGCTCTACCCCCACGCTACAAGCGGAGGTGCTGTGGACTCTTCACACAGTGGCGAAGCATCAACGAGGGCATGCAGGAGTGTGTACTAATGTGAAATGTTGAAGTAGGAATTTATGATCACTTTTAAGCGCTGTTGTCACTTGCTAAGAATATTAAGGACACCATGCTTGGACATTAGGTTATTGAGCTATTTATTTTGCTGTACAGTTCTGCCTTGCACTTGAAGTAAGCAGAAAGTTTGATGTTCAGTTTCTGTGTAGAAATTATTTTTGACACTGATGTGATGTGAGTTAGACAACACTGATTAAGATTGATGTGCTAGCGAGCACTACATTGTTCACAAAAATAATGCTAAATTGTTATTTCAACCACTTTTGCAGACCCCTCTCCATCTTTGCATGTGCTCTTCAGTAAATGCTCACTGGGGACTAGCTGTTTGTTTCTCAGACACACAAGTGTACTGAAGTATTGTGCTGCAGCCCTGTTTTATTCATTTTAATTTGTATATTTGTATCTAAACGTGTATCTGACTGTTATTTCAGCCACTAAACCTTTATTGAATAAATATGTTCCAAATAATATGTGTCAATCTGCTCATTTAATTCTTAAAAAAAATATTGCTTAAATCTACTTATATGGTTGGCCACTTTGCTAGTTCTGCTATCAGCAGCTGTCTGCCGTTAGGTCTCACCAACCATATTTTTGTTGTAAATCTCGGTCTTAAATTCCATTCCAAGTGGCATTAAAAAGGTCTTAAAAAGTTTTAAATTTAACTTGCTGAAACCTGCAGATACCCTGTCAAAACACTGATCCTCTTCCCTCCGTTCCAGACTCGTTCCTCAGGAGCCGTTCCAGCTCTGACCATGAGGCCACAGCCATGATGAAGGCCCAGTTCATGAGCTTGTGGGATGGCCTGGACACGGACTTTAACTGCCAGGTGAGTCCCTCGCATGAGGACAGGAAAGAAAAGCACCTCAACCATCTTTGTCCTAGTAGATAACCCACAGGATAGACAGCTGCCAACTGTGCACTACTTAGCTAGTAGGGAAGTGTGTCTATATGCTATGAGGAAAATTATGCTGGAGGTGAGGAAAATTATTAACCAACCTTGAAACTGGGTGGTCCTGTCACCTTTTTTATGTTATCTAGGTCATAATAATGGGAGCCACGAACCGCCCCCAGGATCTGGACTCTGCTATTCTTAGGAGGATGCCTACCAGGTTTCACATCAACCAGCCGGTAAGTCCATGTGATGCTGACTCTTGTTTATCAGCATATGGAATGCTCATGTACAGCAGCAGGGGTTTGGATGGCCATAGCTTGAAATATTACCTTGCATTGCATGATGTAAACAGGTGCCCAGACCATCACAGAAGTTACTATCTCTTGAAATTAAGCCACATTTCTATTGGTACATGTGTCATATCTGTAGGCATGGAGGATTGGAATACTCACAGGTTGGCCTGGGGAAAAAAACATTTCACAATTCCAAACCGCAAAATACATACTGTTTTTAAATTCCAGATTCATTCATTATTTTTCCAAATAAAACATAATGCGTTGATATTTCTATTTTGGGTGAAATTGGTTGAAATTCTGGTTGAATGCATTTTTTTAATGTCTGCATATGAATTCAGTTCCTTAATGTATTCATTTGTCCTTGCAGAATATCAGACAAAGGCAAGAAATCTTGAAGCTTATATTGGAAAATGAAAATGTAAGTTTTTCTCTATATATTTAACGTAATACTTGTTCATAAATCTGTTTCATTGAGACAATAAACCTAATTGCTTGATCTCCAGCTCCAATATTAATACTACTACAATACTACTGCACACTAGTAATCCGCCAAGCCAAGAGAATTAAGAAAGCTCAACTTGTGTTTTTATCCTGTTAAATTCCTGTGCGTTTGGTTTAGGTGGATTCCATTGACCTGTGTGAGGTGGCAAAGGAGACGGAAGGCTTTTCCGGAAGCGACCTCCGGGAGATGTGCCGAGACGCTGCACTGCTCTGCGTGAGGGACTTCGTTCATAGCAGCCGTGCTGATAACAGGTACACTTCAGAGCAACAGCGATCGGTCCACAGAGAATGGAGTCAGTTTGTGAGGCCATCTTCATCTTACTCAAGTTTTACGAGTTCTAGTCTATTAACTCCCAAGATCAGCGGAGGATTTAAAAAAAGGGCCTGTTTACTTTTTGATCTTGCTACACAGTAAAATGTCCAGTGTTAATTCAACTCTAACAGTGTACATATGAGCCTAATCTGGCCAGAGCAGGCTCATATGTACACTACTAGAGTTGAATCAACACTGTTAGAGTTGAATTAACACTGGACATTTTGCTGTGTATGTCCAACAAAACGCATTGGGCTCATTTTTGGGAAATCCATTCCCAGTACTTGCCCAATTCAAAATAAATATTCAGTGACAACTTTGAGATTACAAAGCCTGTTATTTATGTACAAAGCCTGTTGATGTTAATGTTAAATCCATTTCACATTTATTTTTTCTCGCCCTCTACGACACAACCCTGCCATAATTTAAATGAAAACTAAAAACTACATTTGCATTAGCAGTTTCTTATTGTCGCATGATCCATGACAAAAAGGAAATAATTCAATTCGCCATTTAACATATCGTTTTTCATGCTTTTCATTGTATCCGTTTACATTATCATTTCCGCGTGGTCACGCAAAAACCCTGCCAAAACTCCAAACTGAACATGCAAACTGTCAAAGCTGCCCGTCAAGGCGGGGCCTCAAAGAAAGGGCCGTTACAGGGGAACTGTTCAAACCACTGAATTTATGGTTCAACTTCAGCGGTTGTCTGTGATTTCGGTCGTCGGGCAGTTACCAGGCTAGACACAGATTTAATTTGAATTTTGGCGCAGATATGCTTCCATAGTTATTTAGTCGAGAACGGGGCTTAAGTGGCCTTGCAATACTGTGGTTTGGAAACGCAACATGTATTTCCCCCCCTCCCTTCCCCAGCCCAGAAGATGATTGCATCAGACCAATCCAGCAGCAGGACTTGCAGAAGGCCAGCCAGAAAATGAAGAAGTCCAAGACTGCAGGAGCACACAATGTTCTGATGCATGCTGCTTTAGACTGAGTCCGCCCTGGGGACGCGCTCCGGGGAGGGATGATTCACACTTTTTCTTTCGCCACCCCCCCCCCCCCCCCCCCCCCCCCAAATTAAGTTTACATTTCCTCATTAAAAAACGGAAACCGCGGTTTCGAGGTGGGAAGGGGGAGCGTGGACATTGCGTTGTGGAGCGTGGACATTGCGTTGTGGATTTGAAGGAGAAAATGTAGTCGCTCCATCGAGGACTTTCCCAGACACGCCAAGATCGACATGGTTGAGGGGTTCTGCCGCGCAATTTAGCCTGTTAAACGCTGCTTCTTTCTTTACCGAAATCCTCCTACGCTTTCTTCCAAAAATGTACAAGAGTGCTGGATATCATAAAATCTCTGCAGTACGTATGAAGGGGTACACGGGGTGCCTCTGATTGTTGATATAATAATTAATAAAAAAAATATTTCCAGCCAGAGCAGACAGGAATACTTTGGGGAACTCCATATGGAAAATGTACCCAGAAGTGCTGAAGAATAGTTTTTGTTTTTGGGGTTGGTAATGACAGATGAGGGCTGCTGAACACTGAGCGAGATTACATAAGAGTACTGGCGTAAGACGATGAGGTGGAGGTGCAGTTCCAGTTCCAGTTGACACTTATTTCCGCGGTGGAGCAGGGGATTTGATGCAAAAATTAAGTGTTCCATTATATTGTACTATAATGTGGTCTTTTGGTTTATGACTGTTCAAATATGTAGAACCATTATTTATTGACAGTTTAGGTTGGCAGTATCCTTATCTGGTCTGCTTTCACTGCCTTGAGTAAGAGGAGGAAAAGCAGGTTTTGCAGGATGCTCGACTTAGTCCTCATTACCTCCAGTCATAGAAGTGCAGTTTTTACCTCATTTCCCTCCTGAATGACAGTTCAACAGAGGTCCACTGACAAACCGCAGCTGTAAAATGCTTCTTGTGCTGAGTTTCCATTGCTCGTTTAGTTTGTTCCATTGGCTTGGTACAGTACAAGCAGGACATATAATATGGGGAGAATCAAGTACCCCAATTGGTCTGTTCTGCACATAATAAACATAAGGGTTTTAGAAAATGTAAATAAATGTATTGCAAAGACAAAATTGCCAATTCTGTTTGTTTTAATTTTTTTTTGTGAACTATATTTGGAGGTCATGTATAGCATTTTACATTTTTGTCTGGATTATTGAACTGCTGTTCTAATAAAACATCAGTCAAAACGTACCTTTTCTTTTTGTGTATTAAATATGGAAAACATTTGAAGATATTGGAAACATGCAATACCCCAAGATACTATGCAAAGGTTCAGGCCCTTACACCTTGCACTTGATATACGATTTATTTGCAATGGAAAAAATGTGGCGACTGAATTGGATTTTGTAGCTCAACCATGTGACCTATGTATGTGCATTGGCTCTCCTGGTGGGTATTTCACAAAGCGGGATTAAGGTGTTAGCCGAATAACCTTTGTAAATATTTAAAGCACAACTGAACTTTGGGTTGTGTAGTTACCTGGCCATTTGTCGCTCTCCATTCACTTCTATAAGGCAGCTAAAATGGTCTCAAAATGACACATTTAGCACATATACGAACGCGAACGAAGCGGATTCTTTCAATACAAACAATAACCAGTGCTCATACATATTTTATTTTATTAATTAAATGGCCCTTTCCTGGCTTTTAAATATTTTATTTGGAATGTAGATCCGGTAGGTAATTCTGGTGCCAGAAACGGCGTTAATGCGTCGATGCCTCAGAAACCACTCATTGGTCCATATTTCCATGGAAGCAAGCGTTCCTGGTAGTATATATCTATGATAAACAAACCGACCTGCCAACATTTTGCTAATCTTTTCTGGTAGCTTGCTAACAACATTGAAGAAAATAGTTCTTTTATAAATAATTTAAATTACACAAAAAATAAATATGAGGATTGGTTATTGTTTGTATTGACAAAATCCACTTAGTTCGCGATCATATACAGTGCATCCGGAAAGTATTCACAGCGCTTCACTTTTTCCACATTTTGTTCTGTTACAGCCTTATTCCAAAATTGATTAAATAAATTTTTTCCCTCAAAATTCTACACACAACACCCTATAATGACAATGTGAAAAGTTTTTTGGAGATTTTTGCAAATTTATTAAAAATAAAAAAACTACAATTTCTCATTTACATAAGTATTCATACCCTTTGCTTTAACGTATTTTTAAAGTATCATATTTCATATTTGGTCGCATATCCTTTACATGCTGTTACTTTCTGAAGTCTGTGACCATCAACATCAAAAAACTGTCGATATCTTATTTTCAGGTACTGTTACAAGCGATACTATAATCACTGCAAGGGTTATTTCTCCGGACTCATTTTCCTATAGAACTCTATGGGGAAAAAAGTCAGGAGAAACAACCCTTAAAGTGATCCATCCACATCTACTCCATATCTGGCAACAGAGTGATGGTTTGGGGCTCGTTTGATAGCTCAGACCCTTGATAACTTACAGCCATTTAGCCAGCCATGTGTTCCATACTGTACCAGTGTAATTTACAGCTGAATCTAGTCTCACCCCCCAATTTCCATAGAGATCCATTCAAATGCAGAGAGGTTATAGTATCGCTTGTAACAGTACCTGAAAATAAGATATCGACAGTTTTTTGATGTTGATTGTCACAGACTTCAGGAAGTAACAGCATGTAAAGGATATGCGACCAAATATGAAATATGATACTTTAAAAATACGTTAAAGCAAAGGGTATGAATACTTATGTAAATGAGAAATTTTATTTTTTTATTTTTAATAAATTTGCAAAAATCTCAAAAAAACTTTTTTCACATTGTCATTATGGGGTGTTGTGTGTAGAATTTTGAGGGAAAAAATGAATTTAATCAATTTTGGAATAAGGCTGTAACAGAACAAAATGTGGAAAAAGTGAAGCGCTGTGAATACTTTCCGGATGCACTGTACGTGCTAGAAGTGTCATTTTGAGACCGTTTAAACTGCCTTGTAGAAGTGAATGGAAAGCGACAAATACCCTATTCTGGATTATCACCCCAGGGGAGCACAGAGCAACTAACGTACATATTTCGCCACCATTTAGACTCATATCATGGCAGGTAACTATACAACCCAAAGTTCAGTTGTGCTTTAAGTAACCCAGGCTCTCATCCAATCTCATCCAGAATAAATATTTAGCCGGCTAACTCCTTAATCCCACTTTGTGAAATACCCCTGAGTTCTTGAGAACAGGATTAAATATGGTGAGACGAAATGCTTGCAAAGTGAACTAGTTTTCTCTGTTGGAATTAAATGCTTAAAAGCAAATAGAAAGGGCATCTAGGACCGTCAAGTATGGTTATAGACAGTTTCAATGCAATGCATTTTTGGTACGTGAAAACATTTGTATTTTTCTTTATTGGAAGAAGGAGGAAACAACAAAAAGCTAATAATGTAAAGTTTTTATTTCTACTAAAATTCTAGTTTACAAATTTATAATGGCACAACTACTGTAAATATTAAAAGATAATCAGTTAAGGCACAAAGTTTGAAATTAATAAATACTTTCTTTTATCCTTCACAAATGTGAAGCTTTCCCCATTGTTGCAGGCAAAGCCTATACAATTGAAGAACCCTTACCCTTAATTACTAATCAGGTAAATTCATATGGAAATATGTAAATTCCAGATTAAAATCATTCACTGGGCATCCAATCACAGCTTTAAATAGAAAGGTTACATAATTAAAGCACAGTAGTACATTCATATTGACATTCAACAGAAAAAGGCACTTGAGTTTTGTGGACGATGATGCAGAAATGACCCTTTTAAATCATAACTGATGCCATGAATTGTCCTTTTTAATACACAGTGAACACAGCACAAGAGGTAAAAATGTTGAAAAATACTTTTGAATGTAATTTCTGTCCTATATCCAGGTGACAGTGAGTTGACACATGTGCTTCATTTTTTAAATTAGAAGGGTAATCCCAAACCTTGGACTAGACATAACTTCACTTCCCTTCCCTTCTTAAATTACACAACCTGAACAGCACCATGATGCAAAAGCATGTGTCACAAGTATCGCTTGCCATATACCATAGCTGCAATCACTCAACCACAGCACTTCTGGAAACTGGAACAGAAAACGCCCACTCATCTGCTTCCCTAAACGTTCGACACCACGGCTGAAATGATCACAGAATCAGGAATACAGATAAATTATAGAACAATGCCGCTAAGCCAAGGCAGTTTTACACTCGTACCATAAAAATAGGTCTGCCTTTAATCTAAACATGATATATAAAAAAAGAATAATTACGAAAGGGAAAACTGGAATGTTTTATTTCATTGTGGCCCAAGTTGGGCCCCGAGGCCTTTTGGAGAAGCGAGATGGTCCGTTCACTGGTCCTTCTGTAGAGAGGAGTAGTATTCGGTGAGGACCTTCCAGGCCTTCGGAGCCATGAACCCGTCGGGCGGGTTCTCCCCGCTCCGCGCCATCTTCCTCATGCGGGTGCCGGAGATGAACTCGAACTCGGCGTGTCTGCGAAGGCAAAGGCGGGACAGCGTGAGCGAGGGGGGAACGACGCCCGGGCGACCCCGAAGGCACCGCCCCCCGATGGCGTCCGTTCGCAGAAGCCCGGGTGCCTGGCTCACCGTTCTTTGTCGTAGAAATCCATGGCCTTCTTGACTTTGTTGTAGGCGGCGACTCTGAAGGGGATAATCTCCACGGAGGTGAGGCCGGGGGCCATGGTCAGCACCTTGCTCCCGTGGGTGGGCTCATACAGGTCCTGCTTGGTCTCCGGGTGGGGCATGCCGGCCGGGTCTCTGCCTACTATGTAGAAGTTGGCGCCAGCTATCATCCGGGCCCTGCAGTGCCACTGCACCTGGGGGGTTGCAGAAAAGTCGACACCATGTAAATATTCACAGAGAGCAATGACCTCAGTTCATGACCACAACTGTTTGCGTATGTGTACCTGGGAGGGGGAGGGGGGGGGGGCACAAGAGCAAAACAATACCACAAATGCCCACAAATCTGTGGGTCGTTTGAACTTTCTTTGGTCAATTTGCTTGTTTTGAGAGGCTCCGCATAATGACGCGTGACTTGGTGTAGGCCAAGCTGAGGGGACTGGGTGGCCTCTCAGCCGGAGAGCAGGGTCAGTACCTCTGTAGGCCCAGCGTACATCATGGGCGAGGGGAAAATGGCCACGATGGTGGCGTCCGGGTCCAGCACGCCCTCCTCCAGCACGGCGGCGTGCTGCTTCATGCGCCAGTCCAGCGGCACGTCGTCGTCCTTGGTCCAGCCCCCCAGGGGGTGGAGCAGCAGGACGGGCCGCCGGTAGCCGCGCTCAAGCAGCCGCCGCTTGGTGTCCTGCATCAGCAGGGCGTGGCCGTTGTGGACGGGGTTGCGTAGCTGGAACGCGAAGATGGCGTCTGGCAGATGATAAAGGAAAGATTTCAGTTCAATCACCTGCCAACTAAAAAAAGAATACTTCCTTATCCACCCTTATCCTTTTCATTCTCACGCTACATTGGTGGGACTTTCTTTTCTTCCTCTTGAGAAATACACTGCCTGGCCACACTCTAATATTTCATTGGACCTTTAGCTTTGATTACAGCACACATTTGTCGTGGCATTGATTCGACAACCTTACGCAACGTCACAACGTTTATCTCCGTCCAGAGTTGCATTCATTTTTGGCTGAGATCTTGTATTGAACCACTCCGTAAAGTCTTCTCCAGCACATCCCAAAGACTTTCAGTGGGGTTAAGGTCAGGACTGGTGGCCAATTCATGTGTGAAAATGATTCCTCATGCTCCCTGAACCACTCTTTCACAATTTGAGCCCGATGAATCTTGGCATTGTCTTCCTGTAATATGCCCATTGATGGGATAACCTGGTCATTCAATACATTCAGGTACTCAGCTGACTTCATTTTATTGCTGCAACCCCAGATCATAACACTGCCTCCAGAGGCTTGTACAGTGGGCACTATGCATGACGGGTGCAACCGCAACTTTTTTTTTGGCCAGGCAGTGTATTTAGCAAATGCTGCAAAATACTACGGTCATGTTTCAAATGTAGCCTACCGTCTGAAATCCTCAGTATGCTAAAACAACTGCAGACAGTACAATGAACACTACAATATACACATAGACTACAGCAAACACAGAGAACAGTGGAGACTCTGACAGTTAAGTCATGCAACTGAGCAGGAGGAAATGTGATCCATAACTTTTGTTTTATCATGCCCTTCACATCCCTCGGGTGGTGTGGGAGCGGTTGTGAAAACAGCGCATTGATTTTATATTTCACCTGCTTTCATTTCCTTGAATTTCTGTTTCAGTTCCTGGGGAGTCAAACGGTACTGGTCCAGACCATCGTTCCACTTGATTTGTTCAAGCACTTCCAGGTCACCACCAACCAGCCAGTCACCGCCTTCCATTATCATCTGTTAAAGACCACATACAACAGATTTTTACACTTCACCGGTTTATACTTCACCGGTTTACACTTCGGTGACATTAGCTCTATTTATGTCTTGATCTGTTACCCTAAAGACGAGGCACCGATTCTGTCACATTTCCATACGTGCTATCGGACAGAGGCGGTGATTGTTACTTACACAAGGCATGGCATTTTCTTCAACAAACATATAAAGCAGAAGCATGACAACTAAGCTAATTTGGCGGTGGTTACCAGGTTAACGTGGAAGGCAAATGCTACCTTGATGTGAGGGTGCTGCGGACAGGATGTCCCCCATTGCCTGGAACAGCGCTCCTCCTTGCGGTGCTCGTAGAACTCAGGGTTGCGGAGAATCGCCACCCTGCGACCCTTGAACTCCAGGGCAAAGGCAGCGCAGCTATCCAGGCTCTCTTTTTTCTCCGTGGAAACGGGCAGGACGATGGGCACCGACAGGTTGATGGTGCCACCTGCCAACGCATCATGGCAGCAAGAGACGTGAGTAACAGAGAGACTTGAGCTTGATCATCGCCACAAAGTAATGAAGGAAACACTGCAGTGAAGGCTAGAGACTCGAAAATGTTACTTTACTTGAACCGTGAACACAATCTTCCATAGCCATAGAGTAATATAATGGAGTAATCTGAATTGAATCAACTGAATTATTTTCAGAGTCTTTTTCAGAGATGTGGATAATCCCAAAACACCAGCATTCTCCATACATAACAATGTGAGGTGGTTAATAATGGCGATTCTGCGGTTACCGTCGAGCAGCGTGCCAAAGTGGAGAACTTGCAGGTACTCCCTCTCTCTCATGAAGCCCTTCAGGGGGGTGGCCCAGCCCTCTGCTAACACCTGCACCCACTGCAGGTCCAGCTGGTGAAAACAGGAAACTAGTATGACCATTTGAGCAGCCTGTATCATTAGAACCATCCTGAACTTGATAGATGATTCAGGCGTGTACCTGTTGCAGTTCCGAAGGGCACATTCCACACAACTCGTTTCTCACCGTGACTTCAGTTATGTTGCATACTTCCACTGGACTATAATTCTCTTATATTGCATAAATACTGAACAAATGTAATGTGTTTTACCTACGGTTTACATACCACGATTCATAACCGGTTTGTATTGTTTTATACAGGACTGACTGTACTGAAAATTTATCAAAATGTAACATTTTGCAAGTCATGCAGAAAAACAGACCTCATGTGCCTCTCATTAGTTAAAGTCCCTGCACTGTGTTCTGAATCATCATAACCCTAGTGAATGAGGGGGTCATTGACCTGTAAGCACTGCCCCTTGGAGTGCAAACACAACCCAACTTTACAATATGACACTGGCAAGGTTACTAGCTATTAGAAAAGTACACAATCAAATTCTCTCTACAATGTTGTTGAATGCAGCAATTTCCCTGCCCGTTCTGAACTGGTTTCTTCCCGCAGACATTTAGAGTGAAAGATTAACTCCGGTCTTTCCAAATGTTGCATGACACTTGGGGGCGTGTTTCCCCCCCCCCCCCCCCCCCCCCACTGACACCAACATAAAAGACAATGAAGCTGATGTGTCTTTTAGACTGACTCTTCTGTATAAAGCCATTTAAGTCAAACACATGGACTCGCACTAACACACACAACCAAATTCCCATGCTTTGCAAACGTTTTACAGTGCCATAACAATAAACGTGATTCGTGACACAGTTTGTAATACATGCTGTAGTGTATCCATCTTTTTCCATCCATAAAAATTGCAAACTGTGTTTCAGTCATACACAGTTGTGTGCTCATTCATGGGGACTGGCTCTTACCTTGGTGATGCTGAGGGTGGGCAGGGTGTTGGCATCAGCGATGGCCCGGTTCAACTTGTTTTCGGACACAAACAGCTCATTCACCTCTTCCATGACCCCGGTGGGCACGATACCCTGCGTAACATTTCATCCGATTCACTTCACGCAGACTCCTTCAGCACCCCAACAGAGGGCACTCACAACTGTTCTCTTAACCACTAGCAGACACTGCAGACACTCACTGAGAATTTCACTGGCACACATTATTAGACCCTGTGTAATCACATTTCTTTTTACAGTGTAATGTGTTGCCACAAGGTAATGTGTGTATGCCGTAATGTAAAAATGTATACTTTTTACAAACTTATAAACAGGTAAGAAACATGGTCTAATGGACCAATACCAAATCCTCCTGTAGTGGTCAGTATAAGAACTTAATTACAGGATGGAAATGAATTTAAACCTCCAGCTGAATAAGATATGAATCTCTTTTGGCCCTTTATGCATCCGCGTACCTAGGCCCTGGCTATTGGGCTATAGCCCCGGGTCTCAAGAAGGCGAGTCGCCATGTGTAAAACGTAACTAACTTTACTCCACCCCGCCCCCTATCTCTCTCTCTCCCTCTCCTTACCCACACGCAAAGTAGCCTGCTGGCGGGATGGATTACGTTAGTTGATTCGGGATGAGACGACAGAAAAATGAAAAAGGTAACCTTAACATTACAAGATATAACGTATAGCTAGACAGCAAAGATACCGCGTATTACATTATTATTACGTTATTATTTTTTATAACTTTGTACTGATGAAACGTCCTATGGCCAGTGGAGCCATTTGTTCGTTGCTAGCTGTCGAGTTAGCTTAACTTGCCACCGCACCATAGCCTACTCAAACAAGATCAACCACCCAGAAGCAAGTACGAGGCTGAAGTTGGTTCTTTATTTGCAGCTTCTTATTCGTAATTCCCAGTTCACCTTAAATTTTTTGAACTGGTTTCTTATTTGCGACTACTTGTTCGCAATTTCACAGGCTGATTCAGAACATGCGCGAAAATGTGTCTGCGGGCTAATTTAGCTCCTCCTTTTAAAGGCTTAAAATCGTTTTGGCCCGCACGTTACACACACTACATCAATGCAAATATACACGTAATTTGTATAAAAGGTTATTTTGCAAATAAGAAACCAATTTCAGCCGGTTTTTCATTTGTTTTTGAGCATGAAACATGTTTTTTTTGAATAGAAAACCCATTTGGGCCGGGCAGAAATGACACTGGTTGAATAGGGGAGTAGCCTCTCTTCGAGAATCAGTGGCATTAGAACTGGCCCAAAATGAATAAACCCTCTAAAAGCTGTCCTGATTTCGCAATGGATCGCATAAGCGTTCACCATAATATTTGCCTAAGTCCAGAACTGTGAATAAAAAACCAACTTCAGCCTGTTTTTCATTTGTTTTTGAGCATGAAACATGTACTGGGCCAGGCAAATATCACCTTTTATACAAAGTACATGTATATTTGCATTGACATATTGTGTGTAATGTGCGGCCCAGGACGATTTAACCCTTTAAAAGGCATTTTCGCGCATGTTCTGAATCAGCCTGTGAAATTGCGAACAAATAAGAAACCAGTTCAAAAAATTTAAGGTGGACAGGGGAATTACGAATAAGAAGCTGCGAATAATGAACCAACTTCAGCCTCGTGAAGCAAGTGCATTTTTATGCACAATAACTATATTTAACCTAGTTCTCAGGGTCACTGTTCGCTAGTGTTCCAACTAACGTTAGCTAGAAACCAAATGTGGGATAATGGTCTCACCGATGTTAAAAGTGTTACATGTATGATGGCTAACTCGATAATGCATAACATTAATGTTTGGTTATGATGTGTTCACTAACTCAGCTAGCGTTAGTAACGTTACCCAACCCAGTATTTAAATAGAAACAGAATAATATCTAATAATACAGCATGTGATCCGGCGACATGAGAAAGTAAAGGGACGGAGGGAGATTTTGCAAGAGCGCAAATTAAAATAATAATAAAAAAAGATTGGTTTGTTTGCAGTAGGATATTGTCAGCTCGTTTGGAGTGCTTTTGTTTAACGTTATAATTGTTTTAACAGCAGATTAATAAATACTGTTCTCAAAAGGCACTAGAAATTAGCATTTAAGTTTGGTTTTTCAAAAATGTTCTAGCACTAAAGTGTCCCCCACAGATGCCAAACCACTCTGAAGCCCTTGGCCCTTTTGATTTGATTAAAAAAATTTACATTTGTACTGTTACTGTACCATTCATTTGAATAATTAATCTTGAGTGAAATAGTTTTTCTAGGTTGATGTGCCCAAAAATTTACATTATGTCCTGGGCTGACACCCGGGTCTAGACACGCCCCTGCCTTTATGTATAACTATTTTCAGAATTGTGATTTGAATTGCACAGGGACTGTACAGCAGACGGAGGGAGCTGAAGGAGGCCTGTAGACTCACCTGCTCCTTTAGGAGCTCCACCACTTGCTGGATGCACTCGTTCACACTGATCTCCCCGGTCTTCAGCACCAGTTCAGGGGCGTCTGGCTTCTCATAGTCAGAGTCAATGCCAGTGAAGCCTGTGACAAGTTGGGCGAGTTTTCAGTCAGACAAAGGAGGGGCAAACCTGGGGCCTGTTCCAGAAAGCAGGATTACCAAGTTAGCTGGATAAGTGCATTGAGTAAAACTCTGAACCCTCTCAAATGTCGAACATGGACTGAAGTAAAAAGAGCTGTTCCGGGTTTTGCTCAGTGCAGTTATCCAGCTAACTCAGTAATCCTGCTTTCTGGAACAGGCCCCTGGGCTCCTGAGCAGTTCAGTAAAGGTGCTCACAGAATGGGCCCAATAGTAACACGTTTGAGTGTGAGTTGTGTCGTTATCAGCCTATGATCAGGAGACCGCAGCAGCCCTACAAAATTACACAGGTAAAGTGGGTTTAAGTTTGCCAGGGTTCCTCAAGTTTTCACAACATAAGTGCTAACAGCATGCCCTAGTGCGATATGCCTAACCCTGCAATCTGTATAAACTCTCCTGTATACTGTGTGGCCCCTGTGTAAACTAGTCAGTGGCTTGCAGGCAAGTGCATAAGACGTGTGTATGTGCTTCAACTGCTGTGCTCCTTACAGGTGTATGGCTGGCACGGAAATGACTACAGAGGCACTGAATTAAACAAAAAGGTTATTTTCAGCCAAGCCCATCAAAAACCGAACCCTCATACCACTAAGAATTCGCTCATGAATTTCAGCTGTCAGGCCATTTTCAGCTGGGATAGGAGCTCTTTACCTCATAAGTTGGAAGAGGTTTCGCTTTTCACTCTACCGAGTTGCAAACACAAAAAAAAAAAAAGCACATACGTTCACCGCGCATTCATGCACGTATACCGTGATGTCTGCTTAGCTCGGAAAAGAATAAACACCAACAACATTTTGTAACAAAAGGCCGGGCATGCCAAAACACGCGAGACCATGTCATGTCACCTTTAATCTCGCCGGCGCGGGCCTTCTTGTAGAGGCCTTTGACGTCCCGCTCCTCACACAGCTCCAGCGGGGCGTTGATAAACACCTCGAAGAACGGCAGTCCGGCATTCTCGTGGATCTTCCTGCCCTCATTCCGGTCCTGAGACAGGCAGAGTGCATCCCGTAAGAGTGCACCCCCTTCTCCTAGCGCTCCGACGTTACGCAGTGAATTCAGGTTGTTATGCCGCTTTCATGGGTTTTCTACGGCCGGTTACGGGTGTTACTCGTACGCATTTAAAGATTCCCACTGTCCTATTATACCAACTTACATTTAGCGCCTTTGCGATGTCGCATATACACTGGCTGTTCTGGAAATGCTGTTACCCAGGTGTGGCACTGTTGCTCATATAATGCTCTCACATTGCAAGATGATCTGGATAAGAGGGTCTGCTAAAGCAATGCATGCCAATTAATTGTAAATGTAAATTTTCCTCAACTCCTCCCTCGTTGTCCTTTTCAGGCCATTGACAGCAGTGCATCGTTAACCTTTCATCTCACCAAGGCAGCAAGTTGGCCTTCTATTGTTTTTTTAGTTTTTTTTTTAAGGGAAACAAACCTGACAGTTGGCTTTGCTCACCTTAGTGAAGGGGGAAATGAAGCTGGTGATGCACACCAGACCGGCGTCGGCAAACAGCCTGGCCACCTCGGCAATGCGCCGGATGTTCTCCTCCCTGTCCTCAGAGGAGAAGCCCAGGTTTTTGTTCAGTCCCTGCCGGATGTTGTCGCCGTCCAGGGAGTAGCAGGGGATCCCATGGGTGACCAGGTACTCCTCCAGAGCGAAACCGATCGTGGTCTTCCCAGCACCAGACAGACCTGTGTTATGGATCAAAACAAACAAAGCTTGTGAAATTCATCATCCTCAGCCGAGTTTAAATGGCTTAATTCGCTTTTTAATCTCACGTATCAGTCTTCTGGAGTCAATGAGACGGTACTGGAGAAAGAAAATGTACATAGAGGGAAGCCACAGACCCTGTGTGTTCATCATGCCTGCCAGTAAGCTCATCAAAACAATCAGCTACACTCCAATTTACCCTCACCAACCTTTTAACACAAACAATTCCTTTGCCAGGGTATACCATTCATTCGCACTGACTACATTTTTAAAGCCTGTAGCAAGTTGTGTGGAAGTACTACTGAAGGGGAAACTGCGAACCCACAGGCTGCACATTTGCATTCATAATTCTACCTTAGGACAGAGGCGGGGATGATGAGGTAACAGTTTGGAAGGCTGTACTTCAGAGTTTAGTCAAACTACTCTTAGATTGCACGCATTTAACACTCTTAGCACACTTAAAACACATTGCAATGCAATCACAATCTGAACTCTGGATTTACATTTAGGCATTTAGCAGATGCTCTTGTCCAGACAGACACAGTTTCCATTCTTGATTTTTTTTGTTGCTATTTATTTATTTATTTATTTGAATACAATCCATTCATACAGCTGGATATTACTGAAGCAATTTGGGTTAGTTAGGTTGGTTAAAGGTACATCAGCAGTGGCCTCCCTAGGAGTCCTCTAAGACCTCTAAGGTCTAGGTCCCTACCCATTACACTACACTCCTTCCTCTTTACTGTGGTTAACACAGTAATGGCGGTAGGAGCATCGCGTGGCCTGCTCTCTGCTTACCAGTCAGCCAGACGGTACATCCTCGGAACCCCCCTCGGGTGCCCACGACCTGGCCTCTTTTACTCCTGCTCACATGGTGGGCCTGGTACACCACGTTGGTCGATCTTTGGAGATCCTGAAACCGCAGAGAACCTTTTTACACACCGACACCTCTGGCCGCAGCGAGAGGACGATGAACGCGAAGGACATGCAGAGCGAAGAAACTGAAACTATCCACGTCAGCTGAAAGCAGACGTGACCTCTAGACGGCAAGGTTTCTAGCCCATCACACCACAATAAAGCAAACAGCTGTGCTGCTTTGTGACAGAACTGTAGTGAATGGATTTTAGGAGGACGCCCCCAGACTGGAGTAAAACATTTGAAAAAGAGGTCCATAATCCTGAATTGAATAGAAAATGATTGACTTTTTTGTCTCTGTCAGGAATTTTTGTCTCTCTGTCATCAAGAAATGATAGACGGCAACCCAAGTCTACATTTACACAAGAAAACATGCATAGGCATGTTACCAAGAAACATGTCTGACAGCGATTAGGAAGTATACCTCACTTTGATAGTGCCATTTCCTCAGAAAATGATATAATCCATAAATTGAATTCCATACGAAATACTAGTGTGGTGCTGTGCACAATATGACTGCTGGCTATGTAATATCCTGTCACTCAGAAAACAGTACACGCATAGTAGTTTGCATAAGTATTTTTAGCGACCAAGTTTTATTTATTTATTTATTATACTGATTTCAATACTGATAACATGTCATTGCACAGCTGTTCAGCAACAAAAAATACAATTTAAAATACAAGCTAATTAAACACTGCTAGTTTAATGAAATTAAGGAATGTTTCTCAAGTTAAAACAAACTCTAAACATCAAAACGATAAAGTAGAAATAACTAAACAATATAATCACACTGATGGAAGGGAATGTTCATCATTTAACACATTGTTTTAAACCTTAATAGTACATGAAACAGCTTCACAATAATGTCTGCAGTAAACTGAATTGAAGGAAATAAGTTAGGATGTTCTGCAAATATGTCAGTTTAATGTTTGAACTTTTAATGTTGAAATTTGAAAATGGTTATTAAATTCTCATTGTTTAAATGCTAGATGATTACCCACTAATGAATGTTACTCAGTAATGGCAACAGAACAAAATGTTTGCAATCAGCCTGGAATAAAACTTTTTTTTTTAAAAGTTAACACTGCACAGCAATCAAAAATAATGAATTGCGGGGCTGGGTGGCTCATTCGGTTAAGGCACTACGAAATGGTGCATGGATGAGCCCCACAGTCTCAGATCAAATCCGGACTGTGCCAATGCCGACTGTGGCTGGTATGTGGCTGTGCCTCCATAGGGCGATCCACAATTGACGATCGCCCAGGGAATGGGAGGGTTCAGTCGGTTAGGGGTCCGAGATCATCGCTATCTAGCGAGCCCCACTGGTTGATCTGTTGCCCGTGGACTGCATGCAAAAGTCGCATATGAAAGGTGCTCTTCCCTATATAGCTACTCTGCTCTATGGGAGCCAAGCTGTAGGCCTAATCTGTGGTGTGAAGAGAAGCAGCTGGTGACACCACGCGTTTCGGAGGACCGTGGATAGCTACACTCTCCCTATTCGGCAGTGGCGTCCACGCATAAACGTGGCTCTGGTTGCAGACAATTTAGGCCCAAAAAATAAATGCTTGATTATGACATCACACACAATACCTTAGACAGAATGAATGCTTTATGTGTTTAATAGGTAAGAGATCTCTCTACATTAAGGAGAGCTTCACACCATGCTCCGGAAAAAGGCACAGAAGTGTTCTTCTGGTAGCATGTCCCATGTGGTGTTAACAGCAGTTCCCACTTCATTCCCACGCTTCTGCTTATACGCCGAGGCTGAACTTTGGTTCCAAAGACTTTCACTAGAATGTGATTATGTTCCTTCTCAAACTACACCTTCACATTACCAGATAGAAGGTGTATTTATCTGGTTATTCATTACCTTTACACACATCAAATCAGTCAGGCAATTTAGGTCAAGAAGCACTGCTCAGCAAAGGTATGCAATTCAGTATGTGTGGAGTAAAAAAAAAAAAGAGCACATCCTGAATTACATACCTTTGCTGAGCAGTGCTTCACCTAAATTGCCTGACTGATTTGATGTCTTTAAAGGTAAAGAATAACCAGATAAATGCACCTACTGTCTGGCAATGTGAAGGTGTAGTTTGAGAAGAAGTTGAAGAGCGAAAAAAAGATGTGATTGGAGTAGAATAAATCAGTGGGAGCAAGTCATTAACAATTCCCCGTTTGAGGACTCAATCTTTATTACTTCTATAATTTGACATTTGAGTACTCTATGGTTCCCAAGATCGACTATTCGTAAAATTAATTTCACTTGTTTTCCTATCTTCACGCATTTCATGAAACTGCAGCTCTGTGAATAATGATTCATTGCAAGCCGCCCTGCATTCATTAACACTTCCGGCCACAGAAATTATCTGATGTATACTGGCATACTGGTCTGGTGTATACTGGCATATTGGTCTGGTGTATCGGAGTGTGCTTCAGCTAAAATTTGTGAATATTAATGAGTATGAGTACAAATATGGACTACTTTTTTTTGCATCCAAAAACCCATCCACAAAATTGATTAAAGGGTAACAAAGCACGCTGGTTTAGCTAGACCCCGCCCCCTTTTGAAATTCGAAAAATGCCAAAATCTGGGCGTGATAAGGTAATAATATAGGGGCTGAGCTCCAGATATTAAACCACGCCCCAGCAATTTTTTTCACTCGTAGCCAAAAGCTACTCTGGACATCATTCACAGCGGCTGCTTTGTTCCACTCTCTCTCGCTACCTCTCTCACTCATACACAAACAAACACACTAGCTCCAGCTGCTGCCGAGCCCCAAGTAGCCGAGGCAGAAGCAATGGTGGAGAATGATGGCCAATGTTTTTGAGTGGTAGGCAGCGGCACGCATAGCCTCGCTTATAATGATGCGGCCAGCAAACAACAAATCACACGCTGTACAAATAGTTACCCATGCCATGTAGGCTATTTTACACAGGCTGTAGGCAATCACACTAACGTTACCTGCAAGATATCAACAATATTGGTTTCCATTTCAACGGGTGCACATGTGGTCACTGCGCTGAACTCTCTCCAAGCTCGCGAGGTTAGGCCGTAGCTGTACAGGTTTCAATTTCGTCACCGGGAGGAATACGTCAGCTGGATGAAGTTTCTGGCCAATGACAGGACGTGCAGTTCCTAACGTTTTACCACTAGTGACACTGTTAAGCCAGATTCTTTGGGTTTACAGTGTTTTGCGCTGACTGCAGCAAAATGTCAAGATTTGGACCAGGATCAATCAATAACACTTCAAATGTATCAGTTCTCATCTAAAATAAATGGTTTTAGTGCTTTGTTACCCTTTAAAAAAAAAAAATAACTCATGGTTGGATATCTGAATAATCAATGTTTGGCTGCTACTTTAAACTTTAAACAATGCAAAACAAACAACTGATCTTGGCTCATTTGTAAGAGCAAGATAAAAAAGCAAGTACTTGAATTTTAAAAAATGAATGCTTCTAGCATTATATCCGCCGCATTGCCTAATCTCTAAAAGAAAGCAGTGTGTATTAGCGTAGAGGGCCGTGTAAGCAGTGTGTATTAGCGTAGAGGGCCGTGTAAGCAGTGTGTATTAGCGTAGAGGGCCGTGTAAGCAGTGTGTATTAGCGTAGAGGGCCGTGTAAGCAGTGTGTATTAGCGTAGAGGGCCGTAAACTGTGAACTGTAGAGCCGGTGATACAGCACACAGCCCCCACAGCCAGCCCCTCTCCAACTCTCTCACTCGCCCGATCCTCCAGGGAGCGCCACATTGCAGCTCGCTCGCGGCTTTCAGCTGAACTTGCCGGCGTCTTACGTAACCAGGGGCCACCCCTGCAAAGCGCTGACCTGTGAGAGAGGCCAAAGTGCTGACCGGCAGAGCTTGCAGGCGGCACACCCCAGACCTGACCTTTGCGGGTCCCTTGTTTTCATTGAGACAGAATGAGGGGTGACTCATTCCGACGGGTAGGTATTTAAACGGTAGATCTGCACTGACAGACATGTGAAGCAAGGAGTCTCCAGGCCCTGCTGGACAGCTGTTGCACTCTGTACAGACTCCGCCCAGAGGCCTGGGCCAGATAAGAGGAGGCGGGGGCCCCCCTTTTGGGGGGGTCAAAGGGCAAAAAAAAAAAGTTGCTGACGTTTTCTTCCATTCTTTCTGAACTGTTAGAACTACCAAACCTACACTGTAGAACTTAAAGCAATGTTCACTGACAGAAATTCCTAAATTATAATGAACAAAAAATATATATATATTAAACATTCAAACTCAAAAACACACACATATGGAAAGAGAAAGACAGACAGAAAGATAGATTGCACTTAAAACTAACAATTTCAAGTAAGACTTGAGTACTGTAAATATGCATATTTAATGGAGCTGCACAGGGAAGGTGACCTCTGAGGGTCTAGAGCCTCGTACAGAATGCTACATTCTCATTCAGTGGGTATAGCTCAGACAATGTAACCACTGTGTAGCAGTTTAAGTGGTGATGTGGCAAATTTCTACCCCCACAACACCCCCCTCCCCTTCAACCAACCCCCACCTCTCTTGACTGCACCATACACGCACATGCGCACACACACACACACACACACAAGAAACAAGGAATCACTGAGTGCGGTGTTCTGATGGCAGCCCTTTCCAGACAGTCAACACCACCCTCTCTCTCCAGCAGTCAAAACCACTGCACTGCAAACAGGCCCACAAGTCAAATATAAAAATGTGCTGGTATATAAAGTGTCTTTCTGTTTCGGATGACAGGGCACAAACAGATTCTGCAAAACACAGAAATCTGAGACAAATTCCAAAAATGACACACACAAAAACACAACAAAAAAAAATACTTTAAATGAACAGAACAGAGAGCACACCTCACCATACTGGTGTAACATACAATAAATATCCAAACAGGTAACTTTAAACGAGCAAGGGAATAAGTACAGTGATCTCAAAATGTGTGGCACACGCTCGAAGGAGACAAATTGGCTTTGCTCCCTCTCTCTCATCACCGGCTCTACAGTAGAACCAGGGGAAACAAACAGGCCCATTCATGGAAACTCGCAGCGCAGCCCACAGCCCCACATCTCCAGCCCACACCACCGTGCCTCTTACTGCGCAGCCCTGTGCCACGTGATATCGGAGCTTCATTCACGCAGACCAGCGGCTCTGTAGCTCACGTAGGTACAGAGCGCTCCACTGTCACCGTCAGACGGACCGGTTCAATGACTCGTTGTTCCTCGGCGGGTAAGACTCGCCTCACTGGATCCTCTGTAGGCCAACAGTCATTCCTACCTCTACAGATGGAAAGAGCTGAATCACACTGCCTTTTTATTTGTAGGTTAGGTGTGGCTGGCACGTCAGGCAGTTCCATTTAATCATGCCATAAAAGATACAATAATCACGCCAATAAATCCTCAAATCCACTGTGGGTACCAATAAAAAATACATCAAAATTTGATTTCTGGTTCCATCTTGTCTTTGTTTATCTTGGATCTTAGTCTAAGTCATAGAATTTGAATGAATCAAATCTAATACTTCAGGGTTTTCTTACTAGCATTGTGAATATTACTGAATAATGTCACAGTTGAAAATGAAGGATGACCCACAGTTATTTATATAATTCATTGTATTGCTGCTGACAATAACACTGTTTCTGTCTTGTGTTATGCTGGAACTAGTGACAGTATTAATCTGTAGTTGTTAATTGCAAAACAAGTAGTCCTAGTACTACTACATGCCTGCAGTAAGTGATCAAACAATTAGTTCTTGATTTCCCATGCCTTGTGCATATATAGGTGGTGAATGGAGAATGATTTACCTGTCAAGACCATTTTAACTTCAATAATATGTAGTTCCACTAAGAGAAAGGCAAAACACACCAGAAGACATTGTGGAGTGACTCCTTCAGAATACAGGGTTATAGCTGGCAAACTATAGCTGAGACTATAGTTGAGTAGATGAACATTAGACCATAAACTTATGAATTGCATAAATCGTTCTTTTAGGCTATGGAAACATGCTCAAGGCACTGTATGAGTGAATCCTGTAATTTAAAATGCTAATTAAAGCCTTCCCCTTGCTTGACCCTATAACCGTTTAATCATTACCCAAATAATGACACAACTGTTACAGGGGCGATAAACCGAGGTTAAACTCACTCACATTCACAAGTGCTCATATACATGTTGCATTTATTCTTTGCATGTTTGTTTTTACTCTGATTTATGGAACAAATCCATTATATATGCTTTCAGCTGCATTATGCAGACACTTGTCAAAGTTTGACATGCATAAATGAAAAGTATGTAAACTTTAGCATGCAGTGACTGTGAACTGTGTGATGTGAGGTTATTAATTAAGTTTAAAGGGACATTTCAGATATGACCCTCAACCCCAGTATACAATCCTGAATAATTCAAATGTACTTTGTGTGTGTGTGTGTGTGTGTGTGTGTGTGTATTCACCTAGTCTGGGATCCTAATTTTATCCAGATGAGATTTAGATATTGTCAAAGAATATACAGAAGGAAATACCATATAAACTGAAGTACCCAAGGGAAGCTACTCAAGGCTCCCTTAAGCTGGCACTGTCCTTTACAAAAGCAATACTCATACAAATAATGCTGGTTCAGAGCTATCATAAAATGCAGGTAATTTAACAAATGTCTACCTTCCCTGCTGAAAATTCCATCTTAACCCCGACAAAACTGGATAGTTTGCTGCAAACTTGCAGCTAATATGTAGTGCATTTGCCACATACTAAATTGTTTGCCACAAAATGTTGCCAGAGGTTTGACAGACTTTGCCAGTACTGGTGAAATTCTTGCAACAATGGCAGTTCCCACGAAGCAAATTTTCATGTGAAAATATGAGCTTGGTTTGACGCAAATTTGCCAGTAGGCCTTTTTGTAAGGGAAACTAAGGCGGTCAAGCTGATTTAACCTGTGATTTCGACACTTCTAGCTGATTTAACAGGTCGGCCAGCGGTTTACGACCTGACCATCCTATAGTCATAGTCCACCAGTTTGGCCATCAGCTTACTCTACCAGCTTGTCCAGCCACCGTCCAGCTTTGACCAGTGTTGAAAACACAGCTTAAACCGTTTTTAGAATCCCAGCCGGTCTTAGATGGAATTTTTAGTAGAGTTAGAATAATATCAAATAAATATTCTACTTATGTGGCAGTGACCAGTCATTTGAATGGCAGCTAATCTTCAAATCCTTGTGTTTCTGACTAGCCGTTTAGCAAATTGGATAGCGCATTTTCTTAAGGGTTTGTCATGGGATGGAATGTACGGTTTTAAGTTCTAACGGTTTTTAAGTAACTCGGCAAATAGGCTATAATACACCAGTGTCCATGGTGATTCGGTATTATACCGGTAGGCTATAAAAACAATGAGCAGCGTTACGGTTTGAACGTGTCCAAGGTCCTCGGTTGTAGAAAACCATGAATAATCAATGTAAGCTATTGTTTTTTCACAGCTGTATTTGCTGGATAAATAATAAGTAACATTCAGAAATAAACTTCCAAAAAAAAGTAGTTTTACAATGTAACTAACGTTAGTTGGCCACTGCAGTGCATAGCCTACAAGTTTGTGGTTTAGCTAGCTAGACACGGCATTAAAGCAACGCCTATGGATAAATTTTTTCCAATGGCAAAACTGTCACTTTATAACTTGCACGGACCATGACAATTCTGAATGACAGTCAAGAGATCACTCCGAACTGCCCAGCAAGTGACATAAAAATATTTGTCTATAGCTAGTCTACCATCCAACAGTTTAGATACATGACCAATTAAATACATGGCTACATCGATAGTGTAAAATGATTTAACAATAGTATTCAAAATATTTTTGTAACTGCTACATATCGAATCGACAAATCACTAATTCACATAGCCTACTGTACGTTCGCTATTTAGCCATCACTGAAGTTGTCTAAATGAATTAGAAATTGTAGCTAGCCTGCTAACTGGATAACTTTGTAGCCTAGAGCTGGGATGGCAAGATTCTTACCGTTCGCAGCTTTTTGTTTCCAGACATCGCAGACTGGTTCAGTGTTAAGGATCGCTGAGCTTTAGGACTTGTGATGACTATGTTGCTTCTTTATAATTGACTAAAGTAGTCAGATGGTTAGTTCGCTGACAATAATCAGAAAGAAGAACGAGTTTGGAGACTTCAAGACACGTAGCATTTCCCTGAGCCTGCCTCTCTCCTCCTCCTAGTGCCTTTTAGCCAACGCGTCAGTATCACGACAATTTGCAATCCGAAACGAAAGGGGCGAAGGTAGTCCTTTCGGGGAGAAACATGACGAAATGGTTGTAAGAAGAATCGTGTTCTCATTGAATTTCAGTTCAGTTGGCTAACAAATGTTTATAAACATTATTTACAAGTTAGTTTTCATAAACAAATGTTTATAAACATTATTTACAAGTTATTTTTTTTTTTTTATTTTTTTTTAATAAAGTGGTTTTTCGGTCATATTACGAACACGGGTGTAGCCTAAAACATCTAAACTTCCATAACTGTTGGTGCCAAAATGACTGCTTCTGTGGGACTTTTGAAGTATCACTTCAGTTTCATTGCTCTACAGGTAGCCCACTCTCTACATAGTCTATCAGAAATTTGTGAAAGTGGAAATCCAGTAAAATTCTAAATTAAAAGATTTGCTCTTCTCGTACGTGTTATAGACACACAGACAGACAGACACACAATAATTTAAGTCCTGTAACTTTGTAACGTTCACCATCTTTCCAAATATTTTCACGTACAATGCATGTGGTTTTTAAAAATGTTGGCTTCTGTCAAGTTACAATTTTAAATATTTTATTGTTTGTGGAACTACAAAATGCATGGCATAGTACAGGGGGTTCATTCTGTATAGTGGAAAAGGGAATACAATTAATAAACTTAAAAAGTGTTATAAATGCATAAAAGATTTCAGAACACCTTAAAGGATGAAAAAAAACCAAAGAATATCAGGCATTTACTTTTTCAAAGCAAAACAACTCATTTTCATAACTCTTAAAAAAATACTCAACCCAATAGCTAGCCAAACAAATACAATGCAAGTGTGAAAAATGGTTTACAGGCTAACATCTTACGATGTTAAGTTATCTTGAGCATCTATAAGGTCCAGTATTGGTATTTTGTCACAGAATGGCCTTTGGCATCTTTTAGATTCCTGTTTTTTTTATTCAAGAAAGTAATGTAATGAATGTCAATACATTAGTGAGGTCTGATAAAGGGATATGTAGTAGTTTGGCAGTTTTTTTGCCTTTTCATTTGAAGGTTCATCTGCCAATTAATGGGGAATGTAGTTTGTTTACTTAATGCATCATCAACTGGAATGTGTGAGTGAGGTTTTTACTGCTCAGGTTATTAATTGCGAAAATATCAAAAGCAAATGTTTCAGAAATCTCATTTAATTAGTGCCAAGGCAAATGATAGCTGGTTGCTGAAACGTTTCCTCTTGAGCTTCTGTTTCCACACTCATTCAGCTGAGCACAACGTGCACTATATTTGATTAATAAATCGTTTTTGCTAGACCTCAAGTGTCGTGTCTGTTGTGGTCAACACATTTTCCTCTTTCAGTGCCCTTTACCTGGCTCCGCACACCTGCACACAACACTTTTTTTCTTGTAATGCTGAATCTTTAAACCAACAACAGAGTTTTCATTTTACCTCATTGTGTTCCACATTCCAAAAATTCTGAGAGATAATTATTTTCAGATCTTGAGTAATTAAAATATTTTTAACCGCTGAAGAAATGTTTACACTGCAATTGGTTCCTTTTTCGGCACGCTGCATATACAATCCATACAATCAAACCTTCTGTAAGTTCAACTTTCTAAATCCTGGTTATTTGTTATTTACTAATGGACCACCAGAGTTTGTGTACGATACAATTAGCCACAAAAGTGTCTCTTTTGTAAATCTTTTTAATTTAGGTGAACTGAAAAATTGAATACAAAAACCTTGTGGAAAAGTCTTTACACCACATAGTCAGGTGTAAAAGTAAGTACACCCTCAAACGGTAGTCAGTTTTTTTGACATACCTGGACACAAGTTTATTTTATTTGAATTTCAACCATATTGATTCATTAAGGTAAACTAATTCAACAAACGATGCTTAAAAAAGTAGACTTTGGAATCACTTAAGCAATTGAAATTAATATTAATGCAAATTCCTCATGAGGAAAAAGTAAGTACACCCCTACATTTACTATCAAATACACTGATTAAAATTGATGTCTGGTGCACAAAACAGGTGTAAATGATTGTCCAATTATTAGATAATCATTTGGAAGTTCTATGCTTACATAAAAACAGACAAGTGATTCTCATGACAATGGGAGGGGTTACAAAGCTATTTCAAAGCAGTTTGAAGTACATCATTCAACTGTTTGACGCATCATATCCAAATGGAGAAAATTCCACATCACTAGAAATGTACGCAGGACAGGCCGTCCCACCAAATTCACCCCAAGAGCTGTCCGAAAGATGCTCCTAGAAGTCTCCCAAGATCCCAAGGGTAACATCTAAGGACCTACAGACTTCACTTGCTACAGTTAATGTGAAAGTGCACGAGTCAACAATCAGAAATAGATTGCACAAACTTACATGAGAGAAGAAGCCCCTACTCTCCAAAACGAAAATAATTTATACCAGACCATTCTTGAGGAGAATGTGAGGCCATCAGTTCAGATGCTGAAGCTGATGAGGTCCTGGGTCTTCCAACAGGATAATGATCCTAAACATACAAGCAAATCTACTACAGAATGGCTCAGAAAGAAAAAATGGAGGGTTATGGAATGGCCAAATCAAAGTCCAGACCTCAATCCTATTGCAATGCTTTGGGGGACTTGAAGCTGGCTGTGCATTCAAGGAAGCCCTCTAACATCACACAATTTAATCAGTATTGTAAAGAAGAATGGTTGAAAATTCCTCCCAGTCGATGTAAGAGACTTATAGTCAATTACAAGAAAAGGCAAGAAGAGGTTATTGCTGCCAAAGGGGGCAACACCAGTTATTGAAGCGAGGGGTGTACTTACTTTTTCCTCACAGGATAATTGCACTTCTGTTGATTTCTGGCAAATCATTTAAAAGTGTAATTTCTTTGTGTTCTTTGTTAAATTAGACAAACTTTAACAGTAAAAAGCATTGGAATAAGGATCAAATATCCATGTGTCCAAATATGTCTAAAAAGAGACAACTTATCTGGGGTGTACTTACTTTTTCACATGACTGTATGAAGAAATAGATCTGTTAAGGGTCCTGAAATTAAATGTAAGTTTTTTTTTTGACAAGACAACCCGATTAATTCAGAGAAAGACATTCTTCTGTAGCCATATTAAAGCCTTCCCACTTTGTATGCTATTTGGTACAGATAAACCTTAGGCTAGAGAGGTAGAGTGACAAAAACTCTTATTTGACCCTAGTCATGTAACAGAATACAAAGATCTTGAAATCAGAACCTAACTTAATTTCCAGTGTGGTCCTTAGAGAAAAACAGGCAAATAAACATTCTTTTGGCAGTCATAAAGCTGTATTTAGGAATGTAATGTAAATAAAACCATAAATCAAAGTCCTTTTTCTGATTTGTTTGGTTGAGAGTGAGTTGGTGTACATGGTGGAGGCTTCTCACCAATCCAAACTCAGCTCCGCCTAGCTCTCTACTCACACAGCCTTGGGCCCTGGGTTGGGTCACAGCTCTGAGCACTTGCTGCAGCTGGTTTTGGGAAGCTCACATTCTTCCTCAAAGTTGCACCCCTCCAGCAGGTCCTTGTAATGCTCCCTGACGGTCTCATAGAGAGGAGCTGAGTGGCTGATACTAGGGAAAGTCAGGGGCCTCTCATTGAGCAGGAACTGCAGCCTGAGGCCTTCTTCACAGTCGTACAGCACAAAGACCAGGTTAGCAGCGTAGGGGACGATGCGGCTGGTGCGGAAGGTGCGGTTTCCCTGCAGGGCGTAGTTGTCAGCAGTGAGGGGCGTCTCGTCCTTGTAGAAGCCCATGAGAGAGAGCAGAGGGAGCAGGGTTTCCGCATGACCCACCTGCACCGTGACGGCCTCGGTCACGTGACCAAACCTGAGCAGGAAACAAAGAGACATTATTCTACATAGTGCACCTGAGAGTACCTACAGAACTAAAGTATTAAGCGCATGCTGTTCTGAAAAAATAAAGGTCACCCTAAATTCCTCTTGTCCAAAATATTACTTTTACAAAAGCATTAAAAAAAAAAACACTAATTTGTTTTGTTTGGTTCCGGTCAAACTGCAAAATTGAGCTTCAAAATGTGTTAGTTATGAATTGTCAAAATATATACATTAATTTCTAATGCATATGTATAGTAGCTAGTGATGAATGCATATATACCTAAATATAAATTCTGGTTTAAGCACTTGTCACCTCTAATTTTGTTTCGTCATTGTAACCACATTCAAAAGAAGAAGTTTCATTTCTTTTCTGGAGCCAGTTACTACACAGCTTCCAGTTAGTCTGGAGCAATAAATGGTGTTACCCAAAGTGATGTTAAGAAATATTCTCAAGATTTTACAACATGACAGATTGCAGGTTTCACACAAGTCACCTCACCACAATATGTTTCCAAATTGCCTCCAAGTACCTTGTTTATCTAAATTATGTCCAGTATAAACAGAATAAGACTGCATTAAAGGGGTAAAGGAGAAGACTGAAGTCATTTGACTACATAACACCTACAAAACGGAACAACTATATTTCATTGTTCTGTTAGTTTGTTTGTCTTCTTTGCATCCCAAGTGGTAAAGTGGTAAAAGCACAGGAAAGGTAATACTGTTCTAATGCAAGACCCAAGGAAGCAACAAAAGAGCGCATCTTGTTTTACTGCCAGGTAGTTAGCAGGTCAGATTTTCTTTCTCTCTAAACAACCAGTATCCAGTTGCTCTGGGTCAACACTATCTGAACAGCTCTTTATAGACTGCAGCAAGAAAGAAATGCTGGATACCCAATTCCCTCCAGCAAGCTGCTACTCTCCATGAACCAGGAAAACAAAAATGGGCCTGTGTTTAAGAGATAGAACAAAGGCTGCCATAATGAAAAGCAATAGCCATTATGATACGTGAAAAGAGCCCAAATGAAGTCTTTGGCCTGATTTTCATTGCCTGTATCCCGTTCCCCCGATTCTTGAGATAGTGATCAAGCCACATTGAATTAGATTCCGAATGTTTTAAGGGGGCTGCACAAGTTTGCAGTAGTTGAAACAAGTATGATACATTTATGACACAAGGAAAAATAAGCCAAAGAAAGTTTTATTGCCATACAATCCACAGCACATGCTTACAGATGGTTTATATGTCAGTCATTTTCCATTTGCTGCCAAGGAAAAATTGTTATGTTAATAACCATTAACATTATAACTATGAAAAGAACAGGAGCTGCAAAAGGCCAAATATTCCCTGTTGTTTTGTTTAAATGGAGAATATATGATTTATTATTAAGAGCATCTATATGAATTTTACAAAAAAAGACTAGCTTGGGCCCAAAATAACAACATATTAACAGGTTTCAACAACTGAGCATGTTATTTAAAAACAGCAGCAGTTAAATCTTAAGCTTTTTTTGGAAAATAAAAAGGGGTGTGATATATAGTGGTTGAATAACAATGGTGATGGTGGGTGCATCACTAAACCCGAGGCACTGTCCTGGCCTTTTTCGCCAGGTCAGGTGCCGCATACATCTGAAACCGAGTCAAAGCTCACCTGATCTCGTGAGCAGCCCGGTCGAGACGACTGAACACATCGTGAAAGAGAATACAGCTGGATTTTCGGTTGATGTCATGACCATAGCCCCTCTTCCAGTACTGTTTCAGGTCATTTGCATATTCTAGCACCTGAGAAAGTACAACATTACATTACATTACAGGCATTTAGCAGACGCTCTTATCCCGAGCGACTTACACAACTTTTTAGCATTGTTTACATAGTATCCATTTATACAGCTGGATATATACTGAAGCGATTCAGGTTAAGTACCTTGCTCAAGGGTACAACGGCAGTGTCCTACCTGGGAATCAAACCTGCTACCTTTCGGTTACAAGGCCAGTTCCTTAACCATTATACTATACTGCTGCACATACACTAACACCACTACACTACAACACAATATTTGAGGAATGTAAATAATGGAAATGTCAAAGTGTTAATTACTTTATCAGAAAAAAACTGAACTAAAACATTAAATAACAATGTCAGTATGTATAATGTCCAGTTTGGAAGCAACAAAAAATACCCCTAATAAATGACAGACTCTCCAAAAATGATATACAAGACGGGTGGAGATATTTAGGGTACTATGTTTGAAATCTCTAAGTTAAAAACCACAATATTAAGAAAACTTAAAGGCAGCAGGAAAGGAAATTGAATTAAAAATGAGTAATAAATGAATTAAGAGAAAGTGTGATAATTCTTCAGCAATACGTTGTGGCAATGAAGGTTGACCATGCAAAATAGGTAAGCCTAAGGTAAAAATGTGTGTGGTTATTTCAGGTAATTACATACTTTTGCATCCACTTCATCGAAGAGATTGCACCAAGGTGAGTTAACAGATTTAATGGAAAACTCATAGGAGCACAGGTAGAATGCTGCCTCAACCAAATCTGAACAGGAAATAAAAAGATATCAGTGGGTTCATATTCATGTAGGAAACATGCACTTGAATAATTAATACATAATTAATACATACCATTTTACAATATCCATTTTTGTTAGGGTACAGGACAATAGATTGTGAGTGTATTTCCCGAAATATGACTTCATCGACAATCATAAAGGGAAGGTTTATTTTTAACAGGCCCTCTATGGAGCCACGGAAACCAGCCTCCTATTTTATTGGACAGAACCTAAATTATTCATTGCCACTTTATATTTATCTGGTTATGATCTAACAAACTATATTCTTATTGGTCTCAATTAATTTTATGTAGACAGGCCAACAATATGCTTAGATACCACACAAGGCATGGACACCTAATTTATGTTGAAAGCCTTTCCAAGTACTCCATACTTCACTTAGCAAGTTCTCTTTGTCCTTTCAGAGAGTCACATATTCATGAGGAAAGAGATTAGATTTTGAACTGCGTGCACAAGAAAATAGCATTAGGATATGGGACTACATATGAACAGGACATGTTTTAGGATATACTAATAAAAAATGTTTTCATTAAAAAAAAAAAGCAGATGTATGAGGTTTGCAGTTGGTTTAGGTCAAATGTCACGTGCAACATGAAGCAATTTCTGGCAGTGAAACTTGCAATGATCTCTTTCATAAAATACCATCTTGTGAAACATGAAAAAAGATGTTACATTACTATAATGATCTGTACACTTCCGATGCAGAGCTGGTGGATTTCTTTGCCGATTTGAATTGACCTAAACCTACATTAGAAGACATTGAAATTATTGACTCTCCCATAACTTCAAGAGCTTCATGACACTCGGAAGATGATGACTCGAGGTAATTCCCCAGGTCGGGACGGTATCCCCCCCCCGAAATTCTATTTACAGTTTTGGCTAGATCTCTGTCCACTTCTCTTAGAATTGATTAATACAGCCACATTGAAAGGAAGTTTCAATAGAGATGCTTACACCTCTATTATCACACTTTTACATGAAAAGGGCAAAGACCATAATGGGTTATAGACCAATATCACGCAAATTCAGAGATTAGGTCAAACGCCAAGGTTTTATCAAGAACAGTAGCAAAGGTCTTACCCAACACTGTTCACCCAGGGTTTGTTAAAAAGAGGCTAGCATCTGATAATGTGTCAGCAGACTCCTCCGTATCATTCATGGAGCTTCTGAGCTTTCAACACCCTTCATGAGATACAGAGAAAGCCTTTGACAGCCTTGAATGGTCTTATCTCTGGTACACTATGTCCTTTAGGGGATTTGGTGATGTTTACACACATGTTGTATCTACGGTACAATAATTTTATGGCTATGGTCATAACAGGAAATCAATGTTCTCCACCATTTGCTATTGAATGTGGGACATTACAAGGCTACCCAGCCTCAGCTTTATTGTTTGTAATTTCCCTGGAGCCTTTTGCACAAAACATTAGCCAGCCAGAGCAGGCTAAACAAATTACAATTAAAAATATGCACTATATAAGATCTTTATATGCTGATGATGTATTATTGTATATTCCAAAATCCCTGCCTCCTATTCCAGATATCCATTTTTTTTTAAATTGGCTCAATATCAGGTTACAAAATCAATTTATCTAAATCTTTTCTACTACCTCTCAACAAGCCAATGACTGAGTTGAATATAAATACAGATTCCAGTCGTACAGCATTTTAAATATTTAGGAATAGACATCCATCCTTCCTTAAATTAAGTGGTAGCTTATAACTATATTAATTAAGTAATTAGGTAATTATAGAAGACTCTATACATCTATCAAGGAGGACATTAGCAGTTGGACCAATTTCACCATTTACCTTGCAGGTTGAATTTCTGTAGAGGAAATTAATATTTGAGTCAATTTCCTTTGAGGTATGCTCCCACTGGACTAACTGTGTCTCATTCAATTAATATGTGGGAAATTATCAAATAAATTGGCAAATGGAAGATCATTATTTTAAATTTGAGATCAGTTGTAAATTTGTCAGAAGGGATGGATTAATATTTGTCTTCTGGTGATAGCTTTTAGTTTGCTTAAGTAGGCTAAACACATTGCATACCAGCTGTGTATTTTACATTGGTTATATTTTAGTGTTTTAGTGAAAATGATTAAGCCACAGACAAATTCAAGCCAGTTGTGGAGACAAGTACAGAAGTTTTATTTTAAAGCCTACTTAGTTTCGATCTGGCAGGTGGCTGGTAAGAACAGTCAAGATAGTAGTTATGAATAGACTAAAGATAGTGGTTATGCTTTGGAGCAAATTTTAAAGAAGAGAATGATGACACAAAGAGCTGAGATGTCCGTAGAGGTCTTTCAAAACTACGATGGAAGATGGCAAGTGGGCCAGCAGTAAATATAGCTTGTGGTAGCCATAGATATAGAACAATAGACAGGACATATCATGTAATGTAATAGTCATTTGGAATTCTGAAATGGAACAATTTGGCAGCCATCTTACCTGGGTATGGTCTAAAAAATTGTGCCACTAAACATATGTCACATCTATGGTTCTATATCTATGGTGCTAGCTCACTCCACTACCAGGCAGGCAAGGACTGAGTACAAATGTGATCAAGATGAGGAATAAAAGACTAAATATAAATGTGTGTGAATAGTATTTCTGTATAGGTATGGCCACCCAAAAAATATCTACAATATCTTCCTAGCCCAAGCGAATAATGGCATAAAGTAATGGGTTAATATTGCTTCCATGTCACCATCTGCTGGTGTCAGCCATCAGTTACACACTAGGATTACTGCTTAATACTCTGGCCTCAAATATTGGGAAATTCTGTCTTCAATGACTTAAATAAACGTAAATAAACGTAAATAAACACGGACAAATTAGAATAATGGATTAGTAATGTAATGCCAATGACCTGGTGTAACTTTACTGTATTGCAGCCGTAGTCGATTGGCCACATTTCTCTGGACTCTCTTCATTTCTGATGTGGACTTGAACAAATCAACCTCTTTGAGGGCATTCTTGTTTTTCTCCACATGTTCAATAAATCTTCTGCATTGGTCAAAGAATCTCATCAGTGGGTCATTTACTTCATGGCTGAAGTCCAAGTCTGCATTGTTAATTGAGAACAAAAAAGATTGATTAAATTAATATAAAACAAACTGACAAGCATACATCTCAGACATAAAGATGGGATTAAAGGTTGGCTGTGGTTAATTTTTCTTTGTTTTAATGTTTATGAATCCACTCCACTAACAATTAACTTGACTTTTCCCCGACTCATAAACCTGAATTCTGACAGAATTTAACTTCAAAATTTACTTCGGTCTTATATTTCTCCCCTTCAGGATATGTTTTAATTTCTACCTTAAATGTGTGATATTATTTACATTCCATTAATTTTAATATGTAGGCCTACAACATATTCATGGTATAAAAGTTTTTTTTTGTTGTTGTTTTTTTTAAGTTTGATGCTGAACTGTAACGGTTTCATGCCCTGGAAGTTACTCCATAGACTGGTATCTGATAATTAGCAGTTAGTCAGTTTTTCCTCGGAGTGGTTTAATCATAGACCGTAGACATTGGTATGTAACGTTGTCTAGTGCGAAAAGAAGAAGAAGAAAGAAAAAAAAACTTTTCTAGTGCACTATTCAGAACCCTCGATAGATGGCGACAAAATACTTCGAGATAAAGGGTTCTTGAACAATTCATTCAACAACCTACAATAAACAGGGCAACAAGTTGTCTGAGACAGTGATCTGTTAAACGTTTGTTTTATGTCAATATCCTGCCATATAGAAGGAAGATAACTTCTTTTTTTTAAATGAATCACACGATGATAAAATCGCTTGGGATTTATGTAGCTAGCTAGTTGCTACAATTATTTGCTAGTACGCTAACGTGAATTAGCCTACCTTTTACTTCCCAGAGGTTCTTCAGGCCTTCTATAAAAGCAACCGTACTGTCCACACACCTATGTTTTGAGCTGGTCATGAATTTAATACGATTGCTTCGGAGGTTCTCTTCAGAGATTAAAGATGGGAATGATCTGGCCAGCCTGACAGCTAAGTGCCTGTGATCATCTCGGCCCTTTTCTACAATCTGACCATCCATGTCCTCAGTGTACCACATTTTCCATTCCGTTTTAATATCACGCAGCCATTTCTCGCCGTTTGTTGCCTCTCTTGATACAAGATCGTATAGACGATGCATCTTTTGGATATTTTTTGTTGTTGGATATCTTGTGCCATGCCTAATGACTGCGGTAAGATGTACTGGGATGCAATTGACAGACGGAGGTTTCAAAAGCGATTTGTTTACAGCAAGTATGTCGTCCAGTAGATATGGGTTTACTTCCTCGTATCTGGCTTTCGTACCGAAATATTTAGCAAGGGCAGGTATGTTTTTTCGCGGATAAAGAACCTGGACAGTTTCTACGGAACAGTATGAAACACGCGCTAATGCAAAACTGAAAGCTGTCAGAACAAAACTTTTTTTGGATAATAGGTGCCTCATTTTCCCTCAGTTTCATCGACGAATTGCTGCCGGTATAATGCACGTTGCTAAACTAACTTACATGTAACTGCTGCTCTCATATAGCGACATTTTGCTGTGGCTTCAACAGTGAACTTTGAACCCTGTCTGTCATAGCTGGCCAACTAAAACACATCCTGTGAGTTCGCAAATAATGTTACAGCCACATAACTGTCTGTGTGGTTACAGAAATAGATGTGCGCTTCATGAGGACCAACGGCAACGCTACATACTCGATGTGCAGAACGTTCACATTTCCGTAAGATTCATGCAGAATTAACCAAAGAGGGAAATCTTTGAATTAACACAGCACGAGCACAATATGTAAAAATAATAATAACAATGATTTTTTTTTTCATTTTTGTCACATAGAATTCCATAATACCCTGAACAACTTTATGCTGCACCCCAATACTTATCGCGCAGATTATTTTCTAACAGAGATTTACCCAATTATTTAGCCATCTCGTACGATTTTCAGAGATAGGGAATACCCAATAGCCTAGGCTACTTTCAGGACACCATGGACTTGAAATAACATTCTATTCTTTTTTTCTTTTCTTTTTTTTAAAAATATTCCATTTAATTAATTCACTACCCTTCTGCATAATAGCCTACCTTTCATGAAGATTATTATTGGTTTAACTAAGTTTCTTTGAATTGTGTGATTTATAATGTATTGTTTTTACTCATGGTGGCTGCTGTCAATTAAGGCCAGGTCTTCCTCAAAAAAGAGATTTTGTTATCTCAAAGGACGTTCTGGTTAAATACAAAATAAGTAAACACCTTTGTAAATAATAAAACATTTATTAATTAATTAGGCTAGATCTATCTTTTTTGCTGGAATGTGATTCTATTCCTACCTTATTGTTCTGCCTTTAGTTTCCCACTCAATGTCCCAGTGGATTGGCACTGCAAAGGACACCCCCATTTAACCCTTGTTCATTCTGTATGCACACAGGGTCAAAAATGATCCACACTCACCCAACCCTTTGTGATAAAGCTTCTTCATTGAATGTTAAACCATAAGTCTATTTTTCATGTAGAAACAGCCTGCCATTCATCAATAAATTGGTGAAAAACTGTGCTTTCCTACTTCACAGTCCAGACAGACTGTATTTCTTCAGTCTACACCACTATTTTTTACTACAAAATACACATCATAATTGATTGTTTATAATTATTTATTATTATTATTGCTGTAATAGATGTGTAGCGCTTCGTTTTGATTGTGACTTCTGATTAACTGCTTGATGGTGTACTGATTTTACAAACCAATAAAAAATATATAAATAAAAGTGTTTAACCCTCATATTATGTTCTGGGTCAATTTGACCCGATTCAATGTTTGACGTCTCTTAAAAACCAGTTAACCTTATTTTTTCATCTTGGCACAATATGGTTTTTCCTAATTAGTTGTGATTAAATAGTAAACACACAATAAACATAATGCTATATTTTCAGAAGTCCGCACCTTTGTATACAAAGGCGTTGTGTGGGGTCACTTGTAGGGTAGCAGTATGAAATGTAAGAAAATACACAACCGTTTTTAGCTCTGATTTTTTCATCACAGAATTTTAATATTTAGAGATAAAAGGCTAGTCAAGTGGGAGACACACAAAAGGTAATACAGAAAGTGTCCAAATTTTTTATATTACAATAGTTTTGTGTCAAACTTAGTTTAACACTTAATAGTTTTTGACCCCAAACATAAAAGGCATCATAACATGCCAACATAATATGAGGGTTAACTTTTTTTCTAATGGTCGGGTTACTCCAGGAAATTTCATGCTGAAAAACTTTAATTTTGAGCAACATGAGGGTTAACCACTGTGGTACTTGGGGATATTTAATTCCTTTGAAGCCCAGGGTTTTTAGAGTTTGTGACAAGGAGCACATGCATCACTGTGCTGATGCCCTCATCCAACTCAATTTACAATGCTTAACAGTATTACATCTTTGGATTTTCCTGTAACCCAATGAGATGTATGGATTTACTGGAACAATTAGTGTAAAGCACCTCACTATTAGATACAACAGTAATTTCCCTTCACAGATTCAAAGCCAAAATCTCTGAGTGGTTGTCAGGGTTGGGCTCTAACCGCAACTCATTCTGGAACATGCTGTATGTCTCTAGGCTAATAATAATAATAATAATAATAATAATACTATTATTATTATTATTATTATTATTATTAATAATAATAATAATAATAATAATAATAATAATAATAATAATAATAATAATAGTAATAATAATAATAATAATACTTGACATTTCCAGCTTGGCAAAAGCATATTACTTCTGTTGAGTTAGCATTGTCAATTGTTTTCATGCACAACTGAGAACACAGCTTGGCATCTATAATGAACTCACAGCCAAAAAGGGACTTTTAAGATGGTAAATTTATATAACAGGCCTACATAATGACAATTACTTAAAGGGAAACATACTGTAGTTTTGTATTGCATGTGTCATTATGAGTGTGTGTGTGTGTGTGTGTGTGTGTGTGTCCATCTGTCTCTATTGAACAAACTTGAGTGAAACTGTTCACTGTATGCATGGGAGCATGTCCCCAATTAGTGTATACAACAATAATTTGGAAGAGACCCATTAAATGTAAGACACTGTTAAATTAGGTTGTCAGGAGTTTTTCACGTTTTTACTTTTGGTTCAATCGCAGAGAAAAACCACACATTTGAATAATTTATACAGGCAAATGTTTAACATTAAAGGTATAGAGCTTATCATTTAGGACCATCTCTTGAACTACTTCTTCCTGGTTAAACATTTCCCACATTCTATTTATAAAACAATATACAGGTATGACAATGAGTATATGAAGTTGACGCCTTGTTAAAATATGTATAGCTATTTACTATTCTGTCCTTATTGGGAGGCACATACTGTATGCTGATACTGTGCAAATTCGATGAAAGAGTAATAGGGCCATTTTGGAAAAAAATAACTCCATCTGAACAGACCATTTTTGGCACCGTCTCTTCAGTCCATTTGGTAATTATAATTCTGTGTTTATGGGCTAAAAGAGAAAGATTGTCTTTGTTATTGAACCCAGTTATAAAGTGAAATTTCATCAACTCCTCAATAGAATCAATCTATAGTGCTAACGCTGCTGACAAGTTTGACATAGGCCTAGCCTTGCTAGTTTGACGTAGTATGATGGGAATTGGGGGGGTGAGACTAAATTTAGCTGTAAATTATGCTGGTACAGTATGGAACACATGACTGGCTAAATTGTTGTAAGTCATCAACCGTCTAAGGTATCAAATGAGCCCCAAACCATCACTCTGCGGCCAGATATGGAGTATATGTGGATTTTTTTTTTTAAATGAGCATAAATTCATTATGTATAGCGTGAGTATGAGTGGTATATGTACAGTGAAGCTGGGTGTACATTGTGGATGCAATCTGAGTCTGTGTGTATTTGTGCATGTATGAGTGTGTGGAGTATGTAAGCAATGTGGATGTACGTGCTGCAAATGTAATTACTGCCTTTCTCGCTTTTCCTGTGCGGTATTGTAGGTCATCATAGGCTCCGCATGACCTGCAATTGCACCTAATGGGACAGAGTCGTACCTGTTTTGCATGAAAATGGTATTTTCACAGGATACATTAAGAAGCCCAGCCAATGTAGACCTCAGTGCAAAATGCACTCTGCTCGTTTCTAGCCACCATCAGACTCCCACATATGATGGATGGTGACCCTGATGAAAACACTCCTCAGACACAGGTAGATGAGCGTAATGCAGACAGTTCACAAAAGTAGGTTATGATATACTGTATCCTCGGAATATAAACCGTGGAAATGGTTTATTAGTTGTATAATGACTGATCATTGTAAATTGTGTAAATTGCATTTGTTCATTTTCCTAATCAAATGTACCTCTACCTTTTAATGCCTTATCTTTCTCATTCTCAGTGGTTAAAGCACTAGCTGTCAGTGCCTTAATGTTCTAGGTGGTCCAGATCGAAATGTTGCCAAGAGTCCTGTGACACAAAATTGCCATAGCTTTGTCCAGAGAGAGAGCGTTTGAGTCAGCACAATAATCCCTGCCTCATCACACAGAATTGACTGCATAAATGATGCAGTCCTGTGGCAAAATGGCTATGCAGCTCACCTGGTGGATTGTTGAGTGAAAAGAAGTAGGCTACTGGCTGGCTGCATTTGTTTTGGGCAACGATTGAGCCTTCAAATACATTACATTACATTACATTCATTTAACAGACGCTTTTATCCAAAGCAAATACAAACATGGTTTCCAAAACTGGGTAATGATGGAAAACAGGGGAATAAAAATATCTATAAATGAGGATTTTATTTTCCAGTAGTAACATTCAATTAATCTGGGCATTTGGGTGTGTGAAGTGTGAATGGAATATGAGGTGTCATGTGCCTGCTTGATGTACCTTGTGTAATTACAGCATTGTCCTGAAGATACCATGTGCCCCTGACACATTGAAAATAATTGGCATGACACAAAAAAATGTTGCATTTGTTTATCATAACGAGTGGTATTAATGTAATGAGAGTCATTATTCTTTTATTAAGAGATCTGATCAAACCATAACTTAGGTATCTGACACTTCTGGACAAAGATGTAGCCTACATTAATATGGTGATCCATTCTATGGAACAACCATCATTAATATGACCCAGGATATGGGACAATAAACAGGAGAATGGCGTGTGGCACTGACACAATCCAACCAAGTTTTTTATTTGTCTGCGCGAAAAAAGTGCGTTCAGAGTACTTCTTGGCTTTTCCAAGACACGCCTCATTTCCCATTAGCAACCAATTAAAAGGCAGACTTTAGTATGTGAGGATCAATAAACACAGGAGTTGTAAGCGTTTCTTAGGTAAAACTCAAGGACGCATACAATGGCTGAGTTGAATCCGCCCACCACAACGATGTCAGTTAACGAACAAGCTCGTTGAAATAACGGTTACCGTTGATCAGGTAACGTTAGTTTAGTAACTAGGCGTTTCGGAACTGAAACGATACAGCTGAACTTAAATAAATATCCAGATGAAACACATTTTACTGGTTTAAAAAAAAATTAAACAGTGACATGAAGCTGATTTGGCTGACTGGCTAGCTAGCTGGACCACGCAAGGTGAGTTTAATGCCAAAATGGGTAATCTTGTACAGTAGCGTTAGCTAACAACAGTTAGCTGTTTTACTATCTTGCGATCTGACCGTTTTAGCTAACTGTATGGCTAACATTGGCTAGGATCCTAAACTTAGCTTTAGCTAGCTTAGCAGTGGCCTTAATTTAATTCGCGTTAACATTAGCGAGACCGCTTGCTAACATTCATGGCGAGCTATGTCGGCATTCCTAGAAAAATACAAACGCTTTGCCATTGTTCTCACCGCTAACGTTAGCTAGTCTAATATTACGTTAGCTATGTAGCTAACGTCAGTTCACGTTAACGGTATTCCAGGTAGAACACAAAACCCGCTTATTTATTATTCAATTTTGTTTGCTGCACTGACACACCGAACAATTTATTTAAGGTTAACGTAATGGTATAACGTTACAAAGTAATGTAGCTAGTGCTAGTTAGTCTTGGGTGGTGGTTTTCTTTTAAATACCCTTGCAAATATTAACGTTATGCTGGATTGCGAGTAACGTTAACGTTACAGGTTGCTAACGTTCACGTTAAGTTGGCTAGCCTAACTCACTGAACACATGTTTGCCTCTAAACAGTTAGCTTGTACGTTACTTACTTGTTGACGAGCTAGCACTCGGTGACATAGCTATTAGCAAACGTCACTAATGCAATAGTTTATTAGCTTAGTTTCTAACGTTAATTAAGGTAATTAAGGTTTGTTTATTAAACCGACTGCAACACAAACTAATGGCACTTGTAGTAGCTAACAGGTAGCAGCATTAGCTAGGAGTAACGTTATTGTCAGCGTAAGTAACGTTGATGCGGTTACACCAAATATGTTCGACATTGGAGGCTACTACGCTAGTAATAATATAACGTGAGCTAACACCAGCTGTCGCCGAAGAAGACAAGTAACGTTAGACTAATAACCGCGGCTTGTTAACTTAGTTACTTTAAGTTGCGTTTAACGTTAATTTTAACTAGTTGGCTAGCCAAGACTGTTGCAGTGTCACACCTGTGGATAATAAACATAGCGGGCTAATGTTAGCTGTGTCTAGGCAACTATACAGTACAGGAGTAACATACATTTAATTAATAAAAAAAAAAAAAAAATTTGCTTCAGGTGTTGGGTGTTTAAAAAAAAAAAAATAATAATAATAATCATTTCTTCTTAAAGAGTACAGCCTCTTTAATCACAAAACGAATTTTGTAGCAGGAGCCTGCTAGGAATCCTGTTTTGTTGAATGAAGAACGTTAAGTTGATCTCAGCTAGCTAAGTTAAACCCATGGTAGCCAAAAAGAAACAATGTAACATCAAAGCTACCGTCTCATTATAAAATAACCGTCAATACGATTTATTTTGTATTATTTACTTATTTATATTTTATTTTTAAAGATTTTTTTTTTTTTTTCAGTCGTACACTTGATCCGCGTGTCTTAAGAGGAAACCACCTAGTACGGGTGTTGTGGACAGTGGTTCAGCCTATGACTCAAACTTGGGTGCAGATTGAGAACTGATTAAAAAATTCGACAGAAGTTTCTTATTTCACTCTAATGGACAACCCATAAAAAATTACAACGACAGAAATTTACTTGGAAGAATTTGGTTGCTTTAGCTAGTGGGTAAAGATATGGTTTAAGCTGTTGAGAGAGCTTCTTGTTCGTCTGCCACATGAATCTGAAGAAATGTAGCTTGCAGAAATGGCAGTGTGCTTGTAGCTTTACACTGATTATTATAAATTTAAGGGGCTGCAGTATACAACGTATGCATGGCTGTAAAGTATTTTCCAACTTGCCTTTATATGCACTGTAATGAGTTAATGTAGCCTTATGTAAAGCACCGGCATAGACAGTAAGGTGTATAGCTTAATTGTATGCATAAGTAAATGTAAAAACCACGTTGAGGTATGAAATGTAAATAGCTACCCAGTGAGCAAAAGCCGGAATCTAGACGTCTATAGGGGTGGAAATCTAGGTTGAGAGACATTTTGACATTAACGGACTAGGTTAACCCCAAATACAACTCAGGTTTTAGCTGGATATAGCCTGGCTAAGTCCTAGTCAGCTAGAAAACGTTCACTTTTCAACCAAATGTAACCGGTTTTTCACCGAATGTTCAACACAAAAATGTTCACTGGGTACTTGGCTAGTGCCCTCTCAATGTTGCCTGTGTTTAAACATCTCTGAGAGAATTGACCTTCATTTTGATTAGGTTAAATGCTTAGTATAGATTAGTGTAGCATTTTAATTTTACAGCCTCCTAGATTATACTGCAGAATTCTGAGAATCTGGAAAACAGTTCCCTTGTAATTCACTGTTAAAATTGCCTGATACAAGGTCTTTGTTTTGGTCAGATTGATCTTGTGCCAGTTGACCACAGTTTTTAAAGCAAATACATAGCTCATTTGGGGCAAACACCTTTTCTTCCGTGGCTTTCGGAAAATTTGTCTGTTTGGATACCAAAAATATGCCTGTACATTCACTAGGATGGCAAAAAAGGTTATGAAGAGCTCTGTTATTAATGTTTGCAGCAATGAAAACTAGAATGTCTCTTCTGAAAAACACGTGACTAGCATAACAGACGGGAGTAGCTGATTAATACTATAATATAATATTAAATAAATAAATAAATAAAGAACTAGAAGACATTTATTGAAGTAGGCTGTTTTGGACCATTGTTATAAATCTCTGTCGCATGTAAACTTATCAGTGAAAACATGTTGATGTAACTTACATGGGTAACTCTTTGTTTTAGTCGACGAAAAAAATGTGTTTCAGTCATAGACAAGCTGCAGTGTTCACGGTGAGGAAATCACCCATACCATGGGACACATCACTACATTGAGAGCCAGTGCTTTCTCTGGCTGTACAAGCCTTTCCGTACTCCAGCGTGTTGGATTTGAAATGGAACTGGGACTATGAGGTTAAAGTGCAGACATTCAGCTTTAATTTGAGGGTTTTTAACATCCATATTGGGTGACCCCTGTAGCAATTGTAGCCCTTTTTATACCTAGTCCCCTCCATTTTCGGGAAACTTAACTAAAATTTGAGTACTTTGTATACCCTGTAGGACATTACAGGGGCATATTATGTTGGCCAAGGGGTAAGCTGGTTTGAAACTGAAATTAAGATATTTGTTTGAACAAAATTTAAAAGCAAATAAATTTTTTGTGCTATTATGTTAGAATTCTACAAATTTTTCATATGATTTATTTTTAGTTTTGGTTTTGAAACCCCATAAGCATGCACCATTTCTCATTGTTTGAAATCCGGCTAAAAACTGCAGCAGAGGTGCTTTGGAAAAAAAAATTTTGGTTATGATTCAACAAAAATAGGTGCATGTGGAGGGAAGGGATACAAAGTATCCAGTGTTCCAGTGCCGATCCAAGACAATGAAATGACTACATTTCACAAGGGGAGTGGTTCCCAAATGGCTTCAGCTCTGGCCAACAAGCATATTAACATGTTTGGGTCTGAAATGTGATCTCGTAACCATTATCTCTTTCTGACATTTTTATAAGTTTTTATTAAAGGGGGAGTGGTGAAGGTCTCCTGGGTATTTTATTGGCACTCATTTATTTGCGTCTTTATTTTGGAATATGATTCTCAACTCAGATTCTTGAATGAACTGCACACTGACATCTCACGGCATGTAGGCTACATGAGACGATGGAGCTCAATTTCATACTGCAGATGTTGTCAAATTTGACCCATACAAATCCACCAGGTGGCAGGGATGCCATCTTTAGCACAGTAGCTCCGCAAAATCAATATGGAACTGATGAATCAGTTATGTACCTTCACAACAAAGTCTGCTGATTGAAATAGACGGACCTTCCTCTGCATCATATCATACTTTTGTCAGATGGCTACAGATCAGAAAGGGTTAATCTGTTGTCCCCATGCTAGCTAGGATATGTTCTTTTTTTTGTTAGCAGCAAGTAAATGTTTTCATTCTGCATTTTCTCATTTTTAAGCTGGGTGTTTCTCTTTGATAAAATAATCATAGTATTTAACTACTGCTACCCAAATGGAACACGTGGCTATTTACTTAGATTTGTGTTTAATTACAAAATCTGAATGGTGCATCTTTCTTTGTGGGTGGAGTTCTCACACGCCCCTTGATTTGTATAGTGACACCACCACAAATTAGCATTGCTTTCAGGACGTGCAAATTAAAAATAGTGGTTCCCTGCACTTGCAGAAAAAAAGATTCAGTTTTTTGAAGTATTGTCAATTTCTGTCATTTTCCTACAGTCTCCTACAACCAAGTGAATATAAATTGACAGAGGTGGCAAGTGAAATTAGCCAGCTCCCCATAGTTTACCCTCTCAGCTACCTTGCAATGGGAAATGTACTTATTCCCTGTGTGGCCCAGAACATTCACCGCTTCGTGTTTAGTACTGTTTACATATGTATCATTGTATCCTTTGATTTATGTGTGGAAAATGCAAACCCTCTGTGCCATGTGAATGGAATTGGTGTGTTCTTAATTTGGAAACGGAGTTTGCTAAGTGTAATGTTCCAGATTATTCCAGGAAGTTCTAGAGATAACATAGCAGTTGGACAGTGACTAGATATGTCACAGAGCATGAAGCTTGATGCCAAAAGATTGGGAATATCGAAATCACATTGCTCCAAGGTGACTTGTTACATTTGCGTATTGCGTTAAGATAACCTGTTTGAGCATGTTGATTTTGTGTCTTGTGTCCTTGTTGTCTATTAGGACTAGTGTGGCACGTACTTAATGTAAATACACAGAAAAGATGAAAAGTCTCATCATGATTTGAGCCATCCGATGCCAGGCTAAACTATTAGGAATGTTGCATGAAAGTCTTTGACATACCCCTCAGTGTAAATGATTTTGGTAACGTGAAGTACATAGAGACTGAGAGGGCCTTGAACTGTTGTCTGTGGAGGAAATTATAGCCTGTCTGTTTGAGTTATTTGAGTGATTTGGATATTGAACACAGTTCATATTGACTAGAAATGTTTCAGAAGCTCATATTATGAGAAAGAATTGCCAACGTGGCATGTTTGTGTATTGAGCAATAACCTCAAGAAGTAAAGTGATCTTTGTTCTTGAACCCAATCTTGAAATAAAGGCACAACACCACAGGTTAAAACCTACATCTAGTTAAATGTTTGACTTGACAGTGCTTTTCTTTTACAGTAGTCATATAGACCAAATAATGCGCTATACCCCTGCAGGGATCTACGCTAACATTTTTTCCAAGGAGCACATGTGCTCCTAAGTTGAAAAAATTTGGAAGAACACTAATGCATCCCGGTTAGTAGAAGTGCTCCTAAATTAGTCGGCACACATCAAATTTCAGGAGCAAATGCTCCTAAAATGGGAGCGCTGTAGAGCCCTGCCCTCACAGGACTCTACATTCAAATATTTTAAAACATTTTAAAGCCCTTGTTCTTGCCCACATTATTATTTCACTTGCAGAAAAAATGTGGAAAATAATATAAGTAAAAGATTTTTAAAAATTCATTATCAACACAAATTCATTATTATGTAACAATATGCTCTTTTCACAAGTCCAAGATTCACAAGGATAAGCAACAATCGCAACAATGCAATTGGTGGAACAATATATGAACACTATATGAGTATGGCGTGTGTGTGTGTGTATGCTGACCGGGAGGGAGACTTCTCGGCTGAGACGGTTGTTCCTGGCTGCTCTGTCACAGTTCCTATACGCAGGGCTTTACCGACACAGTGAGAACTTGGGTGCCATGTCAGAATGAATGAACCCCTACCCTGCTATAACGCTGATTCTTGAGACATTTTGGGGGTTTCACCGGCGGCACTTGTCCCGCTTTAGGAGAATTTAGGAAGCTATCTGCATCTTATGCAAACAAGCTATTTATACTCAGCGGTGGTGTGTACCTGGTACACTGTTGCAGGAAAGGGTAGGCGTGTATTTTTGGATCACTATGTCAGTCATTATGTTGCAACATGTACATGTACACAGAGAATGTTTAAAAACGTGTCTCATTTTTTAAATCGTTCTTGACCGATCAGGCAAGCTAGGTCAATAATTCAGTTGCCTAATTGAATGTTAGTGTGAATATCAAGGCTTGCCTGGGGATATTGTATTATAGTATTGGATGAACCACATATTTTCAGTTATCCAAGAAAAACAAATTGACTACAGGAATTAAAATGGTATTGTGTAGCAATTAATGCACTTTCCCATTTTGGAAAGATATTGTAAATATACTTCTTTTAAAAACCTCCGGATTGCATAAATGTAGCATGTTTTGTCCACAGAAGATTTGAACATATTTTGCCTACAATAACATTTTCTTGAGTGTTTCACAATGTTGCGGTTAGGTTGAAACTGGGCCAAAGGCTATGGAAAGGCAATGACTGCAGAGTGTTTGAGAGTGCCATTGTTTGGACAGGGACTCAGCACCCATTTGTTTTGTTTTCTAGATCAGATTCTATGCAAGGAGGATAATGTTACATCACGGTCAGCCTAACAACCCCCCAAGCCCAGAAATTCAGTCCGCAAATGATGAAGACGCAATCTTTGAAAGTAATTGATTGACTGGAGCCGCAGTAAGGACACGCACTGCAGATGCAGTCGCTTGGTTGGCCCCTGTCGGCCGCCTTCTCAGTCTGTACACCCCTGGTCCCCATCAATCTCTGTTCAGGTTTTGATTGGTGCAGCTGCTTGTTTGTGTTTATAATGTCAGAAAGGGACTGCAATGTTAACTTGCTGGTCATACTCTGTCAGGGTTTCCGCCCTCTGAGAATGTGTGGTTGGTAAGGCCTCTAGTAAAAGTAGGCATCGATTAATATAGACCTTTCTTTCTTTAAAAAGAAAGTATACAAATGTACGTCTGTGGCCTTTTTGTATCCATATTATACTGTATTAAAGGGATAGTTCGGAATTTTGGACATAATGTCTCAATTACGACTTACCCATGATGTAGTTGATTGATGGAAGTACAAAGTAAAGGATTCAACGATAGTTTGACTTCAAAAATGATGGTATAAACACTCAAAATAACCCTGATAGACTGTCGTCATATTTTATTTGCTTTGGGTGCACTGTGGAGTGTTTAAGTGCGTTTGGTAGTGGATGCTAGCAGTTACCTTAGAGTTGCGCTAGCATTAGCAATGTGTGTATGTCCAAAAGAAGGGACAGCATGGAATTATCTGAAAATGGTTTCCATCAATCAACTACATCATGGGTAAGTCGTAATTGAGACATTATGTCCAAAATTCCGAACTATCCCTTTAATGTCTTGAAAATGGTTATATAATTGAGCTTTAATGTAAAGGTTATGTTAAAGCTGAAGTAGGCAACTTTATTTATTATTTTTTTGGAAGGATATCGGGGAATGGCCCTGCTTGGTAGCAGTCATAGAAAGAGCTGCTGTGAGAGAAATCCAGCACCATTGTGATTGTTATATTTGCTGTCGAAATTGATTTAGGCAAAATGATTTTAAGTGATAACAATAACCATACAAATAAATATTTTATCTCTATGCTTTGGTCAAGCTTGAGTGCTTTATACTAGTTTGTTGTAAAACTTAGAAATTTTGCAGATTAGTACTACTAGATATACCTTACTATTTTAAATGAGTTGGATGATACACTGTAAAATGTTAATGGTTAAATCAAATCTTGGACTCATATGTACTCTGTTAGAGTTGAATTAACACTGGACATTTTGCCATGTAGCTAGCCTCCCCTTTTGTTTGCTTCACTACTAACTACTTACTTTATTTCTACCCTAATTGTCCAATAGACTGGCTAGGTAGCTTAGTTAGCATGGCAGGTTAAAACCACAGTAATTTTGCTAGCAACATATTTTATTCTGTAGGACATAAGTAGAAATGTGACTGGGGGGGGTATAGTTACTTTAACAGATTTATTTTCCAGTTAAGGGATTTTTCAGAATATAATTACTGTCATGGCTATATGCAATACGGGTTTTCACATGTAAAATTTTACAAATTTACCCCCTCTAGTTAGACAGTCATACACAGGAAATGGTTTCCTTTATCTGGTGCATGACGTGCAGGGGGAAATTCAACCTGTCATTTCCTATCACTATTGCACTTGTGCTGGGCCTCAGTGCAAGTAGTAGACCACTCTCCATCTTCATTGCGAGCAGCTATGGAACTCCCTGCGCACAGATCATTTGCACACACGTTTCTGGGTGAGGACCAACAACTGATGCAATTAGCACAGGCATGCATCCTCTGCTCATAACTGTAATATTTAGATTAAGCATGATCCTAATAGAATTTAAATCCAAATCCGGATGGTCTGTTTTACGTTAACGAGGCAAATGTACAAACAAATGTGTTTTATGCTAAAATGCATTTTGTAATTATTTAATTTACAATGTGACTCGAGTGAATGCAGTGGAGAACAAAGAATTGTCCTGTGTTCACTAAAAAGTGCGAAGATTTTATTGTTTTTTTAAAAATAATAATTTTCTCCCTCTTGTGTATCTTATTACTTCATGAAACTCCATTGGTCTCACAGCGACGGGCCTCACTGTCAACTGGACAGTTAACCATCCCCTTCTAAGATTGAAGAGGAGACCGATAATTGCTGGCAGGTCTTTCTCTTGTTAGAAATAATGTTGTTTAAATGGCAAACTTGAAACACTGGTAGAAGATGGAAATTATGTTTTATACAGTTATTCCCATAAGATTCGTAATAGAATTCTTTCAACTTATGTTGTCTGTTCGACTGTGAGCCCAGTTCAATATGACTAATATGGACTAAATGCTGGTTTTGTGCAGATTTGCCTTGCCATTGAACTGTGTGCCCCTGAGCAATGACCGAATTAGGGCTGGACGGTTTGTTTTCTCATGACGTTGCAAAAAAAACATGATGGCATCGAAGCCAAGTGACACCGGTGGTGAAAGCTCTCATCCTCTGCTGCATCTGGCTGCTCTTTTAAATGAAGGAATACCTGGAAGCAGTGCTGGGCGGTGAACCATATCAACGATTTTTTCTTACTTTTATGTGATCATGTGATGTGTTTTTGTCAATCACATGGAAGCTGCAAGGCCTTGCTGCTGAGTAGATGTCATATCAACACCCAGTCGATAGGAGTGGTATTGTTTTTTAGTTTTTTTTTCCAGAAGCAATTCGCCTGGCCTCTGATGTGTAAATGTTTACTACCGCATCAGGTAAAAAAAAAAAAAGACGATGTGCAATGATTGTTGTTATGCTTTAAAAAAACATTGCATAATCGTCAATATAGTTTATCGCCCAGCCCTACCTGGAAGTAAATTTCATTATCATTTGATTATGAACCTAGAAGCTTGGATTTTTACATTTTTTATTTTGCTTGAATATTTTGTTTAGTAGCCTAACATGGGAGGTTGCACATTCGGGTTGTTTATGTTTACTAGGCTATCCAATTTCACACCGTTCAGTGTTAATGTTAAATAGTGAAATTGATTGATTATTACTACATTTTTAATTGGTCCTTGTTTTCTACAGTTACAGTATATTTCAGTTTACTTCTCATGTAATTTGTATTGGAAAACCAAGTGCAATTAAATACCGTCAACAATATGAAAAATATCGTATATGATATTTTGGCCATGCAGCCCTGTGAATGTAAATCAGGGGAAATCTGTATGAGGTAATCGGTCTTTCCTGTGACATACATGCACTGTGTATTGTGGTCACGTTACATACAGCTGTAAATTACACTGGTACAGTATGGAACACATGGCTGGCTAAATGGCTGTAAGTTATCAAGTGTCTGAGCCATCAATCGAGCCCCAAACCATCACTCTGTTGCCAGATATGGAGTAGATGTGGATGGATCACTGCAAGGGTTATTTCTCCGGACTCATTTTCCTATAGAACTCTATGGGGAAAAAAGTCAGGAGAAACAACCCTTAAAGTGATCCATCCATATCTGGCAACAGAGTGATGGTTTGGGGCTCATTTGATAGCTCAGACCCTTGATAACTTACAGCCATTTAGCCAGCCATGTGTTCCATACTGTACCAGTGTAATTTACAGCTGAATCTAGTCTCACCCCCCAATTTCCATAGAGATCCATTCAAATGCAGAGGTTATAGTATCACTTGTAACAGTACCTGAAAATAAGATATCGACAGTTTTTTTGATGTTGATGGTCACAGACTTCAGGAAGTAACAGCATGTAAAGGATATGCGACCAAATATGAAATATGATACTTTAAAAATACGTTAAAGCAAAGGGTATGAATACTTATGTAAATGAGAAATTTTATTTTTTTTATTTTTAATAAATTTGCAAAAATCTCAAAAAAACTTTTTTCACATTGTCATTATGGGGTGTTGTGTGTAGAATTTTGAGGGAAAAAATGAATTTAATCAATTTTGGAATAAGGCTGTAACAGAACAAAATGTGGAAAAAGTGAAGCGCTGTGAATATTTTCCGGATGCACTGTACTTGCTGGTTGGCAGTGTGGTATAGTGTGGTTTTTTAATAATTTTTTTAGGGCTTTTTCACCGTCATTGCACAGCACAGTGTAGAGAGACAGGAAGAATGGGGGCGCTAAACGTCGCGCAGCCGGAAGCGACCCGCCGGCGTCACACCTCGCGGTCAGCGTGTGGATAGTGCTCTACAGCAGGGGTGTCAAACTCCGGTCCTGGAGGGCCGCAGTGTGTGCTGGTTTTTGGTGCACTTCAGCACAAGTGATTAATTTAAGTCACTGATTGGCTAAGAAGTCCACACACCTTGTTCTCAATGCTTTAACTGGGTGCTGATTGAAAGGAAACTACAAATACCTGTAGACACTGCGGCCCTCCAGGACTGGAGTTTGACACCCCTGCTCTACAGGCTACGCCACCGAGACACCCCGTGATTTAATGTGACTGAGCCTGCAACCCAAATATGGGGGTTAAGTCCACTAGAACGGCTGTTGTTATGCCTTTTATTGGTTTTAAATGTCATTTTAAAATAAAACCATTTCATTATGCACTAGGGCAAGGCACATAGACATTTAAAATGAATGAACGGGTTAATATAAGGCATGTGAAATTCCACATATCTGTAAATGTTTACACACTGGTGAAATATGAACTTTGAACATTGAGCCTAAACGTATAGCACAAAAGCTTCAGCTTTTTAATCTCTTAATATATTCTCTGTTCTGTAGCATGTTTTATGAACTAAAAAAATAAGGCTGATCTACAGTGTAAGGTACGCGAATGAATAGGGATGGGAATCATTAGATTTTATTGATACCGATGCCATTATCGATCCGATTCTTTATCGATTCCTTAAATATGATTTGCTCCCAGGCTATTAAAAGACCAACTATTACTATTGGGTGGTCATCTAAAATGGATTCAATGACACAATATTTATAAAGTATTCGTTTTTCATTCATATTTCTTAGTCATATCATGGAAAATATTTATCTGCTATATTTATGCCTGCACAAGTGGCAGAGCATCCAATAAAACAGTCAGAATTGTATAATTGTGTAAATTGAAATGGCATAAATGTAATTTGGCTTGATCAATACGAGTGCTTAAAAATATCAGACGTCAAAGAAAATAAGAGACACCGTAAAATAATGAAAAAGGACGCGAGAATAGAGGATAAATTATCAGTTTAACTGATAAAAAAAGATGGCTAAAATATTGTCGTTTAACCGCTGCTCTGTGATTGGAATATTTAGTAGTTTCATTTTCTAACGAAGATCGCAAACTTTACTTATGAGTTAGTTACGCTCCTAGGCGTGTTTCATAAGCTGCACCGTAACGTTTGCGTTGGTTTCTGTATCAGAACAGCATCCACTGTCACCATGCTCCCCTATCTCATTTAGCCTATAGGCTACATTTACATGGAAGAAAGATGAGATCTTTAACGTTACCTGAGGCAAGCTCGCTTCTCTTATTAGCTGAAGATGTCGAAGATTGAAGATTATCATTTAGCTAATTTAGGTTAATTATTAGCTTTCCAAATCTAGGCTACTCATCTGTGCGTCGCCAAGCAGGCAATCGTTGTCTACCGCCAATCAAAACACTATTGTTTTACACTTGTAGTTGGTTATAGACTCCCGATGGAAGTCCACACACTCCACAAATCTGTTATAGTTCTGAATAGTTGATCATTTCCGAAGACGGATCACAAAATTGAGCATACGCGAACACATTTTCTATTGATTTTTAAATGACAGTAGCCGTAGTATTAATTTTTTAAAATGTCGTTTACATTTTATATTTTTAGACGGGACGCCAAACTCTGCCTGCCATCATGCGCTGACTGAATGAAAAACGACGGCGCACATGACGTGACGTTGTTTTGCTATGCGTAGCTGTCGGGAATACATGCTGGAATCGATAAGAGAATCGATATGCTCGAAGGCGTACGTTTCCGAGGAATCGGACAACTTGGAACCGGCTCCTAACGGGAACCGGTTCTCGATTCCCACCCCTACGAATGAATACTTTACCTAAGGTATGAGAATGAATATAAGAATTATCAAAATCTATGTATCATAGATTTAGCAAATTCCTATAATTTGGAACAGTATATAAAATACTGGACTACATTGGCCCTCTGAGTTTTTTTGGTTTGAAAGCTTCTTTTTTTTTTAGCGTGCGTTTTTCTATTTTATGTGTATTTGAAGTACACTTTAATCCCAGGTAAATAAATATGCCTAATCCCATAACCTCTTTCATAGCTTTTTTTTTTCAACATGTAGCCTATTTGATGTTTTTTTTTTTTTGGGGCGATCCAAGTGCTGTGTAGACCCTCGTCAGTGCTGTACATAAATACATATTTACTTGTTTTCACATTTCTTGAAACAAGATCACAAGGGTTCGTACAAGGGTGCAGTGCACAATTCTAGCGTACAGTTTTTGTGTAACCAGGCTGACTTGTTGAATAACAACATGAACAGAGAGGATCTGTGCTATGACTTTCAGTGAGAGCTCGGTTGTGCACTAACGAGGCTAGAAGCTGCTGCAGTAGCTTCTTAAATTGGCCCTTAAGTTGAGCCTTAATTAAATCAAAGTTCTGTAGCTCTGGTCATTGGCTGTCATAGCTGATGGATTTTTCTGTAAGGATTAATTAGAATCGCAGAAAGAAACAGGACGTGTGTCCGAATACGACCCCTACACCCTTTTGAGTGGGCGACTTTTTCTGAGAAATGGGGGCGCTTAAAATCCCAGCATGAACCTCTTATTTCCGGGGTTTTGTTGAGGGAATTCAGGATCACACACATGTGCAGAACTGTGCATTCATCCGTCAATTTCGGTGAGTGACCCGGAAGTAAAACCATAAAAGACATAGAGCGTATATGCATATCTATGGTACAAGAGTGGGTCATATTAGGCACTACTTTTAAAAATGTTTTTTATTTATTTATTTTTATTCTATCTTCATTCATAATTTACACTTTGTAACAATTGTATGTTAACTGATTGATATTCTCAATAAAACAAATGTAAAAAAATATATTACGAACTACTTCCTGACTAGTTTGGAAAGAGTTTTGCAGGATTTCTTTCGCACACTGCTTGCAAAGTGAGGGGACAGGGCACATGGTAGACAGGGCTCTGAGTGGACAGGGAACATGGGTCGTATTCGGTCACGGCCTTGGGCTCTGAGTCCCTGGGCACAGGAAGTTTGGGGTTATTTGTTGCACACTATGAGAGAACCGTTGCGGCTCATTTGGAGCTGCCAATTTGTAACCCCAAGGACCATCCCATGGATCTTCTGCAGAGGCCTTCACTGATGTGTCTTTTCTTAATTAACTGTAGAATTCAGTGGGGGAATCGCTGCCATTGAATCTCCTCTAGCTTTAACAATGGCTTTGCTTAATTAAGTGGCACTACAAAATTTGTGATCCCATATAGGCTAATCCTGTTAGGCCTGTGTGTGTGTGTGTGTGTGTGTGTGTGTGTGTGTGTGTGTGTGTGTGTGTGTGTGTGTGTGTGTGTGTGTGTGTGTGTGTGTGTGTGTGTGTGTGTGTGTGTGTGTGTGTGTGTGTGTGTGTGTGTGTGTGTGTGTGTGTGAACACTGAACAACTAATGTTCAGGCGGGTTCTCTTATTTAGGCACAACATAAAATAACTTGCATAAAATAAAAGGTCAAGCTAAACAGAAGAGCTAATTATATTATTTAAACAGAGTGCACAAAGCAGAACACTGAGGAAGTCGTTCTGCTTTGTGCACTCTGTTTAAATAATATAATGGTCATAAATGGTAGTGTGCATAATAGTTCACAAAGAAAAAGATTAGGTGAGCATGTTCAGACACTTCATGATATGGATACAAGTATGATCATAAATAAAGTGCATATTAACTGATTGCTGGTAGTGCTCTTTACAAGATGGGCGACTTCGTCAACATAGCCCCTAAAACGTACAAAATGATCTATAATCTTAGTAGGTACAAATTGTGCTGACATGCTTCAGACCTTGGGGTTGAGCACACATGGGTTGTGAACTGTGAAGTGAACTTAAAAAGGGCCACATTATTCAAGGTGACATACAACCTATAAGGCATCTGGCCAGTAGAAAATAATCAGAATGTTTAAGAAGAGCATTTGGGAAATGGAAGGGAAAAGGCAATCCTCAAACCAGATCAAGAGCAATCAATGAAAAGGGTAATTACTGTCTGTAAAGGCTAATTGCAGCCTAATGAAAGTCTGCCTGGTATTAGCAATCTTTTGAAAAGGTCATGTTTAGACTGGGGTCCTGAAATAACTTCAGAACCATTATAAAGTGCTTGGAGGTGCTATCAACTTTGTCTGAAGGATTGATCATTGACCTTTGCTCACCGCTCTTCTTTTAGGTCCGCAAAATGAATTTGATTATTAAGGCGATGCACATTTATAGATACAGTCAAGCCGGAAAGTCTCCCCACCCCTTTCACCTTCTCCACGTTTTATTACGTTACAGACTTATACTACAATAGATTGAGTTCATTTTTTGCCTCAAACATCTACACACAATAGCCAATAATGACGAAGTGAAAACAGGTTTTTAGAAAATATGCAATTTTATTTTACTGACAAAAATAGGTTATTTAGGGGTTACATATCTGTACACACCCTTAGCCTAATACTTGGTTGCTGCACCTTTGGCAGCGATTACAGCTTCAAGGTATCTTGGGAAAGACGCTACGAGCTTGGCACACTTGTTTCTGGACATTTTTGCCCATTCCTCTTGGCATATCCTTGCAAGCTCCGTCAGGTTGGATGGGGAGTGTCGGTACACAGCCATTTTCAGCTCTTTCCACAGATGTTCAATTGCATTCAGGTGTGGGCTCTGGCTGGGCCACTCAAGGACATGCACAGACTTTCTCCAAAGCCACTCCTTTGTTCTCTTGGCTGTGTGCTTCGGGTCGTTGTCATGTTGGAAGGTAAACCTTCGCCCCAGTCTGAGGTCCAGAGCGCTCTGGAGCAGGTTTTCTTCAAGGATCTCAGTGTACTTAGCTGCATTCATCTTTCCCTCTATCAGGACTAGTCGCCCCGTTCCCGCTGCTGAAAAACATCCCCACATCATGATGCTGCCACCGCCATGCTTCACTGTAGGGATGGTATTAGCCAGGTGATGAGCGGTGCCTGGTTTCCTCCAGATGTGACGCTTGGTATTCAGGCCAAAAAGTTCCATTTTGGTTTCATCAGACCAGAGAATCTTGATTCTCATGGTTTGAGAGTCCTCTAGGTGCCTTTTGGCAAACTCCAAGCGGGCTGTGATGTGCCTTTTACTAAGGAGGGGCTTCCGTCTGGCCACTACCATAAAGGCCTGATTGGTGGAGTGCTGCCTGGATGGTTGATCTTCTGAAAGGTTCTCCCATCTCCACAAGGATACGCTGGAGCTCCGTCAGAGTGACCCTCAGGTTCCTGCTCACCTCCCTGGCCAAGGCCCGTCTTCCCCGATTGCTCAGTTTGGCCGGGCGGCCAGATCTAGGAAGATTCTTGGTGGTTCCAAACTTCTTCCATTTACGAATGATGGTGGCCACTGTGCTCTTTGGGACCTGTAAAGCTGCAGAGATTTTTCCATACCCTTCTCCAGATCTATGCCTTGACACAATCCTGTTTCTGAGGTCTGCAGATAATTCCTTTGACCCCATGGCTTGGAGTTTGCTCTGACATGCACTGTCAACTGTGGGACCTTATATAGGCAGGTGTTGGCAATCCCCAATCATGTCCAATCAATTGAATTTATCACAGGTGGACTCCAATTAAGTTGTAGAAACATCTCAAGCAGTATCAGTGGAAACAAAATGCACCTCAGCTCACTTTTGGGTGTCATATCAAAGGGTGTGCACACTTGTGTACATATGATATTTAACATTTTGATTTTTTATAAATTAGCACAAATGTCTAAAAACCTGTTTTCACTTTGTCATTATGGGCTATTTTGTGTAGAATTTTGAGAAAAAAAATTAACTCAATCTATTGCAGAATATGTCTGTAACGTAATAAAACATGGAGACGGTGAAAGGGGTGGGGAGACTTTCCGGCTTGACTGTAAGTAATGAAGTTTAGCTCTTCTGTTTAGCTAAGTTGTTTGACCTTTTATTTTATGCAAGTTATTTTATGTTGTGCCTAAATAAGAACCCGTCTGAACATTAATTGTCTTGACCACAAGTGTCTGACGGATGACTATTTGTATCATTTTTAATTTAGAGATTCAAGTGCTCTTATTAACATTGAAACACTTGGTACAGGGAAAGATTCTTATTGCAATAGGTAGGCCTGATCCCCATAGCATTCTCAAGACAAGCTGCATAGCAAGATTGCCGTGTGCCCTTTGTGCAAAATGTTGCAGTGAATGTACCGGAATGTCAGAATATGTTAAAACCTCGAGGGCAAAATTGATGAGTGTGTAATTTCCTTTCTCTTTTTAATTGTCTACAAGAAACGGGCCACAGTACTTCTTGAGCTGGGCCTCTGTCGAACACTGCAAATGAGTTTCAAGTGGGAACGAGCCGCGCTACGACGCGACAACATTTCGTGTTGTCACCGTGAATCTGATGTCAACATAGGCTACCATTGTGAGTCAGCGGTGGTATTGCGAATGATGGATAGACTGGCTGCTGCATGGCAGTGAAGGGGGGTGTAGCAGAACTGCTGGTCCCAATTGCATTGTTCACTCTCTTCCAATAGAGCCACTGTTTAACCGCACAAGGGCATTGCTTTCAACGCACTTCCACAAGCAACAGTGGATCGCATTGACTTAAATGGATAAAGCCCCGCCCCCCCCCCCCCCCTCCCCGCTCCGACAAGAGGATTGGAAAACAGCTTTGTAACATCTTCGGTTTGGACGATAATGGAACGGTCATGGTCCGATGGTTGTTTACCTTGAGCGGAGCTGAGACGATACGAGCAGATGTCTCGCCCCGGTTGTGTCCTTTGGCGATGGATACAGCGAGGCCCCCCGAGAGCAGGGCAGGTGCATGTTGTTCTGGAGCGGCGTGGGAGCCCAGCTGTGTCACTCTGAATCACCGCCTCCATCCTCCATCCAGGTGTGCGAGCCGCAGAGCAGCGGCACGGCCGGCAAATGAACCTGATGTTGATCTCGCATTTTCTTGGGAGCCTCTGCCCGTGTCCCATTTGTCTGCCCTGTTAGTGGGTTTATCAGTACAGTGCAGTGTACAATTTTACTTCTTCGTTTTATTGTGGGGTTTTAAACTGCTCGAGATTACCAAACTTCAGCACTGGGAATGGGCCTACACCTTAATTCAGTTAGGCCGAAGTTGTGTTGATATGATCCTGGCTGATGGCACTGATCCCGACTATGAATACAAAGTCTTGTAGCCGTAGAGTATTCAGAGTACCTCTAAATAATTGAGCAGGGCTGATTAGTGAGGCCATTTAGGTGCTCACCAAAACAAAGTGGTGTGATGAACGAGGCGATTGATCCCACGTCAGTGTAAAACGGCCGACACCCATAACTCCAGGGAGTCCCCATTACCCGAGGCCTCGGCACTCTCGCTCTGCAGGTCATAAATGAGAAATCCCCGACAGAAAACACTCAAGCGATCAAGAGTCCGCTTCAGACCTCTCCGTGAACGCGCCTTTTGAGAGTCCCCAGTCCGTCGCTCTGAAATACGGGCCATCTCGGCGTCCAGAGTGGCAGCGATTTGGGGCTTATTTCAAGGCCCAAAGTAGCGGTGTATGTCTACGAGTCGGGACGTGTAAAACGGCCGAGCGCTGCCCGCCTCCCCCGGTCTGCGTCTGCCCTGACCTGCCCCAGGTCCCAGCAGGGAAGCTTGGTGTGTTTCATGGCTTGGTCATCTCACCCGGTCTACAGGAAGTGTGATAAGCCAGAGCCGCACATGCGGCCAGAGCTTATCTCACTGTCACACAGGTCAGGTGCGTGTTTTTCAGCACACGCTTTGTTTCGTTTTCTGCACATTCCATTTGATACTTTGCCGTCCAACAATGCTTCAGACCGAGAGACAGCAGGATGCACCAGCAACTACTCCCTGGACAGGTTCTCCGATTTTGAGCCAGAATGGAGGACTGTGTAGCGGTTGAGTGACAGGGGAATGGCAGAAACACAAGGAAGGGACTGTGTGCGTGTTCCCCTGCGAGTCGGCCTCATCCCTCAGCATCAGCCTTCTGCTGTCATACAGGGCTCTTCAACATTACTGAAAATGAGCATGCCACGGATATTTGCTGACCTACGTGTCTCACACAGCAGGCTTTATTCAGCCCTCCCTTCGCAATCTCATGAGCTGGACGTTTATATAAAGCAGTGTGAGGAAATGATACGATTTATTTACTCGCAGTCCGATGACAAATTTTATTTGGTTGTTTCGGATTCCACAGTGCTTGGCATTCTTGTAATTCCGGCCTAAATGGAAATCGGCGACCGTTCTGGAACGATCCCGCTCGCCAAATGACACCGACGCCACTGAAAGCTGGGGTTTTCAACACGGCCGCAGTTTGCAGTACATTCTGTCTTCTCCGAGCTCAAAAAGACACCCGGATGGCGCGTACGGGGGGTTGCCCACACTGGCCGTTAACTGCGCAATGCTACGGTCCTTCATCAGTCCGCTGGAAAGGTCATGGCTGAGATGAGCCAAAGAGCTGGCAAAGTTAGAGAATTTAACTTGGGCCGCCTTTTCTCTTTAAACGCACACTCCCTCAAACTAGCTGAACAAACTTGGCACGTCACACCCAACTTCTTTTGCAACCATCTTAATAGTGAGGTGTGTTGTTGTGGTATGTGAGCTGTTTGCCAAAAACCAATGGTTGTGTAGCGGCAGTCGAGGAGCAGTATGGTTAGATCCACTGGCCTAAAAAGGCAATAATGCAGGAGAACTGTGGATGGAACTTTCCTGAATTGCTTTGACAGTAGAGATAGAGGATGGAGCGCACTATTGATTGGGGCCTGAGGCTGGCCTGGATTTTATTTTATTTTTCCCCCAGAAAGGGTAAAACGACAACAGGCCAGACCTTCTCCCAGGAAACGGTCCTAACAGCCCCACTGGAAAGCGGCTGTCTTATTTAATTGTTTCAGATGTGAGATGTGGCCCTCTGGCTCACCGAAGCATAACGGTCTTGTGTTTTTTCAGCTACATAATATTCTTAATTTTCTCCTGCAAACAGTCTGAGAAGCACAGCCAGCCCTCCATCTGGGCCCGAGCGTTAATGAAGCGCGCAGGCTTAATTAGCATGTCCTGGAATATGAAGCGTCTCCAGTTAGTGCAGTCGAGACGTACACCAGAGACCGAAATGTAAGTAAACAGCCCTGCGATCCGTGCGGGCTTTCCCCTGACCAGCACGGAGTCACGTGGCCAGCGGGGAATGGAATTATGGCCGCACGGGAAAGAAGGCCAGCTGGTCACGTGGCCCAGTCGACCCCCATGCTAATCCCTTCCTGTCCACCTCTTTTGCATGGCTTTGGTAAAGCCTAATCGTGTCGCAATCTGACAGCAGTGAGATAACACTGGTGGCAGATTTAGGGGATCACACACACAAGTGGCCCGCACAGAGTTTCTGTCGGGACCAAAATGGGGTCATGGTTTTCCAGCTGTGTGTATTTATACTCCATCGTATCATTAATCAAATGTTTGACAACACGATGAGAGGAAATCCATTCTAATTTAGTATTTGACCTCCATTTATAAATATTTAAAAGAATTTTAAGACATTCAGTTTCACTTTGATAATAATATTTGCTTTGTTCCTTTTGTGTAAATTGATGATTGTGTAACTTTTCCACGTCCCGAATGCCTTAAAACCTGGTAATTTAACTCCGGGGGAGAAAAGGGGAGGCGTGAGTTAGATTGCCAAGTGAATTGTCACCGCCGCCAAGTGTCCTTTAGGCCAAGCTCTTGCTTGAATGGCTAGATTAATGTCTAATGGCCATTGGAATGGCCTTAAGCACTAAAGGCTGCTGTGAAATTAAATGTGCAGCCTCAGTGGACACCAGAGTGAAGAGTTTATAATAGCGGAGGGGAAAACGACTTACTTTCTGATCTCTTCTTAATCAGTCAGCATAGTTCTTTTTTAGACACATTAAGGCTAATGGTGTGGGAACTATATCCATTCCTTTGCTGTTGCCAGTTAAAAATTGTCACCCCGCCCCCCCCCCCCCCCCCCACTTTCTTTTCCAGTGAAGTCTCCAATTCATACAGAAGAAAGCGTGCGTTTTCAGAACAGCTAGATATGATTTAGTGCCGTGCGGTATAGCCCACATCTCATTTGTTTTACTGTAGGGAGCCTCAACTGATACACCTGGAATTTTCCACCGATAACGGTCTCTTCCAAAGACAAACACGTTCAAGTTGATGGGCGCAGTTGAGTCGGTGAGTGAACATTGTTGGCCTAGGTGTGTGCAGCGTGTGAAACCTAATCCAGGCGAGAGCAGGAAGTGTCCTCGTTGTACGCAGCCTTTGTTTGTTTTCAGTAAGGCTATAAAGGTTCTGTAACTGGAAACTGCCTTTTTGAAATAAAGTGTGGTTCAAGTAATGGGAAAGACAAACCCGGCGAAGAGTGTGGTTTTCAAATAGTTTTCAGTGGGATATTTAACACTACTACTGCTCACTTTATGGCCAGAATCTGAGTACTAATATTTTATTGAAAGCTCCATGACTGTGGCTTTGCCATGGTGCCTTGTGACTTTTTTTTGAGTTAGGCTATGCAACATGAGACAACATTTTTGTAAAACCGAGAAGTATCTGTGTGTATGTCTCTGTGTGTGTGTGTGTGTGTGTGTGTGTGTGTGTGTGTGTGTGTGTGTGTGTGTGTGTGTGTGTGTGTGTGTGTGTGTGTGTGTGTGTGTGTGTGTGTGTGTGTGTGTGTGTGTGTGTGTGTGTGTGTGTGTGTTCATAATGGATAAGGTTTTAGTTTCTCTTATGGCTGAATACAGAGTATACTTTAGGCAAACATGAGGAGGAGTCTCTCTGCTTGGAGTGGCTCTCGTCTGAGAGCTCATGACTATCTAGCCAGAGTTAACATGGTTAATATTAAGATTTCCCTCTAAGCGGTTACTGATTGCATGTTTGCGAGGCGTAACCAGGCAACGTTTCCAAAGCACTACGAACGCCGTGTCGTGGGTGACAAGTTAATAGGAAACTAGTCACGGTGACGCAGCGCTGGCCGGGGACAGTCGGATGAACGGGGCCTTTTTACTCCCCGTAAAGCTCTCAGCGGATGGGCGGGGCCAGCTCCCGAAGCGCTCAACCTCCGGAGCCAAACAGAGAGAGGCTGAAATCCAGGGGAGTGATTAACATATTCCGTCTGAGGGGAGAGGCAGCCGGCGGGGCCGACAGCCCTTCTGTTGACTGGGGGAAGAGGACGCCGACCGACACAAGCCAGACAGAGCCCCATAGACCAGGTGCCTCCTGTTTGCTTTTCCTCTAACAGTTTGTTGTGTGCGCGCGCGGACCCGAGCTTGCCTTTAAGAGTTTCTGTTCTACTTCTTGTGGCTTTCTATCTCTTGAAATGAAATTGAACTTGCTGTAACAACTGTGAATGTGTGCTCTCCAGCTTTTCTATCATATGCTAATGAGACTCCAGGCTTGTTTTGAAGGAATAGCGTGCCTCTTTTCACAGTGATGGTGAACGGTGATCTTTCAGTTATTACTGAGACGCATAACTGATCTTGGTTTGTAGTACTGTGTACATTGTTTGGGGGGGGGGAATTGTGGCATTTTGACATACAGCTTACTTTAAAGGTCAAACTGTAGACACTGTAATGTGCTGTGAGAAAGAAAGCTCATTTTCTGTTTTATGAGCTGTGTCACCATGACATATAGGCTTTCAAGTAGAGTAACAAGATTTCTCTCCCCTTTTTAAAAAGAAAATCTTTGCTTCTCGATGAATGAACGGTTTTGATGAATCACAAATGTAAGCTGTTTGTGTCAGTGGCTCAGAATGAAACCATATTATTGCACCGGGAGTGCTGCCATGAGACTATTTTAATGCATTTTTTTTAACCAGATAACTGGATACTGAAATCAAGCTTCCTCCCGCAGTTTACATTTGTAAAACTGCAGTTGTCATGTTAATGGACTTTACATTGCATTTGGACGACCGGTAATTTGTGACTTTTCCCTCAAGGATATCCAGACACGTTTTATGTTGCAGGAAACACTTCCACTATTTACAAATCAAATGGCCTATGTTTAGTGAAAAGGGAAAGTGTGTATTTTTGGCAGGCAATACTTCATCTTAGGGTAACCACTTTACCCGAGTTGTTATAAATTTCAAGGTTCCCTCTGTTTATTTACTTTGGGTTACATCCCAGGTTAATCTCCTGAGAATCAAAGGGGATTCTGATGGTCTCTGCTATTTACTGGGCAAGAATCGGAACAAGACGATACAAGTACGTACATGTTTCTCTGGCTGACGATGCAACCAGTATCTTGATTGGTGAAGCTCAAATTTACTGTGGCGTTAAGCTAATGGATGTTTACACTCATTAAGATATATAGGGGAATTATTATAGCCTTTGTGTTTGTGTACTGCTCTAGGCGACATTCATTGTTGTGCCTATGTGGCACTGGGCAACAGTGAAGAATAAACAACAGCTCCGTTTACAGATGATGATAATACGAAGGCAAACTAATAGTCCTTAGTGTTTCCTTAGTCTTAAATGGTTTTGAGGGTTAAGACGGGCACATTGCTCGTCATTATTAAAATGGCCTAACCATTAAAATAAGCTGACATTCCTGCAAGCAAAAAAGCGTACAGTACTTCACAAATTAACAAGATTTGATCAAACGGTGAATGATAATCATAGAGATCATAATGTATAATTAGACAGCATGTTGAATGTCACACCTTCTGAAGTTATTTATTTGTACTAAAATTTTACGTCATACTTTCCTACACAATACACCCATAACGTCTATAATCCCTAAACTACACTGCTGTCAAATTATCGTACTATATCTAAATTAGTAAGGTATGTTTGTGTTGGTACAAATTGCACAGAAACTATTTTCAAAACAGTCTGGTCAAGTATGTTTTGTGAAAGGGAAGCTATTATTAGCAATATTCTGAAACACGTGCTCCCTAGCTAGCTAGTTATATGGATGAATGAATCTAATGAATCTGTTCATATTAATCCAATGCAGAGGTAGTGAGCAGGTGGGTCGTAAGGGGTTTTAGTTGGCATGAAGTGGAAATTTATTGGGTTGCTAAATTTGTTATGACAAATTAGCATTTTACATTAGCATCATTAAGGGTGGGACATTTTAACTGTACCTGCACAGTCCTGGATGGGGTCCTGTCGTTGAACCGTAAAATACATGTAAAAAATATACAGTTGCCCTAGTGCATGGAAGGGGCCCACAATGTAGCTTTGAATGGTGGACTATGCCAGTGCCTACTAAAGCCGGCAGCCCCACAGTGGGGCTGCACAGAACTACCATTAATGTCTCCCAGGGAAGAGCGGTTTCAGTCGGCCGTATCGCCCGAATCAGTGGTGTAGATTAGTTATGAGCGCTGATAATGGCTATGATTGGTCAGGAAAGCATTAAAAATGTATGATTGCGTCACATTGGTTTTTTAAATACTAGGCAGACTACTGTAATTACCAAGAATCGTAGTTCTTCACTTTCCCACTGGACAATGGATTGTTTTTCACATACAGTGCATCCGGAAAGTATTCACAGCGCTTCACTTTTTTCCACATTTTGTTCTGTTACAGCCCTTATTCCAAAATTGATTAAATTAATTTTTTCCCTCAAAATTCTACACACAACACCCCATAATGACAATGTGAAAAAAGTTTTTTTGAGAGTTTTGCAAATTTATTAAAAATAAAAAAATAAAATTTCTCATTTACATAAGTATTCATACCCTTTGCTTTAACGTATTTTTAAAGTATCATATTTCATATTTGGTCGCATATCCTTTACATGCTGTTACTTCCTGAAGTCTGTGACCATCAACATCAAAAAACTGTCGATATCTTATTTTCAGGTACTGTTACAAGCGATACTATAACCTCTCTGCATTTGAATGGTTCTCTATGGAAATTGGGGGGTGAGACTAGATTTCAAGCTGTAAATTACACCGGTAACAGTATGGAACACATGGCTGGCTAAATGGCTGTAAGTTATCAAGGGTCCTGAGCTATCAAACGAGCCCCAAACCATCACTCCGGTTGCCAGATATGGAGTAGATGTGTATGGATCACTTTAAGGGTTATTTCTCCGGACTTCATTTCCTATAGAACTCTATGGGGAAAAAAAGTCAGGAGAAACAACCCTTAAAGTGATCCATCCACATCTACTCATATCTGGCAACAGAGTGATGGTTTGGGGCTCATTTGATAGCTCAGACCCTTGATAACTTAACAGCCATTTAGCCAGCCATGTCTTCCATACTGTACCAGTGTAATTTTGGAATAAGGCTGTAACAGAACAAAATGTGGAAAAAGTGAAGCGCTGTGAATACTTTCCGGATGCACTGTATCTTGGATTGTTTTTCACATATCTTTCTACACATGGTTTTCATCAGTCAGATCCAGCGACTCCTACTCCTCCTTGCACATCAAATACTTGTCTTTATTTGTTCACAGAATGAACACGGGGTCAAACCAAGTGTGAAGCACGTGTTTATCAATGCTACTGTTGTTTATTTTGCTGGCTTTCACTTCTGCACACTCCAGTATGCCATTGGTAACCTCACATATCATGTCCAATTGGTTCAGGAATCTGTACGGAGAAATCATATAAATAATCTACTGTTTTCCTCCCATTCATTTCTATCCTACCCTGTTAAACTGACCCATGGCCTCAGCTTTGAGACATTTCCCACAGGATGCTGAATGGTTAGTTAATTTACCAAGCTAGCTAGTTGGCAGTTTAAGGTTAGGTTTGCATATCGGCTTGCTATTCAAGTGTTGAACTGATTTAATGATTAAAGCGTACATAATTACACTTAGCCTTTTTCTTACATGATATAATGTTACCAAGTTAAACAAAGCCACCATTGGTGAGTAAGGGATTCTGCTTTTGTAAGATACTGTGCTAGTCTCCTTTTAAGAACTCAGCTACAATATTGCATATTGGAAATTGCTATGCAGGGTTGTTTAAGCATACAGCTTTGGTATTTCTTACATGGCCACTTGAATGGTATACAAAACATATTATAGGTAGATTCTCACACCAGATAGACATTTCATACAAACCTTCAACTGTCTAGTTAATTATTATGCATAGAGTGAATTAAAGGGTGGAACCTTTCTATTTCCTAAAAATGTTCTCATTGGGGCCTTCACAATGACCTCCAATTCAGCATGCCCACACACTGGACACATTGCAGAAACGGAAAGTCCTTTGGAAAGGCTCGTCAGTAAAAATGTTTGTGGGTGTTTGTCACATCCTCTCTTCCACCCCCACGTCCACTGCTCTCCGGGGATACATGGTTCGTGTGTCCGGTTTTCCGGAAGTTTCCCTTCCTGGTGCTTAAATCGGGTGTTTGAAACCGACAGACCATGGACGGCATCGGACGCCCGCTAAAAAAAGGCCTGATTTTGGCATCGGATTCCCTTTCCCACGCTTCTGTGGCAGTAACCCAAGCTACGGGGACTGTCGCTGATTGAATCCGCCCTTCAGCAGCCTGTATTGTGCTGTTCTTGCTTCCTTTTTTTTAAGGTGACACCCCCCGAGTAGGAGAGGGAGCGTTCACTCGCAACAGGAGACAAAGTGTGAACAGCGCAACGCATCTGGTTGAAAAGTCCACCGTTTGTTATTCTTTGCAGATTCTGTTTACCAAATTTGAGTGCCAGTTTTGGCAACCTGACGTTTATGAGGCCAGTGCTAACGGCAACCACTGTCATGACATTTTAAGTAACTGAGTCACAGTGTTTGGGTGAAATGCATTCCATTAAACATTCTGTTCAGTTCAATAAACGTCTTTATACTTGAATGAGATGTACACTTAATGGATTTTGGGACAAGGAAGCCGATTTTTCATGAAAAAGATCATTAAAACTCCATTACGTTAGATTTTATTGATACCCGATGCCATTATCGATTCCTTAAATATTATTTGCCCCCAGGCTATTAAAAGACCAACTATTACTATTGGGTGGTCATCTAAAATGGATTCAATGACACAATATTTATAAAGTATAAAACATTCGTTTTTCATTCATATTTCTTAGTCATATCATGGAAAATATTTATCTGCTATAGGCCTGCACAAGTGGCAGAGCATCCAATAAAAGTCTGAATTGTATAATTCTGTAAATTGAAATGGCATTATAAATGTCATTTAGCTTGATCAATACGAGTGCTTAAACATATCAGACGTCAAAGAAAGTAAGAGGACACCAGCAAATAATGAAAAAGGACGCGAGAAGAGAGGATAAATTATCAGTTTAACTGATAAAAAAAGATGGCTAAAATATTGTTGTTTAACCGCTGCTCTGTTATTTGGATATTTAGTAGTTTCATTCCCTAACGAAGATCGCAAACTTTAGAGTTAGTTACGCTCCTAGGCGTGTTTCATAAGCTCCACCGTAACGTTTGCGTTGGTTTCTGTATTATAAGAACATTTTAAACTGTCACCATTCTCCCCTATCTCATTTAGCCTATACATTTACATGGAAGAAAGATGAGATCTTTAACGTTACCTGAGGCAAGCTGGCTTCTCTTATTAGCTGAAGATGACGAAGATTGAAGATTATCATTTAGCTAATTTAGGTTAGTTATTCGCTTTCCAAATCTAGGCTACTCATCTGTGCGTCGCCAAGCAGGCAATCGTTGTCAGATTTGTCTACCGCCAATCAAAACACTGTAGTTTTACACTTGTAGTTGGTTATAGACTCCCGAGGGAAGTCCACACACTCCACAAATCTGTTATAGTTCTGAATAGTTTATCATTTCCGAAGACGGATGACAAAATGGAGCTTACGCGAACACATTTTCTATTGATTTTTAAATGACAGTAGCCTAGCAGTAGTATTAGTTTAAAAAAAATGACGTTTACATTTTATATTTTTAGAGGGGGCGCCAAACTCTGCCTGTCATCATGCGCTGACCGAATGAAAAACGACGGCGCGCATGACGTGACGTTGTTTTGCTATGCGTAGCTGTCGGGAATACATGCTGGAATCGATAAGAGAATCGATAAGCTCGAAGGCGTACGATTCCGAGGAATCGGACAACTTGGAAACCGGTTCTCGATTCCCACCCCTACATCACGTAATATGCAGATTATCCTCATCTTCCAGATGAAATGTATTGCCTGGAGACTACCTTGCGGCTAGAATTTGATCCATCTGTAGCTGTGACGATCACAATGTGATCAAATGAGGTTGAGCTGAAGTAAAGTAGGCCTCTTACTTCATCCTTTTTGAATTTCAGCATTAAGAGTTCAAGTAAACCAGTTGCTTTATGTATTCAAAATTTGGACTGCAAAAAAAACCTTCCATCCAAGTGTAAAGACATCTGCGGCTACGCCAAACCGAATATTTAATTATTTTCCCCCCATTTTAACCATTTCTATTGAGATTTTATTTTAGAAATTGAGGTTTACTGTGTCTATGACCCCGCAAACGGTGTGCTTTAACATGCCAGTGGATGGCCACATGTTTTGGACACCCAACCATCGGGTCCTCTTGCGGTTAGTCTCATTCCGTCACATTTACTCTGGCCATGTGGGGAAGCGTCACACTGAACTCCAGTCCATGCACTCCTGGCTCCTGATCTATATCAGCCTTCAGAGCGCCGTTTACACTGATGCACATGGCATCTGGTTCCTCTCTCTCCCTCCCTCTGTGTGCGAAGAGGTGGCCAATTTAAACATTAGTAAATCTTGTGCATATGCCATTGTAGGGCTTTGAGCTGTTGGGCCACCGGGTAAGCTGGAGAGTAATAACATCATTTGCAGTTGCCCTGGAACGATTTGCTTGACTTTTATGAATACTAGTTTAAAATACTGAGCGAGTCTGTCTATTTTCGACGAGTGTAGCTTAAATCTTACTAGTCTAGCATTTACATGTTTCCGTAGCCCAGGCTTTTTTCTGTGAAAAACTTGTGAAGTAATGTGCTTAACAGAGTCAGAAACATGATCAAAAAGTTGCTATTTTTGTGTGTGATATGTGTCTTAATGCATAGGTACTTGAAATAGATTCTTAATTTTCTCAAAATGTTTGATATTTTCTGCCTGTGTCCAACTTATGCATTAAAAAAAAAGATGGCTTATTTTAGAATTGTAGAGTTTTTGTGTTTCCGAACAAATGCAGTTGGGAAAGTAAAAATTCACAACCTTGATAGATGGCTAATGATGTAATGATGTAGCCCAGACTTGCATTGTCTCATCTCAAGTGATTAATGAAGACACATTTTATTAAGTTTTATTAGGGGGAGGGGATGACACACACCAATAACTTCATTTATATTTTACCATTTAAAATGGCATTTGTTGCTTACCGTTTAGATTACTACTTGACTGATTTCTCATATTGGTATAAAAACAGATTTTAATAGTTCTCTGTCCTCTATAACACAGGTATGGATATCACTCTTGGAAGTGTGGGGAAAGGTAGCCTGCAATGGCATGTTTACATTAGCCCGGATTATACTTATTAACGTGGCCATTGTTTTTGTGTATTTACAGTACATTACCTTTCTGCTGGCACGCTTTCAGATTGGGTATGATGCAAGATAAGGCCCAAGTTGGCCCAAAAGTAGGCATTCCTTTGTGACTCAGAAGTACTTTTATGTTGCCCGGTGATAATATTATAATCATTTGCCCGTTTTAAACATCACATACTGGCGGGTGTGATGAGTCACAAACTGAAAAAACCACTCTTGGGACAGTGCAAGGAAACTTCATTATAAAGTGCTAATTACAGGTAATTAATTTATAATGTGTCATGCGCCCCTCATTCACAGTTGAAGCAGAACTCTGTAAATGCAATGAAAATACTTTTCAGTACGTCCATACAGCAGGACAAAAGTAAGTAAAAATGCCAAAGCGGTTGCTGAACACTGGCACTGCTCACACAAAAAAAAATGTGTCCAAGCTGAATATGTGACACAAAATGTTGACGTTTTTTATAGTGATCCATTAACGATGTTTAAAGCTCATCAATACTTGGGACACAATTTCTGAGGATGTTTGAGGAATACTATTTGAACATTAGCTAATGCATTCTTTAGTTGGAGACCTGAGACCCTCCCAGCAGTGAGTTAATGTGCTTTAAATATTCTATAAACCAGAGCAATGTGCAAGTGATTAGTAGACTTGTAGCTCTCTGGAGGGTTCCAGAGTTGTATAATGGATGCTTTGAAAGTTGTACAGATAATGTTTCACAGTAAAGACATACAGATGAAACACTGTATTACAAGACTGCAGTTCAATAGGTTGTCATCTCTCTTTCACAATTGCTGTTTGATGACACACATAGACAAACCACATGTAGTCATAATATTGTATTTGCCAAAATTCTAGGTTATCCAGTGGACATACAGTGCCCTCCACAATTATTGGCACCCCTGGTAAAGATGAGTAAAAAGGGTTATAAAAAATTCACCGTTTGGTGAATTCGCTTAAAAAATGAGAAAAATCCAACCTTTAATTGAAGTAAATTTATTCTGAGAAAAAAAAATCCCTCATCAAGAAATAATTATTTTTAACAAAACCACGTGTGCCACAATTATTGGCACCCCTGCATTTAATACTTTGTACAACCTCCCTTTGCCAATAAAACAGCACTGAGTCTTCTCCCGTAACATCTAATAAGGTTGGAGAATACAGAGCAAGGAATCTGAGACCATTCCTCCTTACAGAATCTCTCCAGATCATCCTTGTGCACTCTCCTCTTCAGCTCAGCCCACAGGTTTTCAATGGGGTTTAGGTTGGGGGACTGCGATGGCCATATGGCAGAAGCTTGATTTTGTGTTCAGTTAACAATTTTTTGTGTTGCTTTGGACGTATGCTTGGGATCGTTGTGTTGCTTTGGACGATCCAACGACGACCCAGTTTTAGTTTCCTGGCAGAGGCAGCCAGATTCAGATTTCAAATTTCCTGGAATTTCATGATGGAGTTCATGATGCCATGTACCCTAACAACATTCCCAGGGCCTTTGGAGGAAAAACAACCCCACAACATCATGGAACCTCCACCATACAGTGGGGATCAGGTTATTTTCGGTATAGCCATCCTTCTTCCAAACCCACCTTGAGTGTTAGTTGCCGAAAAGCTCAATTTTCATTTCATCTGACCATAGAACTCGCTTCCAGTCAAAGTTCCAGTAGTGTTTAGCAAACTCCAGGCGCTTACATTTGTGGTGAAATGACAGGAAAGGCTTTTTTCTGGCATGCCTTCCAAATAATTTGTTGGCATCGAGGTGACGTCTAATGGTAGTTTTGGAGACTTGATGACCCCAAGATGCTACTTTCCTCTGTAATTCTCCAACAGTGATCCCTTGGGGATTTTTTTGTCTCTCTTACCATCCTCCTCACTGTGCGTGGGGGGCAAAAATAAACTTGGGTCCTCTTCCAGGCAAGTTTGTAACAGATCCAGTTGCTTTGAACTTTTTAAATATTGCCCTAACGGTAGATATGGGCATTTTCAGGTGAGTAGCTATTTTTTTATAGCCATTCCCTGACTTATGAAGCTCAACACACTTTTCCCTCATTTGATTTGTGTGTTCTCTTATCTTTCCCATGTTGATGTATGAATAAGGGAACATGGCCTCTGTGTCACCTCATATTTATACCCCAGTGAAACAGGAAGTCATGGATTACAGCTTGAAAGTTCCTAAACACTCTGATCAACTTTAAAAAGTAAAATATAAATGGAAAAAATGCTTCAGTTACATTTTGTTCATAAGAATTTCTGGGGGTGCCAATAATTGTGGCACGTGGTTTTGTTAAAAATAATAATTTCTTGAAGAGGAATTATTATATTTTTTTTTTTCAGAATAAATTTACTTCAATTAAAGGTTGTTTTTTTTTCTTCATTTTTTCAGTGTGAGATTAAGCTAATTCACCAAAAAGTTAATTTTTTATAACCCTTTTTACTCATCTTTACCAGGGGTGCCAATAATTGTGGAGGGCACTCTCAAAATGGTTAATTTGGACTGAAATGGGACCCCCAGGGGAAGAAGAATGTCTTGAAGCCTGCAATTTGCAGGATCTAAGAACAAGTGAGTGATCGATGATATCTGAACAGTGCCAAGAAACAAATACAGTATAGGCAAACTGCAATTCAAAACTGTTGGACTGAAAATATCTTTCTGTAAATATGTCATTCGCTAATCACATGTGGATCACTCACTTTCTTATGACTGAGAAAACCACTTATATGAGTAAAATCAAAGGTTGGATCTGAATGGTGGTCATCATATAGTGACCTTACATCCTTATAAACTGCGTGTCTTGTGACTGATTTACTAGCACTGAAAATGGTCTGAGGACTGAAACGTCTGTGTTGCACTTTTGTCTTCTGCACTTTTTTCACTTGCACATTTTTTAATTGTCCAATATAAATATATATTGCTATTGCATCTCGGCCTCTGGAATCTGTTTTTTCCATGTTTTGGAGTGCGAGTACCTTTGCTGTTTTTCATCATATAGTGAACATACAAAAAAAAAAACATCTGTAAGTTGCTACAACAGTACTAGAACAAATAATAAAGTATGTGTTGTGTCTCCTTCTGTTCATATAATCTCATAGATATCGAAACCACTTCCCCTTAACTTAATCTGGTGGGGTTCCTTTCTCAAAAGGGGAGTGTCCTTTTAGACATGAGAGAAGGCTATTCCTGGCAGAGGAATTTGATGAAACAGGCTAGTCACCTGCCCCGATCATCTTGGCCATTATATAGGCCTATTTGCCATAACATAATGTGATCCCACAACTATGCTCGAACATTTACAAATATACGGTGGGATTGCTTGTATGGTCACTGGAGGGAGCCAGATCCGTTGATAAAAGAATTTTTGCAACAGACCATAGCCCCACAGCGGGATGAGTCAACAAGATAGTTTCTCGGTTTTAAATAGTTCTGCGTTAACAAGGCTTATACTAATTGGACGTGAAGTGTAATAAAATATAATATTGAAGTAGAAGACATGGATTACATCAGTCAGAACTCCGATTAATCATATTGATAGCAACCTGGCACATCAAATTTCCACATTGACAAAGCGAACACTACACACTGCATTTATGAAATGAGATTTGTCGGCATGGAGAAAGAGAAATCTCTTGGTTCGAAACGCGATGAATCGTTTCGCGTTTGAGACGCCCCCTCCCCCTGCCCTTAAGCGTAGTTTTGTAAACAGATCTGCCACACCCTTGCTTTAACATGCACCCACGAGTTCTTGGAACGTCTTGTGGAGTCTCCGGTCTGTGGTGCAGATGAGATGTAGCTACAAGTTGAGAATAGCGTATAGCCTAATGTCTCGATGACTTATATGTCGGTATCGCAACGAACTTTCTGATTTTTACACAAGGACACGTGTTTTGAAGATGTGCAGTCGGTCGTTGTTTGTGGTTCATGTTAAAACCACAGATCACCTGTTGAATTTGAAGGCTTAAATAATTTTCAATCGGACAAAATGTCAGTGGGAATTAATTGTAAGGTACAGTATAGCACGTTTTCTTACGAATCTGAACCCGCGGTTTTTGACGTTACTTATGTAGTAGCCTAGGTTTAATACTCTTGTTTCGACCATGGCTGGCTGTCCAACTATTCGGACTGAATGCCCAGTGGAGTCCAGCCGCAAAGAAAGCGGAATGCAGCCACGTGCCGTGTAAGCTTTGGAACACGTTTCGCTCTTTTTTTGTTGTTGTCACTTATTATATTTTACTATTAGGGAATAACGAATTACGTTTTCTTTTAAGACCCGTTTACTTAATACAAAGAGTTTGAAGGAGGTGGGTGTTTATTTAACAAATATTTTGGGTAAATCCAGTATAGAGTCGGGCTAGTTGTAACGTTTCCCTTGCAACACGCTGTAGCCTATTCACTTCACATGCCCATTACAGTTTTAACTTTGTCAGTAACATAAACTTTCATATAGCCTAGCCTATACTTTACAGTACCAGGGAACTTAGTGAACAGTTACATATTATCGGCCTGCATCCATTGATGTTTGTGTTGAACCAGAACGCAGTGGCAATGTCTTACAGCACATTTCTTCTATTTTCTATTTTGTTAGCTTTGAGCAGGGGGGAAAAAAATATAGGGGGTAGGGGTGATTGCGATCGCGGACCGGATGGTGGTTTACGGCGAATAATTGATTGTCAAAAAGAAAAAAATAATTCGGCTGACCGATTTTGTACGTCAGTCGCACGCGGTTACCCCCCCCCCCCCCCGGTATTTATTAGTAAAAGACGTGGGTGTAAATAGTATAAAGTGCTGCGGAAAACAGTGCACGACTCTATGGCCCCCGGGGACCGGCTATTGCCCTGGGAAGCTTATCCCCCTCCGTTAGTTCCGCCCCTGCTCCAAGTCATATGCTGCGGGTTGATGACTTGTCTTTGAAGCCTTTTTCGGGACTCAATGTCGCGGTATATAATAACAGTTTGGTATATATTGTACCGTGATGAACAGATGACAGCAAAAAAACAAGATGTATACCAGTAACATGATGCATGAGCTATTTTGTTGCAAGATAATTAAGTGGTTTAAAAAGTTATTAGAAGTACACTGTATTGTATTTGGCTGAGTCTTGTATGTAGGAGCTAACAAAGTGTTCTGAGAAGTGAACCCACTGGGTTGAAATTGGGTTTTGTTCCATAATTAAGTGTATATTACCAAGGTCTTTAGTTTTTTCACTAAATGTCGTTAATATCACAATTGATGTATTGTTGTGGAACTGGTTTGATATTAATTGTGAGGCTATCCCTGCTACAGTGCACTTGAGGTAAAGTTTAGATATCAGAAAAATGGGATTGGAACAAAGTACCTACAAACTTTGTATGTGAAAGTCTAGTGTGCTGTTTACCAAACCCAGAAACCTTGTGTTGTCACAAAATATTGAGTGTTGATCACTGGTCACGGTGACTGCCGAATGTGAACGCACTACAGCCAGGGTGTTCAGTCTTACCCGGAAAGGGCCGATGTGGGTAAAAATTTTTGTTTTAGCCCAGTACTAAGACGCCTGATTCTACTTATCAAGGTCTTGATTGAAGACTGTGATCCGTTAATTAGTTTAATCAGGTTTTGTAGTGCTGGGCTAAAATAACAACCGACACGGATACGATCGGACATCCCTGCTCTACAGCAAGCTGTTTTGAAGACCATTTTAATCAGATGGTGATCTGCTTTCTTTTCTTCTGAAATGTTATTGAAGCACAAATTGTAGATTGTTGAAATATAGCCTACTATGCCTTAACTTTCCGTAGTATAGATATCCCTTTCCTTAATGTGAATCTGCTCTTTCTAATGTCCTCATGGATCCATACAGACAAACGAGACCCGAGAATATTCTTTAATAGTATGCCTCACAACAATATTTCTTAAGTTTACTGACAGGTGAATAACCCTTTGCAACTAGAAACAGGAACGGTGATTATAACTGCTCCCCAAGCAAATAGTGCTGTTATTCAACCGTGCATCCGTTATATCTGAGTGCGGTCGGTGTCTTTCTATTTATTTGCATTATTTAGAGGCAAGCCTTGGAGCACGAATATTCAAATCTGGACCTCAACTCCAAATCTGGCCCTGGTTTTCTTTCTCCCAGGTAATTAACTGAACAATTAGTGCTTCCCGATTGGCCAGACTGCCTTCACACCTGACTCCCAGGTAAAAGGAGGGTGGAAAACCAGCCGTTCTCGGACGTCGAGTGCCGAGGTTTGAATACCAGGGCTTTAGGTTGGGACTGACTGGTTTGTGCCAGCACACATTTTCTGATGCCCCATACGTGCCAGTGCTGTAGAATTGTCCATGTTTTTTTTTCTTTTTTTGTGGAATGAGGAATCTATTTTTGTTTGCACACTCTTTGCAGAAATAAACAATGCTGCAAAGAAGTGTGAATTATGTTGCATTGTGGAGTTGAATGCTGCATTCAATGTAGTTTGCAAGCTAATTATATACGGTATAGGTTAATCAGATCAAAAACGTCTACGATGTAAAAAAAAAAAGCCAAGTTACTCACGCATAGCCTACATAGCGCCGTCTAAGTCCTTAATTCCAACTTGCAAAAACTAGGCCTGCCTTTAAAAGTCTTGATATCAGAATGTGGCCAAGTTACAACTGACAATATTGCCTATCGTAGCTCACACTAAATAAAATAGCTCTATTCCAAAGCAATGCTATCCAAACTTTCCTAAATTATTTAATGCAACTTGGCCCTGTGTTTCTTCATCTTTGCATGTGAAGAGATTGTGCCTCATGGAACAACATATGATTTCAATGAATGTTTTTAACAGTTGATGAATAATTACACTCCAGAAAGGATATGGTTGTACTTTGTTGGCAAGTTTACTTTAGAAAATGTACAGGTTTTAAAATGTTAACTGCTGCTACAGAATTCTTTACAATTCACAAACAGACATTTATATCAAGAAACATCATGTACAATAGAGAAAGGGGTGATGAATAAATAAATGCAGATAAAAATTAGTAATATTTTTACCTAGAAAATAGCGTACATATAGCATTATTACAAACGTATCCAGACATGTTTGTGGGTCAGATGGTGGCAAATAAGTAAGAGACTTTTAAAGGCAAGCCTAGTTTTTGCAAGTTGGAATTAAGGACTTATAGACAGCACTATGTAGGCTATGCGTGAGTAACTTGGCTTTTTTTACGTCGTAGACGTTTTTGATCTGATATCACTTGTTTGTTTATTAATGATGAATAATGCATGAAGATAATGTGTAATGAAATAACAATGAACAGCACCACCTGAGCTATGGATCATGAAGAAGCATGTAAATTAATGAACCAAGTCTATATGGAGGCATGCATGCACAATGGGCTAGACGTAAATACATTCTAGCTGAAAGACATACAGCCTAAATAGCTATTACAGCCTAAATAGTTTGCATCAGTAAAATATGGAAATACAGTTTTAAAAGAGGGCTATTAGTATTCTATAGAAAATGAAATACATTTAAAGTTAGGCTATTCAACACTGGATTGCCGGATGCGTAACTCCAACCTTCCATGTGTGGGCTACGAGCTAGCGAGCGAGCGATTTCATAAGCACAGCAGAATTCCTTCACAATTTATTTTCCGGTAGTGTAGAACATTACCTGCGGGAAATGTTTTGGTACCGGACAGCTAGGTTTAGTTTAGTTTTCTGTAGTGCAATTAATGTAGGCTATAAGGCATGTTGATTCGCTTCGTAGTAGCCTAGCTTGTATCTGCTTCCTGACTAGAAGCAACAAGCTTAATTGGACAACGCATATTTCCCAGGAATCTTAGCCAGAACGAAAACAATACATACTACTAAGAAAGTACATACCACAGATTATTATTATTATTATTATAATTAAACGTGTTTGCAGTAAGCTACATTATCTGCAGAGTAGCGTAGAGCCACATTCAGAGGCTATTTTATTTTATTTTTAAAAAAGTGACTAACCATGAATCAGATATGTTTGGGGAATTGGCGGTTTATAAATCCGATCTCTTAAAGGATTGCAGCTTAAAGGAGGCTATTGTCAATTCTTCATGTAGGATATTATCGTAAATTCTTAATTTACCTAGTAGTTAATTTTATGGTGACATTTTATTTTGTGTGAAGAGGATAAAGTGAACAGAGCTGAAGTGAAGAAATTAATGAATAAAGAAATGTTGGCCGAGGCAAGGGTACGTTGAGGTTCGGTTTCCACAGTCTTGTCAGTCATGACCGCAAGAGCAGAGCGTAACACCCTCCCCAAACCAGACGAGCGAGCGTCCGGAGAAAAACTGAAAAATAACCCAAGTTTGCGGCTTTATTGTGTGGATGTGTGAAGTTGTATGTGAATGCAGTGTGGTTACATGAGGTCAGAACATACATAAGTTAATGTTTTTAAGGGCTGAGAGTCTATGGTCATTGTGGTTACTTCTGTAGGAAACCCTGAAAAGTGGCAAACTGTCGATGCTGTATAGGTATGGGGCATGCCCCACCAAGCCGTAACTTGACGGATGGCATACCTGCCATCCCAATTATTGATGTCTTCATAATGAGAAAAATTCAAAGCCAAGCGTATTCTTGTGGAACTACACTTTAATGCCAGTTCTGAGTGATTTCTTGTCTATATTTAGAATTTGTTTGGCAGCCCAAACAGTCCTCTCGTGAAGTAGCATTTTGTGTCCTTCAGTTTCCATGTTTTAAACTAGCTTCCACAGAATGTGGGTGAAGTTTGGGCTGGCTGACTGCTAGAAAGTATCTGGGATCAGTTATAATGGTGCAAGAGAAAATATAAACATTAACAACCATTTTATATAGCTGGTTTGTATGTGCTCAGTACACTTGAACGTGGCGGGTGACATGTCTTACGATGTTGTGAATAATCTCAATTATAGCATGCATGTATACCTGTATTGCTTTTGGTGAGAAAGTTGTCTAGGTCTGAGTCCATGTCTTTATACATCCTTCTTGGGAAAAGTGTCTCGAAAGGCATATGTAAATATTATGTTCCTCGTCCAATTATTCAAAAATAATTTAGAAAATGACTATTAAATAGATTTGTGTGTGGGTTTTGAAAAGGAATTTGCACTGTTTTAGTAATAATTGTGTACCAACAGATGATTCTAAAGTTGTGTAGGCCTATATCTTGAAAAATGCAGTATGATTCATGATATTGTAACCTTCTTCTGCGTATCTAACCTGGAAGCTAAATTTATAATTACTGTTCTTGTCTGTCTTTTGTAGGAAGAGGCTTCTGTGATGCAGTTGTAAGTAGTCTGCTAATCTGACCACTACGAGACTTCAGTGGACGAAACCTTGAAAAATCAGGATTATTTTGCGTAGTCGAGTGGCAGACTGCATCCTCTAAGTATCTGTACCCAATGTCCTTGTTACGTGATGAACACGACCAGGGGAGGACTCTGTGCACCGTAAGCCAATCAAATCGCTCCTGATTTCCATTTGGGTCCCTTTCGCTCCTCTTTTTGCCCCGCCCCCAAGCCAAAATGAAAAACGTGATCCTCTGGTCCGAGGAGGAGGTGTCCCGCTGGCTGATGAAGGAGGGAATGCAGGAGTACCTGGAGTCCTGTCGGCCGCTCAACGGCCAGGCCCTCCTGGAGCTCACCATGGAGGACTTCCAGAGCCCGCCCCTGTCGTTTGTCACCTCGGACGGCGGGACGCAGCTCCTGGAGAAAATCGAGACCCTGAAGATGGAGCACCACATCGAGGCGCACAAGAACGGGCACGCCAACGGGCACGCGTCGGTGGCGGCGGGCGACGGGAAGGGCAAGAGGAACGGCGCGCTCAACGGCTTCCGCAAGGACGCCGTCCAGATCCCCATCCCCGAGCCGGAGCGCTCACCCTACCCACTCGAGTGGGGCAAGACGGCCGTGGCCTTCTGCTACGCGGTGTGCTGCTTCGTCTTCACCACCGTCATGATCTCCGTGGTCCACGAACGAGTGCCTCCCAAAGAGATGGACCCCCCTCTGCCCGACAAGTTCTTTGACATTTTTGACAGAGTCGAGTGGGCGTTCTCCATATGTGAGATCAACGGCATGCTGTTGGTCGGCCTTTGGCTGCTACAATGGGTGCTGTTGAAATACAGGTATGTAAGTGAAGCTCGTTCATGTCATCCCCCCCCCCCTTTATTTGTAACTGAAATAGCATATAGCTGGCAAAAAGTAGACTGGGGTCTTGTGTGTCCGTATTTAGATAACCCACTTGCAACTTTGCTTTTAGGTCCATTGTTGGGCGGAGGTTCTTCTTCATTGTAGGTACACTCTACCTGTACAGATGTGTCACCATGTATGTCACCACCCTTCCTGTACCAGGGATGCACTTCAAGTGCGCTCCTAAGGTAAGTCATCCATCACACTAAAAATGAAGTGGTATATTTCTCATGTAGAGCCGCAAAATGGCAGACGTATATACTTTAATCGCATGCTAAAGAAATGCTAGAAAGAAATTTCAGATGCAACCATAGTATTGGCTTTTGTGATTCCTAGAAGATCCTGTATTCTGTGTTCTGTCAGTGTCAGTGTCATAGTGAATTTAACTCTCAAGAAGTGACCTCAGTGCAATAGCTTTTTGTATCTTAAAATTGCACTTCAAGCAAGAGGCCAAACCGCTTTAACTAAGTGACAACTTGAGAAACTGTCACAGTTGATGAAGGATCACACTTGAAAACTAAGCTCCCTGGATTTGAACCCAAACGGTTTTCAGTCTTGCGCTCCGACTGGGCAAGCGAGTATCACATTTAATGCCATATGGAAGTGAAGACCCCCCGGCGAGCGGCATCAACTCTTCAACTCTTGTCGCATCGTGCCAAGCCCCTCTCACATGACATAACACGTGTTGCTCAAAACAGATTTATTTGAAAATGCTTTCACGACAGGACAGGAATAGTCGGCTTGCTGCTAACTGGGCCTTGATTGTTGCCATTTTAAGAACAGCCCTTAAATGTAGAATTAATTATCGCTTGTTGAATAATTCTGTCTGTAACACATGCGGTATATCATCTGTCCATGTCTGAGGTGAATTATTGATTTTTTTGTTGTTGTTGATAAATGTAGTCCTTACTCATCTATCTTACATCTGATCAGATATTAAATCTGATTATTACATGTAGGGGTAGAACTGTAAACGAGCCCAAGCAGTGAAGTGAAAGTGTACGGTGTGAAACAGGCAGGAAGCGGTTGCATGGGCGTTGTCATGGAGGTGTTCTGAAGAAGTGAAACGCCAACGTCTCCCGGGAGCACATTCCGGCCCTCGCAGCTGTGAGGCATGATGGGGTGCGTGGGGGTCAGGGTCGGAGATCTGCAGAGGCCGTCGGCAATGCTCGCCCGCCATCTTAGAAGACCGTTGACAGGTTTTCACTTAACGGCCTGTGCAGTTGCGTTTCCTGTTGCAATGCAGCCAAGAAAATCGAGTTATCTTTTTTTTTTTTGTAATTCTTTTTTTTCCTCCCTGTTTAGAAAAGCACTTGTGTGGCAGAATTTTCCACTGTGCATCTGTTTCTCTAGAGTTTTGCCTCAATGTTTGTGATATTCATTCAAAGCCTTAGGGTAATTCCATGTCTTTTCCGACTTGGACGCATTTTTACTAACTATTTCCACGATGCTGATCGGCAATAATAATAATTTGGTCACATCTTTCTTTTTCGAACTTTGGTCACCCAAACAACCACTCTGCTCTGCTTTACAATGGAGTCCAATGGGGGCATATTTAGATACCGGTTTAATTTTAACAAGTCCAGTTTAGTTAAAACCTTATTTGGAAGTGAAAACGAACGTGAAAGTTGAAATTTATTCGCTGAAATTAAAATTGAAATTTATTCAATTTTACAACCTCCGCTGTCAGCTCAGGAGAGCGCAGACGAGCGTGTGTGCTCTTCCACCACATCATAGCGTACTGCAGTTCACAAGTCGGGCTTGCGTGGACAAAGGCGGGCGAGGACACTTCACACGCTGCTTAACGGGCAGGCCCAATGGGGTCACTGGTGCGCAATGAGACCGTGTCCCCCCCCAGCTGACTGAGTGATGCCATAGCCAATCGTTGTCTGTCGTGCTGGAGTGAGAACTGCCGCAGTGAGAACATGGGGGCCCGTCCATACCCTGGAGCAGTGGCTTAACCAGGACGAGCCACCCAGAGCTATGCGTTTAATGTTGTGATGTGTGCCCTTTCCCGCTGCAGCTGTTCGGAGATTGGGAGGCCCAGATGCGCAGGGTGTTAAAGATGATCGCCGGAGGAGGCCTGTCCATCACTGGGTCGCACAACATGTGCGGAGACTACCTGTACAGCGGCCACACCGTTATGCTGACGCTCACTTACCTGTTTATCAAAGAGTGTACGTTTCTCCCCTGCTAAAATACACCGCGTTATCTTGTGTTAAAGCCTTGTTGCGTCTGGATTGTTTTGAAGTAACAGTGACATCTGGTGGATGTTTTGAGTTTTTGTTTTCATAAGATGAATGGCGAGTCCAGCTGAGTGCTGTACTAGTAAATAGCAACATGAATATGCTTTTCTTTTTTCTTTCTTTTTTGTTCTTAAAAAGGGTTTGGGGGAAATTTGAAGAATTATATCGCGGTTATGAAAAAAAATAGCCGTTTGTATACGAGAGGACAGACAATATTTGAAAAAAGTGGTTTATTGACCTTGGTGTTGGCACTGCTGTTGTGCACGCTTCTCTGGCATCCACTCTATCTGTGGTGTTTTTCTTTTCATTTTAAATAACACTTCCAAGTATTTTCCCCACAGCACACTAAATGACCCGTGTTGAATTCCCCATTGCGTTACACCTTGCACGGCATTTAACCTTACAGTATATGTGCAAGACGGCAAATGCGGTTGTGGTAAATTTTTGCATATGTGGATAAATGTTTGTATTTCTCTCCTAGATTCCCCAAAGAGGTTTTGGTGGTACCACTGGTTCTGCTGGATTCTTAGTGCTGTAGGAATTATCTGCATTCTGCTGGCACATGACCACTATACTGTGGATGTAGTTGTTGCGTACTATGTAACTACACGCTTGTTCTGGTGGTACCACACCATGGCCAACCAGCAGGTAGGTCTGGATAGATACCCTTCTGTTTATCTAACCTCTTATCCCATGTGAATGCAGAGAGTAGTGGGCAATGAAAGGGACCTCTTTAATTGACCTGGTATTAGAAAACACTTCCTCCTTGGACATTTTTTAAGAATATAATGTATTGTTAATTAATGGCATATTTGACAATAGCAGTTAATCTGTTGCAAATTATATACTATTTAAAAAAACAAGGGGAACTTGAGAAAATTAAAAATCTGCGTTTTGGTAGTAATCCTAACTGCTAGAGCATTTTTTAGTTTTCATATATATGTACAGTATGTATAGTGATTTATTATAAACCATGAATGTAATAAAGCACAGAAATATTTATATAATATTTGGTACAGTTGGGTATATAAATATAATTTACACTTTAATTTAAGTCCACAGGGAATAGTGTCACTTGACAAAAAGCCAGTCTACAACATATTTTGGTTTCTCCCAAAAAAATTTGATCTTAATTTTTTGTTGAATAAACCAATTACCTTAACTCTTTTAGTTGTTTTTTGTATCTAAAGAGTGGATGGTAACCGCTTGAGATTTGGCTACCTTCAATGGAGACAGACCTAAACATTTGACTTGGTTTTTTTGTGTTTTCCTTCCTCAGGTGCTAAAAGAAACATCTCAAAGTAACTTTTTCTCAAGAGTGTGGTGGTACCGACTTTTCCAGTACTTTGAACGGAACGTACAAGGCATCATCCCCCGCAACTACGAGCTACCTTTCTCCTGGCGATCGCTGCAATGGAGGCATGTGAAATACAGCAGGATAGACACATAGTGACGGCCAAAATGTGCCTGGCATGTCCAGGGCATGGAACGGACTCACAGAGACTGCCCCAAGTGCTACAATCTAAATCACAAGAAGATGCCCTATGAACCCTTCGCTGTTCCTCTTTTAGTGATGACTTTTGACGGGCCGTTGTCAAAAGGTATCGGCACTGTGACCTGTGTTCTCCACCGCATTTCATTTTGGAACAGAGCAGAGAACATGTTATAAGCACTACTTTTATCGGTAGATTTTTGTATTTTGCAATTTGCAAGTGCTTCATCGTAGATCTGTCGAGCATTTCAATTATATCCATGTAGTTAAACGAATAGATTGTCCTCTTTGACATTCGGATGGAAGTCTGGAATTTCTAGTATGAGTTTCTCAGTATAAAAGGTATAGTTTGCATTTAAGAAAAAGTAGTTGTTTTTTTTTGTTTTTTTAAAAAAGAATAACATTTTTGTAACTCCTCGATAAAACATGACTGAGGTGCAAAAAGATTTTTCTATGTGCATCACAGGTTTATTTTTCAAACTAATGCTAAAAGAGAAACCTTTAGATTTTTACATTTGATGAAAGCAAAGCAAATGGAGACAAATATAAAGTGGTATTTCATGTTTTCTAGTGCCTTTCTCATCTTGATTGTACAGTCTTTTTGCGTGCTCATTTATGTATTTATGTTTATTATATTAGCAATGTAAAGTGGTACATGATTATTTTGGTTTAAACCACCAAGAGGCTTTGTTGTGTGAAAACGGTTACCCAAAGCCTGTTTCACAAGGTTCGTTGAATGAAGGACAACAACCTCAACATTTTATCCATTTTCTGAATGTAAGAAATTGTTTTAGCTATACAAATGTCTTTCCTGGGCAAGCAAGCTTGAAAAAATTCAACAAAACAAGAATTCCAGATTTTTAAAATTTGAAGAAGAAAAAAAAAAGGTTTTATTTTTTGTTCAATGATCATTGCTGTCCTATTATAACTATTTGTTTATGCCGAACAGCTGTGTGTGGCTTCGGCTCTCCCCTATTTGAGTCCCAGGTCTGTACAATGGAAAGAGAAGTAGGGTGGTAGTCATAGCTGGGAGAGGGCTTGTTGGTGTCTTGCCAGTCTCTGGCACCTGCATGCCCGACAAATGGAATGTGACATCCAACTGACTCCTCCCCCATTCGTATGCTCCTCCCCTGAAGTCTATACCTCAGAGCTAACCTGCAAACTACCCAATGAGAGAAGCTGCTGTCAGTGATGTCATGCTAGGAAGAAATGCTAAAGAGAAAATAAATGACAAACTTCCGCACACCCTGCAAATTTTGATTGGAGTCGTGTGTTTTTTGTAATACAATGTGCCATTTGTTTACAGAGAACTGAATTAAAACTTTCAGCTATTTTTTTTTGTGTTTAAGCACTTTTTTGTTTTAAAGTCACAGATGCTTTTGAAATGAGATTGCCCCAACACATTGTATACACAGCACAGATTCTTCAGGTTAACCAGATACTCTGCTTTTATCTGCCTTCCCTTCTCTGTTCTTCTTAACTGCAGGTGGTTTTGCCTGGTAATGGGAGATTCCGGTGCTATATTACAGTACAGTATGCCCATTCCCATTGGAATTGGTCACGCCCCTTAACAAATTTTCAGAAAAAGCATACAATTTGAAAGTTTTGTGTTCCAATGGTAGGGAGACATAGCTTTCAATGCTAAGAATACTGCGAGATTAGATAGAGATCTGTGCTGCAAGTACCTATTGTGAGCAGAGTATTCTAGATAGCACTGAGCTCTCCTTGCTGCAGTCCCTCCCTGACTGGGCGGGTGACGTGTCCCGATTATCCGTCACTCTGAGGTAACTCCCAGCTACAGTCAGCACTGGCATGGTCCGGATTCAATCCTTTCCGTATGACATATTCCTACACCATGCGCCAGCCCAATGGGGAGCCCCTTGATCCGATAGCATCTGAAGGCAAATTTCTGAAATGACCGTGTAAGAGAGTTGGATAGGTTAGTGTGGTGTAGAACCCTGGGGCTGTGTCCAAATCAGAGCCTCATCTACTGCGTCCTGACTCCTGTCTCCTGTGTACTAGCAGCTGTGTACTGTTTAGTATGTGATGTGCAGTATGCTAATGAATATCCGCATACTATTTTCCAACCATACTGTGGAAGTCTCATAAGACGTCCCACCCTTGCCTCTTCCTCTCTGTGAGTATGGTCCCGAATATACTCCGCGAAATCCCCGGAAGTGAGTATATCATCCGGGGGTTTTAAGTATACTACATTTAGAGGAAATTTTGCTGACTTTACTATTTCATCCAGTCTACTCAACAAGCATGCTCTATAGTATGGAAGGGTGTTGATTCGGACACAGCCCGAGTCCACTTGCACATGACTCACTCCTGGGTGACCCTTAGAGCATTATGACCCTGTGACGCAACTCTATTGTAGGCACACGGTTCAATCCATTTTGATTTAAGCAATTGACAATTGTTTAGACTGTGAAGTAAGAACTACGTAAAACTGTAAAATGTGACGTGTAAAGAGATTCAAGTAAGTTGAATGGAGTGTGAACAGTGCACTAGTACTGTTCAGAGAAGCATTTCGTGGCTGCAGTTATAACGGACTGAGGTAATAATCGCAAATGATTAAACGTTGTATAAAATGATTATAACTGAGGAAAGGCTGTCCCAGGTATGTTCTCATTGTAATGTATATGTGTGTATTTACAGAACATACTGTATGTGCCTATACTGTCAGTCTTTTTCCATAAGTAACATACATTTGTCATGTACATTGTAATACATTGTATACATTGGCAATAATACTCCAGTCAATCAAGGGTGTAGCCACATAGGACCATTGAAGCACAGAAACCAAATAAAACTCCTTGCTTCAGAGCCATGGGTGTCCTCATGCTTACCGCCTTACATGTTGTCTGTGTTTCTCATTGAAAAAGACTTTTGGAAAATGCTCGTTTTGATCAGATAACGGTCTGTTAATCATTTTCGTAATTAAGAGTTGGACTCGTATGACCTTTGAAACCATGCAGAAAAAAATAACGGCACTTTATTTTATCTCTCAAAGTTTCTTTACTAAACCTGACTGTTGAGGTTGTGTTTCAAATCTATACAGGACCAAAACCGCCACTGTGATGGTCGTCATACAGTTTATTATTTTAATATATTTTAATATTCACGAGTGAGAGTGTGATTCCTTCATGCTTTTACAATTCAATTCAAGGCTAGAATTTTTTGTATGAGCCGTGAAAATCAAGATAATTTATACAATGATCCTTGGACTGTGATAAGATGGGAATATGGGCAATAAAATAGTTCTGCTGTCTTTGCCCTCACGCAGTATAACTGTACAAGCCTACCAGGACGGGTTCCAATTGCGTTTTGCCCAAGAGTTACTGATTTGCTACCTGTGAAGCTTTAACATTTTGTAAGTAGCATATATTTTACGAAGTTATTTTACTTAATACTTTATTTGGGGAAGGCTCCAAGATTTTACTATGCTATGCTTAATAATTAACTAAGATTTTGTGGAAATATTGTTAGTCGTGTGCCAAGCAGCAATGGTTTTAACTACTATTTATTGTTACTGGTATTGGTTATTGGTAATATTTATTTCCAGCAAGCTTTTATCAAACACATTACACATTGAAAGAAGATGCATGCAAATCCAGCCAGGTCTGTGATTTTACTTGTGTAAAATCCAGGGGTCAGAAAGTAAAGGTCCTTCCATGTGTTTCTTCCACCCATTAATTTTCACTAATTAGCTCTACCTCCTGGCTGAAGAATTGTGCTAATTAGCAAATCCAGGCGATTGGACACAAAGTACTGGGGAGGACATTTACTTTCTGAACCTGGATTTTACACCTCTGCTTGTGGTATAGCTAATGTTGCTTACTCCCTCCTTTTAAACACCAAGCTGTAGATGTAGGCAACAGAAGATGAAGATGTGTTACTCATGCAGATGTGTTACTCATCTGAAGAGGCACAATCCTGTAGGATTTTATTGGCTGTGGTGGTGGTGGTGGTAGTGTCTGGTCTGGCTCAGCAGGGAGAAGCCACTCATGGGTAGTGGGGGGGTTTGTATGGGGGCTCTCCAGCAGGAGGATCATGGCCCGTAAGGTGGTATGCTGCGGCCTCAGCACCCTGGAGGTCCTCCTCATCGTGCTCTTTGCCCTAATGACCGGCGTGTCCGTGGGCCTCATATCCGTGATGGCCACCGGGTGGAACACAGACGCGCGTAAGTATGGCCGGTACTGATGTCTCGACCTGATTCCTGTTTCGTACGCATCCTTTGGGGGACGGTGTGGAACAGTGATACCAATAATTATGTATGTATGTTTACAGTTGAAAGATAAGATATTGTAGCTAAAAAGCATAAATGAATTGCCTTCTTAACAGCACGATTGAAAATGTGCACGACAAAAAGTATCGCCGTGATAGCTCAATGAGTTTAATGCTAGGTTTGGGAACACTGGCCTGTCTGACTGTTTATGCAAAGACCAAATTGATTGAGTCAGTGGGGCTTTCACTTATACTTAGGCTGGATTCGGAATAGGCTCCCTATACACTTTATAGTGCACTATTTAGGGAATCAGCCATTTTGTAGGGTGTCAGAATTCTGTTTTCTCAGTTGAGAATTCTGAAACCATCAAAATGGCCAATCCCTTAAATAGTGCACTATAAAGCGTATAGGGAGCGATTCCGAACGCAGCCCCAGATTTCTGTGAGGTAGCGTTTAAAAATATAATGTCCTTGTAGCGCCAGTGGAACCGGAGGAGCTGGTCCCCACGGTGAAGCCACCAGAGAATCCCTACCTGGTAGGGGTGGGCAGAGCAGACGTCACGGGACCCGTCGGAGACGTGCCCCTGGTGAGTGAGGGCGCAGGCCTCCCCCTGCCCCGGAGCCTCTGAACGCAGTATCGGGCCCATATCATGCACTCTGCACCGTAGTCCAACCAATCACACAGCTGGGGCTGCATCCAATTTATGCACGTGCATATCTGTTTGTCAACATTTGGTTATCTTTTGGTTTTCAGATTTTGCTATCTTTTTCCTTCATCGTATCATTTCTTAGTAAGGTGTGTCGATTTTGCTGACAGAATCTTGGGCTGTAAGGACATAATCTTTTGCAGTATGATATCACAAGATGACATAGCAAATGGTGATTCTTTCTGATAAAGGGACACACTTTACAACAGAGTAAAGATATAAAGAGATCAAATGGACGGTGATGATGCGATAAAGCAGCCGGGGGGGGGTCATGTGTCACCCTGATCCTCGCCCTTCAGATGGGGTACGCCAATTTGGATCAGACCGCGGGGGGCATCCACACCCGTCTCTACAGCCGCGCCTTCATTGTGGACGACGGGAGCAAGCGGGTGGTGTTTGTGACCGCCGACATAGGCATGGTCTCTCAGAGGCTGAGACTGGAGGTAAATAATAGCACTGGGTTAAGCCAGGGCATGTATTTCAGTGGGAGAGTATTTCATGTATAGGGCAACAGTGTAGTTTTAGAGAACTGGGTGTTAGAGAACTGGGCTTAGCTGAAAGGGGGCAGGTTTGGTTCCCAGGTAAGACACTGCCGTTGTACCCTTGAGCAAGGTACTTAACCTGCACTGCTTCAGTATATATCCAGCTGTATAAATGGGTAGTATGTAAAAATGCTATATGTATATAAAAATTTTTTTTTTTTTTAAAGTAACGTGAATGTAATGAGAGTGCCAGATTACCGTATAATCAAGGAAAAGCACAACATAAATGTATATGCTGGTTTGCCACAGCCCTCTTTCACAATTACATACATTTATTTGTCAATAAGAAAGTTGGGTTGTCCAGTCTCATGTGCTGTGTCTTAACTGTTTTATAAGGTTATGAGGGAGCTTCAGTTGAAATATAGTGGCCTTTATGGACAACACAATGTGGTGCTGAGTGGCACTCATACCCACTCAGGCCTGGGCGGGTACTTCCAATACACCCTCTTCATGATCACCAGCAAAGGCTACATCAAACCCTCCATCCAAGCTATTGTCAATGGCATTGTGAAGGTACATCTTCTCTTCTCTCCTCTCTCTCTCTAATTGCATTGAAGAGCTTCTGGGTACTATTGAATGAATAATTTGAACTTGCTGCCTCCATTTCCAGACTCCTGTTTATATCTTTTCAGCTTTATGACGTCACAGAAGACGTGTGTCGGCTTACTGTGTGTACTCTAGGCAGGGGACTGTATTTGTAACCAAAAGAGTGCAAGTTTGACTGATGTAGAGGATGTTTTTGATTCACATGGCAGTATCCTTTTCGGCAATGTACATTTATATTTTAACACGCAACACAGAGTACGCTCATAAAGGCATTTCCCTCGTTGAGATTTCCTGATTTTGGGATGGGGTTTAAGACAGATTTGCTTGCCTCTGCACAGAGCATAGACTTGGCCCATAAGAATTTAAAGCCAGGAAGGATATTTCTGAATAAAGGGGAGCTTGAAGACAGCAACCTGAATAGAAGTCCTCACTCTTACCTGAACAACCCCGCAGAGGAGAGGAAAAGGTCAGGCGTGACGTCGTCTCCCGAGCGCTCTCCTTAACATGTGCATGCTGGGAAGGAAAGAAACCATCGCTCAGTTAAAATTATGCTTGAATTGGCATGAACACATTTTGAATTTCACCAAATCCACATCTTGAAGTCACCAAAACATTACCACCTACATCCAAGTGTTCCATTGCTGTATTCCATTTGAGTTGATTTGGTGAATTTTACTTGTTTTTTGTTTAAATGTGTTTGTTCTGAGTGATTCTGTTGAGGATTCCATTAGAAACATGGACAAAAGATAGAGTCCACACACTGCTGTAATGCTCCCATAGGGTATTAATGTGCACCACAAAAGATCAACGTTTCGATCAAACAAATCTCCGTCAGGATGATCTTTGTGGTGCAAATAAACACCCTATGGGAGCATTACAGCAGCGTGCGGACTCTTATCTTTTGTTTGTGATTGCCTATCTGTTCGGCTCTTGCAAAGATAAGTTGGATGTGCGTGTTCTATCTATTTTCCTATCGAGGGTTCCATTAGACCCAGAAAGAGGACTGGTGGCGGGTTACCATTATGTAGTGGTTCAGTGATTCACAGCAGGCAACTTACCTTCCTTCCAGGTACAAAGCCAACACGGACAAGCAGGTGGTGGTTCTGAAGTTCACAGATCTGTGTGGGGATGGTCTGGGGGTGCTCAGGTAAGGAGCCATCTTAAGTCACCATCTTCTCTGCTCCACTGCCAAGCTTGCAGTAACTGTAATTGGCAACACTTGTCATGCTTAATGAGAGGATTTGTACCATGTGTCCTGTGAATATGCACTGTTACATGATGTCATATTGAAAATGCTATTCATAGAGGAAAGTTTGATTGTATGTGTATCCAGTAATTGATATGCAGTACAACAAAGGACCCACATTTTTTTTAAACATTTTACTCTTTGAAAAACTGGTCCCAAATAAGAAAAACATGAAGATACCTGTTGCACTAAACATTTCTATGTCTTGCAAAAAATATTTTGTTGAAAGAAAGCTCAGCTTCAGTTCTTCCTTTTGAGTTTTGAAAAATATTTTTTGTACAAGAATGGACAGTCATACATTGACTTGTTTGTATATACAGTATACTGTATATGGTCACCTGCATTTGTCTCACTGAAGGAGTGAGGATGAGCATAGTTCAAAGAAACAAAGCTACCCAGGGCTGCGTTCAGCCCCGACAAAACGTAGCAAAATGTTTATTTAAACGGAAACGGTGGTGCGTTGAACACCCTGCTGTGTTACGCAGGCGTTGCCTTTTTAATACGGCGGGGTTTATACACGTCGCTGCTGATTGGGTAACACCTCTGACACGCCCACCAAACGAGAGAAAACGTACCTCAAAGCCCGTTGCCCAACGTTTCACACCGTTTCGAGGAAACATGTCGTTCAACCCCGGAAACCGTAGCAAAACGGTGCACACCTTTTTCAGATTGAACGTGGCCCAGGTGTTAAGTGTGCTACTCACTGATTGGACACTGTGCGGTAAAGGCTGTCTCTCTCTTGGCAGCTGGTTTGCTGTGCATCCTGTCAGTATGAACTACACCAATCACCTGGTGAGTGGAGACAACCTGGGCTACGCCTCCTACCTGTTTGAGCAAGAGAAGAACCTTGGCTCCCTACCTGGAGAGGTAGTGATCTCTTTTCCATTTCAGACTTATTCATCCTTTGAAACATCTTGTGAATGTTTTATGGTCTCTTTCTGCGGTCTTATTAAATGTATATTTACACTGGCGTATGCAGTAATCCAGAAGTACGTACAGTATATCTTTGTACTGTATGTGCTGAGAGTTTAATTATGCCATTGTTTTCTTAGCCGAGCAGAACTGCCAAATGTAAGGGGCTTTGCAGCAAATCTGAATGTCTTACACTCCAGCTGCCTTATGAATACATAACTCTTAAGACAGCTGGAATAATACACAGTAGTTAGTGTATTAATGCAATTTTCTGTTATGGAAGTTAAGAACTTGTTTTATTGTGATCACTTGAGCTGAGCTTTGACTTTAACAGAAAATACTGCCAAGATGAGGAAATTTGAAAAAAAAAAAAAAAACTGATCTCCCTCATTTAAAAAATAAGAATATACACTGCCTGGCCAAAAAAAAAAGTTGCACAAAATTTCGTAGGACCGCCTTTAGCTTTGATTACGGCGTGCATTCATTGTGGCATTGTTTCGACAACCTTATGCAACGTCACAACATTTATTTCTGTCCGGAGATGCATTAATTTTTGGCCGAGATCTTGTATCGACGACGGGAGAGTTGAACCACTCCGTAAGGTCTTCTTCAGCACATCCCAAAGCCTTTCAATGGGGTTACGGTCAGGACTCATGTGTGAAAATGATTCCTCATGCTCCCTGAACCACTCTCTCACAATTTGAGCCCGATGAACCTTGGCATTGTCGTCCTGGAATATGCCTATTGATGGGATAACCTGGTCATTCAGTACATTCAGGTACTCAACTGACTTCATTTTATTGCTGCATAACGTTGCTGAGCCTAGACCTGACCAACTGACCCCAGATCATAACACTGCCTCCAGAGGCTTGTACAGTGGGCACTATGCATGACGGGTGCAACGGCAACTTTTTTTTTTGGCCAGGCAGTGTAGAACTTAGACAATATGTGTATAATACAGTGTATAATAGTACTCTACCCCTCATATCTTCTCCAATATGGACTGAGCAGTACTAAACATGAGGGCATCCATGGCTCCGGCTTTTATTTTGGTTTCTGTGTTTCATTTGACCTGTGTGGCGACACCCTTGAGTGTTACTGAGTACACTTGCATATTGTAGGAATCCCTCTAGTGCTCACATGCTAATGACACCTAGATGGGTGAACAAAATGGCCGTCTCTCTCCCAGACTTGGTTCAGCTGCCGGTGTACCTCCATTTCTAGGGACCATTTGTGGCTGCCTTTGCCTCCAGTAATCTGGGAGACGTCACACCAAACACCAGGGGGCCGTACTGTGTGAACACCGGGGAAGCCTGTGACTACATCAACAGCTCTTGTCCCATTGGAGGGGTATGTCACTCATTCTGACAGAGTATCTGAGAGTACAGAAATGTAATTTATTTTCATAATTTTTTCATGCCATAAGCTAAATCCAGCTTTACACACATAGGCTTCAACGTTCATGGCTAAATTGCTATTACTTTTGCAATCCGGTTCTCAGCAGAAAAATAAATGTAATGTTTTCACAGACAAAAATGTGTGTTGCCATGGGACCGGGAAGTGATATGTTTGAAAGCACCAGGATCATCGGAGAGAACATTTACAACAAGGCAAAGGTGAGGCTGCCCTCTCTCAGAGGGTACTGAAGCGCTTGATATTGACACCCAAAATAGGTGTCCTCTGTCTGTCTTCGTCACTGTCCAGCAACGACTGTCGGCTTGACAGATTTTGCATACAGACAAATCCCTCCATTTCCACACTCATGATAACCAGTGATGGCCTCCTTGCAGGAGCTGTACGGGAGGGCCCAGCAGGAGGTGCAAGGGGTCCTCCACGTAGCCCATCAGTGGGTGGACATGAGCAATGTGACGGTGCAGCTCAACTCCTCTCACACGGTGAGTGCTGACCCCAGATCAGTCCTGAGACCACCACTTTCATATTGCACCATGAGGAGATCACTCTAGGTTGCTGTTTGATTTCATTAATATTAATTTGACTACATTACAGGCATTAAGCAGACGCTCTTATCCAGAGCGATTTACACAACTTATTAGCATTTGTTTTTACATATTATCCATTTATACAGCTGGATATATACTGAAGCGATTCAGGTTAAGTACCTTGCTCAAGGGTACAACGGCAGTGTCCTACCTGGGAATCGAACCTGCAGCCTTTCGGTTACAAGTCCAGTTCCTTAACCATTATACTACACTGCCACCAGTTGACTAATTCTGCTAGATTTCTATTTGATGCTTGTTCATATGTATTTATGTACGCTTACTTCTTGGCCAAGTCCTTGTTGAAACAGGTGTCAATCTTAATGGGGCTTTTTCTTTTGCATGTATAAAGGATAAATAAATAAATATATTTTTTTAATCTCTATGGAAGGGAGGATATTCATGATCTTGACTACTGAGACTCAAGTGCCAATCACACAGTCTTGTTAAATCAGTCAACGCTGCATTGAAAAATAGGCTTCGGTCTAGCCCCAGAGAACAAAAAACTTTTTTTGTTCGGGTAAGATGTTCAGCTTGGTTTTCCGCCATTCATTTTTCATTTCACGCTATATCGAATCTACGTATATTGTCAACTGAATGTGGAAATCTTTTTTTCAGCAGCTAAAATCTCCCCTTTTATTCATCACTCTCAGGCGAAAACCTGTAAACCAGCACTAGGTCACAGTTTTGCAGCAGGAACAATCGATGGCGGGGGCGACCTCAACTTCATACAGGGTGAGCCAACAAATAAAAAAAAGAGGGTATTTTTGTGATTAATATGGTCTAGGTGCATATGAAATATTATCGTGTGTACATTTAGGGGCGGTAGAGGGGGATCCGTTCTGGGACGGCGTTCGGGACGCTCTGCTGGGGCCGCCCTCCAATGAGACGCAGGACTGCCACAGGCCCAAGCCCATCCTCTTTAGCACGGGAGAGGTGAGCTTCGGTCCTCCGTCCTCCGTCCTCCGTGCTTCAGTGACCGTAGAAATGACCGCGCAATTGCGCCAGTGCTGTGCTCTGATAGCGCTGTGGAGCTTTAACGCTATACGGCACAGGGCTGTGTATTGTATTGTGTGACCATGGATTATTGTATCTATGGTATTGTCGGCCTATTGTCTATTTTGATAGTATTGTTGTTTTGCATTTTCACTGCTATTGGACAAATCAGTTTCCCCTTGAGGATTAAATAAAATCTAGCTCTTATTTCACTCTCTTTCTATATCTATCTGTCTGTCTGTGTCTATAACTATATCCCTCTGTGTATCTGTGTATATATTTATGTATATACTCTTTCTTTCTTTCTCTCTCTCTCTCTCTCTCTCTTCCTCTCTCTCTCTCTAGATGAAAAAGCCTCTTCCATGGCACCCCGAAATAGTGGACGTGCAGATGGTCACTATCGGGAATGTGGCCATCGTCGCCGTCCCAGGAGAAGTCACGTGAGCTTTCTTTGATGTGTCCTTGGCTACGAGTGATTGAGGTCTGCTTTGATTTAGCAGGGCCGCCATAGAAAAAGGCAGTCATGTGAAAGTGAAGCTTCGGGAACCGCATGTAATGGGTGGAGCTATGCATCATAACCATCAGTCACTGACTCAAACCGATATAAACCAATCAAGACCACCCCTAATAGCTAAATACTGTGATTGGTACAAATCAATGAGTCACTTGTAGCTCATAAGAGTGCCATATATATTATAAGTGTAGGGCATAGTGCTTGTGCTGATACAGCCATAACTATTTGTCATTTTACTCTGTGAGTATGTGCAAACTAGCTTCAATAAATGCATATTAGTGAGCTTGTATGGTCACTCTCTTCTGACTTAATCTTCTTAGTCAACCATTGAGCAAATATGCAAATACAGTACATGACAGTTGTTTCCTAGATACACAAAAGCCAGTTGTTTTGTATGCGTACACGACAAAGGTAGAATGTTAATTTTGTTCAGTGCAGAGTGTTTGTGTGTGTGAATCATGGACCTTATTAATGTATTGCAGCACCATGTCAGGGAGAAGGATACGGGAAGCAGTAAAACAGGTGAGAGTCTTACATGCAGTACAGGCATACATTTTCATGGACAGCATCTCTGTCCTCCAAATGTACTGTATGCAGTATATACCTACTGTGCTTACAACATTTGCCACCATTCAGAATCTATTTAGTCTAATATTTGTATGTATTTCTTGGAAATGGAAAACCCATATGTATGTGTATGTTCTTTATGAATGTGTAAAGCCTCTTGTGCATTTATCCAGGAACTGGAGACCGATGGTGACTTTGCCAACGCAGAAGTGGTCATTGCTGGACTGTGTAATGTTTACACCCACTACATCACCACCTATGAGGAGTACCAGGTACTAATATCAGGCTCTCATGGCAACAATATGTCAACAGTGATTATTGACTTGCTGTGAGGAAAAGCAAACCTACAAATTCAGAGAGATTGGACCGTATTCATTCTTACAGGAGAAGGATACTGATCAGGGATCAGTTTTTTCTTTTAGCTCCTAAAGGATATTGTTAGGATGTGGACAGGTGAAATCGGATCCCAGATTAATGAATATAATCGACTAAAATCTATTTGGCCGCAGCCGTCAGACTGCGTAATTTCACTGCCACTCGCCGTCCTCAGATCGCACGCTATGGGTTTTGCGTGCTTGTGGAAACGCATGTCTGCAGTTCATCGGTTATCCGAGGTGACTGCTTTTTTCCTGGCTCTGGGTGCGCGCAATGGGAACAGACACCGTTATGTGACACAAAGGCTCTGCTGTCCTTACAGATCCAGCGCTATGAAGCAGCGTCTACCATCTACGGACCGCACACTCTCTCTGCATACGTGCAGCTCTTCAGGGGCCTGGCCAGGGCCATTGCACAGGTGAGTCGGCAGGGCTGAGGGCCCTCCTTCATCCTCCACACCCCAGACCTGGGGCACTCATAAACCCCATTCTGTTAAATTTAAACAGTAGAGACTCATATTCCCCCATTCACATTGCCTCCTGTAGGCAACTCCCCTTTTGGACATGGCCTTAAGATCACTGCAAAAACCAAAAAATAAGTCAATCTTAACAATCTTAAGCATTTTAGTCTTATATTTAGACTTAAAATCTTATTTTATTACTTTTTTGCTACATAAGACAAAAAGATTGCCAATGGGGTGAGAGTTTTACTCATTTCAAGCAAAAAGTAACTTAAAACAAGCTAATATTTTCCACTTTAGAGAAAAAAATAAGACTAAAACATTACAAGACTAAAACACTTGTTAAGACAAAAATACTTGCAGTGAATACAGTCATGCTGATGAGCTGATATATATTTTTATTGGATACGGAGTGTCGCCTCCTTTCCCGCCCACAGCTCGAACCATGGGAAAGAGCCGCAAATCCTTTCAGGCTGCGGATAGCTGGGTGTGTTTGCGGTTCGTGTGAGGCGCGCGGTCAGATTGTCCTCTCTTTTAAATCCTCTGGGCTTTTCGTTGCCCCTGTGATCTCTTTGCCAGGGTAAAGAGGGTGAGCTGCCGTTAGGTCCCGAGCCCCCGTTCTTCAACGAAAGCCAGCTCATCTCCCTGCTGCTTCCTGTCCCGCTGGATAAAAAGCCAGCGGACACGGTCTTCGGCCAAGTGTTGGAGCAAGTCCTGCCCGAGTACAGAGTGGTAAGTCACAGCACTGCCTACACGCCGTGTGTCGCTTCCATTGTGTCTGGATTATTAAAGAGGAGCCGGCAGAACATTCAATTATACGCCACCCCCACGTGTCACATTTCATTAAGATTAACAAGTTATATGTCAGCATATGAATGAAAAACATTTGATGTTTTTTTTCCAGGGAGATGTTGCCTCTGTAACGTTTGTCAGCGGGAATCCCAGGAACTCAGGAGACATGGTGAGATGATGATGGCAGCTGTCATTGAATTTGGGTGTTCATAAGGGTGTGAGAGATTGTGATTCTTCAACAAAATATTGTTCATTTATTACTTGGCAAGCTCTTATTCAGAGCTGCTTGGAAGGCTAACATTGTGCATTAAATACATGTTATAGGAGGAAAAGGTGCAAAAAGGAGTTGAAGTTTGCAAACATCACTGAACTACAGTGCCAATGCAAACTTAACAGTAGAAACACACTTCCTAGGCAGTGGCATGTGAATATGACACACAATTCACAACTGTACATCATACAAAATACCACTGAGACTTGGGATACTGTCTTTTCAGAGGGAGAAAACTTTCATCACAGTAGAAAAGTATCAAAACAGAACACAGGAATGGGATATAGTCCACACAGATGCATCTTGGGAGACGAGGTACTGTACATTTTTGCTTCATTTATTTTTTGGTCAAATGTCAATGAACTTTTATCCTCAAATAGTATGTTCGGTTACTGAAGTAGGCTAGTCTAGCATAGAATTACACATGCACAACCATTTTACAATCCTACCCTCTGTGATAAATGGCGGATAGATAAATCCTTGCCAACATGAAATAATGTTATTTCCTGTCTGAAGATTGGCGGTGTTATCCATGGAACATTGTATTTTTGTCCAATCTGGTTATTATCTCTGGCAAGCTTACAGTGGTCATTAGACAGTATGTACTTCAGCTGATATCTTTCAAGGCTTAGTGATGATAAGAGAACTGCCGAGCCCACACATATTGACTCATTATTATCCCATGTGCAGTGCACTCAAACTGCCAAGGATAAATCCAGGAATCTATGCTGGTTTGACACATGACACAGAGACTGGAGACTTCACATTACAAGATCATAAAAATTGATAATGGGGCATGCAAGCTCACGGCCAGCTTCATTTTCTGTTGACAATGTGTGTGTGAGCATGTGTTTGACAAGCAGGACACTGCGACAACCTTTTATACTGTGCATATTCCTCCAACTTATCAATAATAAAGTGTTTTCAGCAGATGCTGGACAAAAGATAAGAATTTCAGACTGCTTGGGGTGAAACACAGTTGTTTATGAGGGAATGTCTGATCTGGGGGTCTGCTGGATTAGAGGGATATGGGGAGAGGAGATTCCTTTGTCTGTGTGAAAAAGCACAGACCTCCCCACTTCTTTCCACAACAGCCTTCTCTACTGGTCCAAGTTCCCTTTAAGTGCTCTAGTTATATATGGTCTGTCCCAGGACTCCCAGCACATCTGTGGTGGGATCCATAGCACAGTACAGACACTCCTTCTGGTAAGCATGGTGGAGCAGCCCATATCTAAGTCTGCCATGAGGTCACTACACTCACCGGCCTCCTGATCTGCTAGGTCAACACAAGCTGTGTTAATGTATCAGAGGAGATCCTGCCGGGTTCAACAAACCCCTGCCGAATCCTGATGTGTCTAAACCATCTTGATGCAAACAGGTTCCACTGGATAAAAGGGGTCTGGGCCCGGAGCAACGCCACCGTGGAGTGGCACATCCCGTCCTCCGCCCAGCCTGGCGCCTACAGGATTCGCCACTTTGGACATTTCCAGGAGAATAAGTTTCTCAGACCCGTGATCACGGCCTACGAGGGGACGTCTGATATATTTAATGTCAACTGAAGCACTGCGCTGAGGATCAGTGCAGGAAGCAGCTATGTTTCCAGGGGCTTGTTCCAGAAAGCAGGACTTCTGAGTTAGCTGGATAACTGCACTGAGTAAAACCCGGAAAAGCTGTTTTTACTTCAGTCCATGTTCCAGATTTGGGAGGGTTCCGGGTCTTACTCAGTGCAGTTATCCAGCTAACTCAGTGATTCTGCTTTCTGGAACAGGGCCCTGGATTTAATGCAGTCATATTGTTCTGCTATGTGGCATAAAAAGTCTCTAAATTGTGATACAGAAACATGTTTTGCAGCTGAAAAAAGATGATATTTTGCTTTAATGAAAATATGTATAATAACATATAAATATTAAAAGATTATGTTTTTGTCCTTATTCATTTGTTTTCATGAATTTTTCATATGTCATTTGTTCATGTAGTCTGTCCATAATATCTCTTGAATCATCTAATTTTTCCTGTTTGTTTGCAAAATTCCCTTTCCAATAAGGCAGACAGACAGCATCTTTCTTGTATACTATACATTTATTGACATTTCAGAGAGCAATTAAGTGACACACAACAATTTCCCAAGCAGTTCTATTCAATTTTCAGCACAATGGTGCACTTGCTTTTTATTACATTTCCAATTTTTCTAAGTTTCATCCCCCAATGGTAATTCCGTTATTGTTTTTTTTTTTCCAACCGATAATGATACGTATAATTTGAAATATTCAAATATCCAAAACAAAAGAACTCTATACAAATAGTGTTGCATTTCTGGTACAAAAATAAGTTCTAAGTGCTGCACACACTTTTAATACTGTCACTGTAACTGCTCAGGCATTGTTTCATATTTCAGTTTAACAGAGAGTGAAGCCATTGTGCCTTTATTTTCATTTCACAATTGGCTGCAAGTTCAGACTTGAGGTTTTTTTTTTGGAGCAAACTTAGACAAAAGCCTTCCTTATTCTGAAAATGCACCCAAATGGAATGTGAACATGAACCATAACCAAAACATGCAAAAACAAAATAAAAAATAAAAAAAGCCTGGAAGGATGGATTTTTTCCCCCATTGCTATGGAGACCCAATCTTTTAGTGGACTCAGTTTGTGGATTGCGTTTCCTTCGCACAGAGTATTAACATCTATCAAATAGCAAAACATTTTGTGTTTTGAGGTGAGAAAATATAAAAAATGAACCTCGTTGAAAGTAGGTCATATTTGAGAGTGACTCAATCATTCCATTCTCTACGATTCCCCCCCTTAACAGACATCCAATGCTAATGTCTTCCAGCACGCAGAGAAAAAGCCAAACAAAAGGCACATAAACAAAGGAAAGAAATTGTATCCCTTAACCTCCCCTGCTCTGTATATGTTTTTACATTAGAAATTCAAGGCAGTGTTTCTTAGGAGACATTTGCGGAAACATCCAACATTACCGGAATGTCTTTGGCCCTCAACTGATGAAATGCTAATGACTCTCTAACAACCATTTGTCTCTTAAGATTTGTCAGAGGGGTCGGCTTTCTCTTTCATTTAAATGTTTAATACAATTTACAAGTGAGGGTGAAGGGGGATCGGTCTGGGAAAGGTAAGTCTTAATTAGCCCTGTGGAGACCGTGAAATTGTTAGTCCTGGTCAACTGCTAGGGAGACACACATCCTCCTACTATGTTTACTGTGTTCACCAGTAAGACTACGCAAGAGGAGATAAAGTACAAATATCTTTATATCAAAAGGGAGGGGAAAAAAAAGGCATGTTGTTTTGTAAACATCTTGCTCCGCTCCTGAGAGATGTCAAAGGCCGACTCGTGCGTTCAAGATAACACAAATTAAACTGCCATTTCAAATGATTAGCAAGCCATCTCTTAACAAAAGAATTATGACACTACAGAACTACGTAAATTGCCAGGAATCAAAGGAAATCTAAAGCAGATACTGAATTAAAGCCAACGGCCTTCGGAACGCGAATGGCTAGGGCCCGTCGTCGTTCGGAGTCTCGGCGGGGTCTCAGAACACTCCGTATCCGTCCCCGCGCGTCGCCATGGCGAACGCCGGGTAGCCCTCATAGGCGGCGTACGCGGCCAGGTCTTGTCCGAGTGACACGGCCTGTTTCAGCTGTGAAGCCGCCACCGTGGCAGTGGTGTTAGCTATTGTGTAGCCTACAGCAAAGGACAAAGAGCAGGAAGTGAAAAAGGGCCTCACAGTTCGTGCATTCTGATGAGAATCATATAAGACTACGATAGAAGACATAGAGGTGTCAGAGGTGTTGTTTCAGACTATAACTTATTAGATTTTGACCACTAATAAATGTTTTGGCTGAGAGGTTGGCGTACATTTTAAAAACAGTTTTTGTGTTGTTTACTTTGAAGAAGGGGATAATCGTTCCCTGTAGTTCTCTAGTGTACGGTTTTATTAGTAATACCAGAGAGAAGACAATGGGCCTTATTCACCAACCATTCTACGAACAAATTTAGTCTTAAGACTTTCTTTAAAACGTGGTTATGAACATTCTGGCATTCACCAATGTTTTCCTATTTGGGATTTTTTCTTGGGTAGAACAGAAGCTCAGAACACAACCATCAGTTAATCCCGAAAATGTTTGTAAAAACATTTTAAAGAAAGTCTTCAGAACAAATTTGTTCGTAGAGTGATTGGTGAATGAGGCCCAATGTTATTAGGCTTACAGACAGACCTTCACATACCTGGGAATGCAGCAGCGACTGCGGCGGCAGCAGCCGAAGCTTCAGCGCCCTCTGTCTGTAGACCCAGGATCTGCAAGGCGTGCTCGGAAGCATGGACTTTGGCCTCGTCCACGGCCGAGCACAGCTTGGCGGGTGTAAACGGGTGCCTGATGCAGGGGGAAGAGGACGTGATCCATTCAGTAGTTCTACAAAGATGATTTTTACACATCACACAGCTGAGTAAACCGGCACTGAGCAAACACGAAGAGCAGAGCACTGACAGGAAGTGACATAGGGGTGTTTGAGCTTACACATTAGGGTACTGGGTGGCCAGAGCTGGAATGGTGACTTTGTACAAAAAGAGCTGTCTCTGGTCCGGCCCGATGGCAGAGTGCAGCTGGTACACTGGCTGTCCCCAGTTATTCTTTTGACAGATATCCTCCAGGATCTGTTGGAGTTCACATGGCACCCACATTAACTCACACGCTGATGCAGTATGGTCTGTTGGAGTTCACATGGCACCCACATTAACTCACACGCTCATGCAGTATGGTCTGTTGGAGTTCACACGGCACCCACATTAACTCACACGCTCATGCAGTATGGTCTGTTGGAGTTCACACGGCACCCACATTAACTCACACGCTCATGCAGTATGGTCTGTTGGAGTTCACACGGCACCCACATTAACTCACACGCTCATGCAGTATGGTCTGTTGGAGTTCACACGGCACCCACATTAACTCACACGCTCATGCAGTATGGTCTGTTGGAGTTCACACGGCACCCACATTAACTCACACGCTCATGCAGTATGGTCTGTTGGAGTTCACACGGCACCCACATTAACTCACACGCTGATGCAGTATGGTCAACTCTCATTTGAGAATGTCCAGCTTTAAATTTAGACTGAAAGTCAGCCATGCGAAGGGGATCCTGCCGTGTGAATCGACAGACGTGTGGTGTGTGTGTGTGCGTGTGTGTGTGTGCGTGTGTGCGTGCGTGTTTGCGTGCGTGCATTTGTGCGTGCGTGCGAGTGTGTGTGTGTGTGTGTGTGTGTGCGTGTGTGCGTGCGTGTGTGTGTGCGTGCGTGTGTGTGTGCGTGTTTGCGTGCGTGCATTTGTGCGTGCGTGCGAGTGTATGTGTGTGTGTGTGTGTGTGTGTGTGTGTGTGTGCGAGCATGGTTGTCGTCCCAGTTCTATGGCCCCAGCTCGGCGTCCAGGTGTGTACCTGGGGGGGCGTGTTTGATGCCCTGCGGCTTCAGGGTCACCGGGTTCATGGGCGTGAGCTCCATGCCGGGCAGGAGGTCGTAGAGCTTGTCCTCGGGGCGCTTGTCTGTCTTTAACTGGTAGGCCGCACAGCCGCGCCCCATACCTGCGTAGGCAAGGTAGCCCCGTCCGCCCAGACCCCTCACTCCCGCCGCCCCTACAGGTACATTCATGTAAATTTCTAGGAATGCAAGAAGGCATTGAATCAAATCAAATCACCAGAAATCATCCGGGTTTCAATCAAGACTTTCAGTGTCAATCATAAAGGCGTTTTCCAGTCCTGCACAGTACAGCCATCGCCACAGAAGACCTGTCAATCAAACCAGCAGCCGGCGCTTTGATCATTGTGTCAATTCAGATTGTTTAATAAAGCTGATTAATATTCATAATTTTTTGCTCCCAATGCATCTTAGATTGACATTTCCCATTTGGCGTACTAAGCAGGTGTGGAAGACAGATTAGTATCAAATGGAGCATAAATCCTAAACTACACAATAAGTCATTTTTTTTCCTTTGTAATGGTATACATGCAAATCTGATTCAGGGATACAAGATAGTGCGGTTAAAAAGATATGTATTGACTTTCTCATCAGCATCTCCATTTTGAATGAAAAGGATGTTAAATTTGTAGGGATGATCACTTGCACCTTTGACAATAAGAAACAGATGTAGATTCAAGCGGGGGGGGGGGGGGGGGGGGGGGGGTAAATGTACATTTATCCACCACATAGAGTGAACTTTACTGCTTTGTACATGAGGGCAAAACCTTTACTGGTGAGTACATTAAAAAAATAAAACCAAAAAAGTACATCTCTAAAAGAGTACATCTTTCATTCAAGATAAGCATAATCTGTACATCAGCCAAATTTTACACTTCAGATTCAAAGGATTTGCAATTTGTTTCATTTGCAGATTTTTTGTAGCTGTACGTGAAAGGATATTAATCTGAATGTAAAGGTTTGCTACTGCTTAGAATGCCATTAACCTCAATTTGCAGAACATTTTTTCATTTCATTTAAACAAGAAATTAGACGGTATGTAAAATTCCCCCTCCAAACAGCATTGTGCATTATTCTCCTTGACTGCTTGAACATTCAGTTAGGTATTCAGAGAATCACTTTTTGGAAGATTGGAAGAAAAAATACTCGAGTTGGTGGCAGTTCCATTTCAACGAATCAATTCAGGAAATAAATTTTAATTAAATTAATGAATTGAAAAAAAAAAACCTGAACTTCAGTTCATTTCCTGAACTAACTGAATTGAGATGGAATTATCCCCCCACTCTGAACAATACTCATTGCTCTGGTCTTAGGCTGAGGAGTGGAGGGTGCCTACCTCTGATGGAAGGCGCACGCAGCACACTGCGTGAGCCCACGTGAGCCTTGGCGGTGGGGAAGCGGAACTGGTTTGGGATGGCGGCGTACGCCTGGGGGGCGTAGAAGACCGGGGCGCCCAGGTAGGCGGCGGAGGGGTCGTACACCTGCCCCAGGGTGTACGCATACTCCCCTTGCAGCAGGGCCCCGCCCCGCCCGCCCGTTCCCCTGGTGTAGCGTACGTAGCTGTCCTTATCCACGGGCTTAGCGAGCGTCACCTCAATCGGGGATCCGTCCATCACCTTTAGACAGGGGCTTACATTGAACTGTCCTGTAGCCAACCGACTGTACTGCGCTCCCAAATCGCATGATTAAATGAACAGAAATGGCTTATAATTGAATGATATGACAGTTGATTAAAACCTACTAGTGGAATAGCGTAGATACAAATTTGACTTATTGTACTGCTAAGAATAAAACCTGTGGATTTATGTCTGAGCCCATTGGTCTGTAATGTTTGATTAGCCTGAGGAAGGCCCAGCAGTTGATAGCTTCGCACGGAGCGATCGACTCTGAGAAGATGGATTCGGGTATTGGGCCTCAGGCGGAAGCGGTCGACGGGGAGTTACCTTTCCGTTCAGCGCGTTCATGGCGTTTATGGCGTCCTCCCTCTGGCTGAAGTGGACGAAGGCGTAGTCTCTTATCTTCTTCACCCTCTCCACGGCCCCTGCGGGATTCGGCCAATCGGTCACGCCTGGCCTCGCCATTATCAATCTCGCTCAGCGGGCGCCCGAGGTGCAGCGCGGGCATAAATCACAGAGCCCGCCTCTCCCACCACCTGATATAGATCTTACTCGGCGCCACGCCCTCAGCGGGCCAGTGGGGGACGTACGAGCCGCCCAGCGATCCTTCGATGTAAGCTCAGAGGGAAGCCGAGAGGTGACATCGCTTCAGTGAAGCTTCAGATCAAATGGTAGTCTTTAATGTTGAGGCATTAATCGTCAATGTATAATGGAGTCAGTAAATGTATAATGGAGTCAGTGGAGTCTCGCGTGAATTGCTCTCCATTACCGTTCTCTCACATCAAACGTAGCAAAATGTATCTTTCGATGACAAGCCCCCCAGTCATATTATGTTTGTGGTAGTGATAAGCAGACCTGTAAAATTCTGCTTGATATTTTACAACTGTGACTTAAATGAATTAACTTTTGGTTACGTTTGAGTGTTTGAAGTGGTGCTTTTGTTCAATCCAGCTGTTTAAATGGATTTAATATAAGGTATCCAATACTAGTGTGGACATCCCTCTAATAGGCAAACACATAAGGTACCGTGGCATTTTGCTGGTTCAAAATTGTGAATTAGACAAGCCCATGTTGATCAAATCTGCCATATGGCAAGTGGCTTCATGAATACACAGTACAGTAGTGCAGAGAGCAGCCATTTTTAATGCGCAGTCCACTAACCTGGTTTGATGCTGTTAAACTCCTTATCAATAGTCTCCTCTGTGGTTGCTAACATGAGGTTTCTCACATAGAGGATTTTCACTGTGGCCATGGTGTCCTCGTCCACCTCCACCTCTGGCTCTGCCCAGTCCCACGGCGATGGCGTGACCCCACAGCTGAATCCTCCCTATGGACAGAGCACTTTACCATCACAATGTCTGAGCTCCAGTCACTGACTCGCCATTTCCTGCTAGATACAGGAAGCATTTTTCACCCAAGAATAGACAGCGTCAGAATATATCTCCAGTGTGTAATGAAGAAACTGGATTCTATGCTCTGATTGGTTCCGTAAGAAGCTGGGGTAATCAGCTGCATAATTCTGTATGCAGCAGGGCTTTGATTGGTTCTCCACGGAGCTGGGTTTTGATTGGCTAGCCAGCACTTACCCGGGAGCAGCTTTCTTCTTGCCATGGCGGCTGCACGATGGCTCTCGTACTCCACAAAGGCAAAGCCTCTGTTCTTGGTCTTGTCTGCTGCGCTGGGGTAGACGATGACCTCCACCACTCCATCCGTCACCTTCTTCATCTCTGCCAGAATCTCCTCCCTCTTTTTCGTCTTTGGAATGCCTCCGACAAACAGGCGGCAGTTGTCCACACTGGCGCACACTCCCAAAAGCCTCCCATTCCTGTTGAAAAACAGAGAGGCTTGGTCACTTTGGCCAATGCTCAGATGGTCAGCCACGAGTTTTATCAGGGCTGGTTGTAGGCCTAGGCCACATAAACGATCGCCTAGGGCGCCATCCAGCTGCAGGGTGAAAAGAAAAATAAATAAATAATAAATCATAGTAATAAATAATAAATTATCATAATCATATTAATGCTCATTTTTTGCAGATGGTCAGTGCCCCCCCCCAGGTCTGCAAGCACATCGCATCCCACCCCACCCCTGGGTCTGTAATCGTATCCCCCTCCCTGGTCTGCGATCTTGCCTAGGGTAACCCAAAGGCTAGAGCTGGGCTTGAGTATGATCATCCAACATAAGTATGAGGTATTATTACATTACAATAAGGTATTATTACACTGATTATTCTGAATTCAAATTAATTTTGTCCCAGAATTTTTCTTATCCTCAGATTTTGAATGGCCAATCTAATTCATAGTCCTGTCCTTTCAGGGCAAAATCCGCTGCGATTTTGGAAAAGCGCAGAAACAAACACAATCTCCTTCAAAGCAAATTCTGTCAACTGTCACTCCTTTTTAATCCTGCGGTCCGCTCACCGAGCTGTGCTGTCGAAGTGCTGGACGGCTGCATTTTTCACACAGTGGACTCAGGCAGACAGCACGCTCACCATCAAGTAGAGGACACAAGTAATGACACAGGTACAACCCAGCTGACTGGGAGGCGTCCCTCCCTAGGCAATGCTACGCCTTGCCTTTGTGTTTATGTACATTTGTAAGTAGTTGGAGGTGTACAAAAACAACTTACTTAAAAGCATCATATTAATGCTAATTTTATTCAGTGCATTTGGCAGTCTCACCTTATTTCATAATTATTGAGCTGCTTCATGGCATTCTTGGCCTCTTGCTTGGTGGTGAAAGTCACAAACGCATAACCGCGATTGTTTCCGTTGAAGTCCATCATCATCCGCACCTCGTAGATTTTTCCAAACTGCAAAGCGATGTGAGAGACCATGACTCTGTTTCGCAGAGTCCTTCAGCTAAGCCCTGTGTCAACATTCACACTTAACATTACAGATAAGTACTATACAATTATACATAAAGTACCAAAGAGTACCAATTCAACAATATTAAGCCCATTTTATTAGCTGAGATTTTAAATATTTTTTTATCCTGAAAGTAAAGGTTCCTACACTTCCCACTGCAGGGGGATTTAGTATTGGTCATTTGGGGACTATGTTTATAGCTATTTCCATAATAGCATAAAAGCTATTGCTATTGCCAGTGAACTTGTACCAAATATCCATACAGAAAAGACCTTCCAGCTCTCATGTTTAGAAAGTAAATGCTTTACATCAAAATGGCAATGCTATTAATTTCCTGTTTTTAAAGGCTATTGCTATTGCCAGTGAACTTGTAACAAATATCCATACAGAAAAGACCTTCCAGCTCTCATATTTAGAAATTAAATGCTTTACATCAAAATGGCAATGCTATTCATTTCCTGTTTTTAAAATAGAAAATTGAATTTAAATAATATACATTTGAAAGCATACAACTTCTTGGCTAATTGGCAGGGTCTTTAAACATCAGAGATAGGACATTAAAATGGGCAACAACAAAAAAGCTGGAATCGGTTTTAAGGTGCTGATAAGGGAACCTCCACTGGAAAAAAACATGAAGTACAAATGACATATTTTTAATTTTCCATTCTCTGTATTTATGCATTTCCCAGTAAAGGTTCCCTTAAGTGAGGGCAGTATTTCCTCATCTTTTAAATGCCTTTAATGGAGTATTCACAGGGCTCCCTGTTGGCACAGTAAAAGGGCCCTTACTTTCTCACAGAGCGGCACCAGCTCATCTTCAAAGAGGTCCCGGGGCAGCTTCCCCACAAAGATTTCACTGCCCCGCTCTGGGGGCGGGCCTTCCCACCCTGGGGGCGGGCCTCCGTACCTCCTCTGTCCATTCTCCTGTGAACACACAAAAGTGTAACGGTGTTGACCGGGTGGGCATGGGATTCAGGCGCGAATGATTTCAGCGATTCCTGTAGGACTACAGGACCATGTTTTCCCAGTGGCCTTGCATTCACGTGTTCAAGCCAGGATGATTTTATTCCTGATTTTGGAACAAACTAGAAAGTGACGCATGGGCGCCAAGCTAACAAGCGAACAGCTAATAAAGCTGCTTCTCACGAATGGGATGTGGTGTAAACTGTGAGCATGTTTGTAGACAGATGGACATGTGGTGCTGTGGCTGCGTGAATGAACGCAAGAATTTGACTACCCCTTGCCTGACAGGTCATAAACTAATGTAGCATTCGCATTACATGGCTCGCTTGCGGTAAAGTTAGATGTGGGGCTCTGCTGTCACGGCGCTCTGGTGAACACAACCTTAGAACCGCGTCCTTTCACGCTCAGTGGCATGACCTGTCTTAACGAAAGCTAAAGGACTATCAGTCGTGTGAGACATTAAGGCCCTGGCTGGGCTCACCCTGGAGACATTGGCTGCAATGCTCCACTGCATCGCTTTTTAATGCTCTACTGGTATCCCGGATAGAACTAACCGGATCATTAAGGTGACCTAGATGAAGAGATGGTAAAGATCCAGGGTTGTAAGACTATATATATGGTTGGGTATTGCCCCATAATGCCCCATAATGTAGTTACTACCATGTACACTTCCACGTACACGACCGGTGTATATGGAAAGGATTGTTGCGGATTACCACCATTATCCTTCTTACAATCACACAGAAATTTACAATCGGAGGGAATCATAGAGGTACTAAAGTCAGACTGACTATAGCAATCTGTTCATAAAAGAGAAATTGATGGGGGGGGGGGGGGGGTTCATGTGATTACCTGGCGATAACTTCACAAAACATGAAGACTTCGAGAGACATGGGAAACCCACTATATTCTTTATTGGTCAGTGTCAAGACAATGCACATTGTTCTCTGATCTGAATAAGGATGATAAGCAATGGAAAAACTAAAATGCTCCTTATTGATAATAGTGCCACATTATAGTGATGATGCAAAACTGCTGATAGTGTTTCCTTTAAATTGGAAGGCCATTGAGGAGTTATTAAAATTATATCCAAACTTTAGATAACCTTAAAAAAAACCTTAATTTTCTCAGCTTTAACAATATTTTGTAATCATAATATTTTTCGCATTACGTTCAACTGCTAACATTAATATTGTAATTAGCAGCAGCAGCCGTAAATGAATAAAACAGTTTTATTTAGTAGAAAAGAGCATTTCCTATAGCGTTCAGCAGATGGCGACACATACAGGAGGAAGGCGCTCTGAATGTCACAGGAATTACTGCATCACAGAAACTATTTATGAAGAACTGAATGTATAACTGGGTGTTATATGCATGCAAGCACATACGCACAATAAATCAACAAAATTTAAGCGAAAAACAACAACAAACAAAATGCACACGCCACCAGGCACAACAGGCAACACAGTACCAGATAGCTCCAATGGGATTATCAAAGTGTAGCCTATGCTATCCCTAGATATCCCACCCACCCCCCGTCACTGAAATTAAATGGCAGGAGATGGTGTTTTGGTCTTGAGGTCAGATTCCTACCTGAAGCAATTGATATCCTGTGCGCTGGATGAGAGTCCTGAGCGCTGTCTCTTTCTGCATGCCCGCCAGTCCATCCCCGGATTTTTGATTGGTTTCCATTGTGAGTGATTATCAGCTATAAATCAGCGTAATTAGGGGTGCTCACTGCAATTAAATCAAAGTTCAAAACACATAAATGACAGCGCAAAATCATGCCTTACCAATTATCTCCCTAAATGTCGTCATTTATGACTTGCACATCAATTAAACATCGATTCACACACTGATACGCGCCAATCTCGAGCCTAATCAGCATGCAACACATTCACGTTTCCACTGTACACTTGAACATAGTTGTTGTTGTTTTCTTATGACGGGACATATAGAAAGAAAGAAGAGCACTCCTGGCTCAGACCTACTAATGCGATTTGTATGTGTCTAATCAGATGATTTCATTAAAGGATATTATTTTAACATAAGATGTACATGAGTGATCATACTTTCGCATCCATTTCTGGCCTTAGGCCTTTATGGGAAAAAGCACCGCAGCTACACCATATGCTACTCAATACAATAAGAACAGTTGTTAGTTTTATCCCCCTGAAGTAGACTTTGTGCTGTTGTCTCCGCCTGCACCTGGGTACTGCAGTGTACTATTCATAGGCCTACTAGGCGACTTCATCTCTGCGGAATACACTAGGCATATAGCCTACAGGTTTTTAGACTAAACTTTTTTTGGGGGTCGAAAGCCAGGCAATGTGTTTTGTGGTAAATTACAGTAGGCCTGCTGGCAGAATGGCAATGCAATTATCTCACTCGGTTTCAGGTCAAGGATTACTACCTAATTATTAACTGAAGTGAACTGAAACAGGATTGTTGAGACTCACTTCTCTGGGTTTGTAAAGGGTCTGCGGTAGATCATACAGTGCCCCGCTACATCTCTATTTCAAACTCCAGTTACAGACGTCAGCAGTGTGTACTCGTCACTCTTTAAATGCATCTGAAGGAGAACTGTAGCAAATCAATGCAAACCACTTAGCATGTTATATTTTTCTACATGAAAGATACGACACGGTTTTTCTTAAATCTTGCAAAAAAAAAAGAACGAATAAATTCACGCAAACAATAGCCAGTGGCAAATCACGTAAGCCTTAAGATCGTTACTGAATTATTATCTATTGTGCAGTAGCCTATGCATACGATTATCAAAGGAAGCCGATGCTGAGTTTCTCTACTTCAAAATCGAATGAGGGAAGACAAAAGGGGGGTAAGATGATATTCTAGGTCATCCTCAGACTTTCACGTGCGCCTGTCTTCTGCTGTGACGACTGAAAAAAAAACACTGTGCGTGACGTCTGTTGCGTGCGCATTTAGATGAGCACTCCAAAACTGTAGAGCAAATTTATATTCCTACGAAGCAGCGGCCTAGAATCTGCCAAGAAATACATTTGGCCAGATGGCTTTGTACTCATGATTCACTGGTTTTCTTGACAGTCCAATGTGCTGGAGGTGAAGAGATGCAAAACAGGAAATGCCCTTAAATATGGTTTCCTTTAATTAATCAAAAACACGTGAATTGTCAAAATTAAACAAAATTATCTTTAATTGATACCAAAATGTTGCACTATGTCATGACAGGAGCAGCCTCAGGTAATTTTATACATTTGTAATTTGCTATTTTGATGTTGGCCAAAGCTATGATTTATACCACACTTTTCACAAGATTAGCCTATGCATTCTTTCTTTTAAAACCTGGCAAAGAAACCATTTGGACAGACTGGTGATGTCAACATCACTCTTTGTGTTCCAGCCTAAAAAAACTCATAATGCATCTCTACTGCCAGCAGTTTTGCATTATTTCACTCTAGACTGAAATGCTACCTGGAAGTAAAGGTTAATATGTTCTATTTTGGGTATGAGAGAGCAGGTGCTATTAAAGGCATGGCTTTCTAGGGCCCGAACCATTGCATACGGCTCCATTAGATACCCTCTCTCTGCGTCTGACATGACACTCTCCTGAACAGCCTGGTTACCGTTTGCATAAACAAGATAACTAGATGGGGCCCTTATCTTGTGGAGATCAATACCTGCTTTTCTGAGTTTGTTGACTGAAGCTAAATACACAGGAGGCTGAAGGCCGTAGGCTAGGCCTGTCATGCTTGTAATGCTGAACTAAAACCAAAGATGTGCCCATACCTAAAATGGTGTACTGCCATTCTGAAAAAAAATCTTCCAAATGCAATTAGGTAACCAGTAATTGTAATTTACCCTGAAGTAAATCCATCTAATTTGCATACAAATTCATATTAATGTGTGTTGTATTTATTAATAATAAAAAGACAAGCTAAGGTAAGAATAGACATTCGACTAAGAATGACTGAACTTGAACGAGATCTATATGTTCTTCAGTTTCCCCATTTAGAAACAATGATTCAGTTTTCTTTTACAGGCCACAAACTCTCTGTGTTCCATAATATCTAAGAGAAGTATTACATGTTTACCAGTGAGTCAAAATGTAGCCTAAACGTTTGACATTAATCAGAGAGAATAAGGCAGTGATCAGTTTTTGGCCATTAAACCCAATGTACTGTTGTAAAAAATAGACTTGCATATAATCCGTAGATGGCCAGACAGCACAACATTACAGCATCTTCCTGTAAGCTAGAGCGACTTGACTTCCCGTGCCTGGTGCCGTACGTGAAAACGTAGCTGCTCACTTGCTACATCAAAACCAACGTACACAAAAATGACAGTGGCCTAAATGCCTCCGGCAGCCCCGTATATTACCTTGAGCGTGTCCTCGACATGGCGCCACGCTGAGCGTGAATGGCAGCATTCACTTACAGAACGCTCAGCTTACTGACATGCAAAACGGCAGGCAAAGAAGATCCGCGGCGAGTTAAAGAAAGGGTGTGTTAGGTCCCCTGCTCCGGTGGGAGAATCCCTGGGCCGCGCGTGCGCTTGTCTTTGCGGCTCGAGCGGCGTAAGACGGGCAAGTTTACCTGAGCAATTTCAGAGATCACCACCCGGGAGGCTCAGACCTTCATTCTGGTGAATTTGGAGACGTGTCACTGGGGTGACTCTGTAATCACATCATATCAAACTCCAAAGGTTTGCGGTCCTGGAGCTGCTTTACAAGCCCAGCTGGTTAATGTTTAACTGCCTCTATCTCTCTCTCTCTGTCTCTGCCAGGGCCCTTTGACCAGGAACAAGATCATGGTGCTCAGTTGGCCTGTAACAGAGAGTGCAACTCACGCACAGTGACATACATTCACAATAAAATAAAGAAGACATCACTCATAGCTAGCCTATATGCTAGTATTACAGGTAAATGGATAGCAGTAATCATATCTGCCATGGTCTCAGTGATTCATGTATAATGCTCATGGACTGGTGGTTAAGATTATACCTTGTGAACTCACTTTAACATCTTGTGATTGTCCTGTTGATTACATCTGTTGTCTGAACACAGGGCTAGGTCTTAGTGTAATGGCAGTTATTATGGAGAGGGGGAATATTTAGACGCAATAAATTGGCCTACGCTGAAACTACGCTTTACTTGAAACACTCACTGAGGAAGGAGCATCCTTCTCAGGACTGAACAACATGATTGCGTTATGATTGTGAAGCTGACAATGTCAGGATTTTTACCACTATCAATAGCTGTGGTCAATTCCACTGTGTTGTGGCAATGAGTCACGTATTTGTCCTCTGTTTTGGATGAAAGCTAGAGAAATGATTGACCGGGTAAACATGCTACTGCAGATGTCTTGTTGTCGAGCTCCTGTGTTTGCTGTCTGGCCTTGTTTGCCTGAGTCAGATATGGCCAGGAATACAGGGGGCTGTGATCCCAGCGCAAGTTGTACCTGACCTGCATGCTATACCTGCTCCGGCTGTTCACCAGATGTTCAACCACCAAGTTTTTCACATTAGAAACGAACCGTGTCTATCACCAGTCTGTACCAGTGCCGTTCTAACTTCGCTGACTGTGCCACAAGCCTATCAATGCGGTGTGTGCCTTTATCAATGACTAATTTCACCCATAAAATCCTTCAGGTACTTTCTGAAGCGGTCACATAGTGTGTTTAAGAGTTGATGACAACTGAACTATGTGATTGTGTTTCAAACACGATGTGAAAGTGCATTCATATAATGACAGAATAATCAGCCATTAATTAGTATGCTAAACCTATCAAAGCTAAAATGCAGTAAAACAGTCTGAATCGGTGTGTGTTTGAGAGTTTGGAATCTTTCCTCATCACAATATGGTCCTCGGGAAAGCAAATCAGCCCTGCCGTCCCATCAATAAAACAATATAGTAACCTCAAAAGCATCGTATTCTCATGTTTCTGTAGTGTGCAACAATGACTCATAAAGCATGCTCTTTGCCTAAATTATATTTTCTATGCGCATTGCGCAGCATGAACATAGTGTCTAGCGCCCTCATGTGGTGCAGCTGAATTACCCATTCCTATCGATGGTGGACGGTAGATGGTAGTAGTTGGGGGGAAAACTCCCAAAGTGTTTCTGTCACAACTCCGTTGCGATTGAACTTACTCCACATTACCTTGGTGCTGGCCAAATCATTTTCTCCTCTTAATGCCTGCATATTCTGTGGTCCATACAATTAGCTCTCAAGAACAGATGGTTCATATGCTACCTTCTGCTAAGATGTTTCATCAAGAGGACATCTCTTTGTCCGTGTACCAGTGTCATTTCAATACTTGTAATTGTTTCAAATATTTTTGAATGACTTTATTTTCTGCTGGTGAAACGGCACCGTCTTTTTCAGCCACATCATGTGGAGTTGCATACCTGCAGCAACTTGCATCATTTCTATTCAATGCACCGTCTCGGGCGCTCGATGGCAATTTCCTTGCTGATGGAATTTGTTTGATTGACTGATGTAAGCCTGTGGGTTTGAGAAGAGGGATTAATTAGGCACAGTGGATTTGTTCTGTGCTCTGCAGGGAGAGATGTGACACCACATGGCTGGATATGAGAGAGAGAGAGAGAGAGAGAGAGAGACTACTACACTTCCAAAGCCATCACGCTGTAACGCGTGACAGTGACTGCTGTATTGCACAGCATTGTTCAGTTGAATCATGCTAATGGTTCCGCAACGGCCTCTCCTGAGAAATGCACACAGTCACGGTACATTGTACTTGGTCTGGATGTCCAGTTATGTAATCCTGTGAGCTAATAAGCCAACTCTGCAGGAAGTCGCGCATTCTGCATGTATAAAATCTGACAGGAAACACAGCTCAGACTGTCCAATTTCCCCACATCACATTAGCGAATGGTCGTCTCCGGGGGATAGCTCTGTTATTCTGGGTGACCTCCTCTGGCACCTTGTCCTCTCAGATGGAATGGAGGGAAAAGGCCACCTCTGGCTGCTAGGCAACACAGACAAATCACACATATAGTTATATAAACATTAGTACACTGTCTGTTGAGCTTTAATTCATGAAAGGATGTAAATTAAATATCCTGTTAATTGCTGAGGCTTACCATTCTGTTTTATCAATGACTTTGAAAGGGAAAAAAGTAGTGCACATCTAAATTGTGTATGCAGCTGTTTACATACTGGATAATTAGTGGCAGGAAAAAAGGGCTTCAGTTAAAGTTAATATTGCTCATATGAATCATGATTTTTTTTTTTTTGCATCTAAACACTATGACACAAGGCAAAATCACTTTGATGCAGTTGGTCATTAATTGGTAGGCTCCATGTTCACTTTAGTTTGATGCAAGTATTTTGCTCTTGAATGATAGACCCTGTTGTCAGAGGTGGAAATCCAGGGGACATAAAGTAAATGTCCTCCCCAGTATTTTGCTCCAATCGCCTGGATTTGCTAATTAACATAATTGTAGAACTAGTTAGTGAAATCAGCTGGCGGAGTCTATGAGTGGAAGAAACACATGGTAGGTCTTTTACTTTATGTTCCCTGGATTTCCACCTCTGCCTGTTGTATGTATTCAATCAACATGTGTCCTTAGTTATGACTTACGAGTAAATGGAAGAATTGCACTTTTTCTTCACAAACTCAATTTGGTGACATATAGTTATTGCCTAACTGTATGAAAATAAATAATTGTCAAATTTAACTACCAATGTTGATTGAATCCCAACCTGTTTATCAGCCTACGAATCCCAAACATATGCTTTCATTTTATATGTTTTAAATTTTGTTATACAGTACCAGTCAAAAGTTTGGACACAGTTGATTGAATGTATCTTTCTCATTATCTTAGAGACATTTTGATCTGAAGACTTATGCTCAAATGCTTGGAATTTTTTTTATTTAAGAATTCAAGATTTTGAAATGCACCCTGAACAGTTTTCATGTAGAACTTCACCATTCCCACTGTGAAGCATGGTGTGGGGTTGCTTTGCTGGTGACGCTGTTGGACACACCATCCCATCTGGCTTGCACTTTAGTTGGGCCCTCATTGGATTTTCAACAGGACAATGACTGAAAACACACCTCCAGGCTGTGTAAGAGCTATTGGACAAAGAAGGAGAGTGATGGAGTGCTGCATCAGATGATCTAATCTTACACCCAAACCCAATAGAGATGGTTTGGGATGAGTTGGACCGGAGAGTGAAGGAAAAGCAGCCAAGAGCTCAGCATATGTGGGAATTCCTTCAAGACTGTTGGAAAAGCATGCCAGGTGGGTACCTCATGAAGTTGGTTGAGAGATTGCCAAGAGTGCAAAGCTGGTATCAAGGCAAAGGGTTGAAGGCTACTTTGAATAATCTAAAATATAAGATACATTTTGATTTGTTTAACACTTTTTTGGTCACTGCATAATTACATTTATGTTATTTCATATTTTATATGTCTTATTCTAAACTGTAAAAAAATAGTAAAAATAAAGAAAACCCCTTTTATGTGTAGGTGTGTCCAAACCTTTGACTGGTACTGTATATTTACTGTAATACTCAGTGTCCCTGTGTTTTTATTTTTCCCATTTCTGCTGTGTTTTACAATGTGTAATTTTCACACCATGTAAGGCAGCTTTGGATAGGAGTGCCTGCTAAGAAATGTTACAACCAGTAGCACTCAATTGCTACTACTACACGGCAAAAATGGTGATGTACATTTAACACCCTCGAGACCGTGGTCTCATATAAACACCCTATAGGTGTTAAATGTACACCAGCAGTGTTAGATTTACACCAGCATTTTTGCTGTGTACCTACTACTACTACTACTACCACTACTACTTCTAATAATAAAAAATAAAAATAAAAAAACTCAATTTCTGCCCATAACATAAAACATGTCCAAAATCATTTACTGGATGAGCCCTGTCCTCACTCCTGAAAAACTCCTGGGCCCCACGGGCCCTCAACATAGGGTTCGAAGGTTCTGTGGTGTGTCCATTGATCAATCGACCATCTCTCTCCCCTGAACCTTCCCATGCATGAGAGACTCATCGATGCGACCCTGAACTGGAACGTCCGTGCAGATGTACAGGGGTTCGTTTGAGATGTGACCTCCCGCGGTATCAGAGACGGCAGGGATCCCTGGCCTGTAGACTGCTGCTCCTCCACAAAATTGAATCTGCTTGGTGGTTAATGGGCAGATTGGACTGGAATGGGCTAGTTTTATATGAACGGCAGTTGGGTCTGGAATGTGACTGCTCCCGTTGCTGAGCCGTTCATGGGCACGAAATGGGATTGGTTCAGCTGGTTAATTGGCGATTGGGACTGGAACGGGATTGGTTCATTTGTTCAGTGGTAGACGCTTCTGCAGTGATGGGATTGGTTCAGTGGTGGAAAGGCAGGTAACTTGGAATGGGACTGGTTCAGTGGTTAAGTGACAGGTGCATCTCAAATGGCTTTGGTTCTGTCACTTTGGGCTTGATTTACTAAGACCTTTAGCAGGTGAAAAACCTTTTAGCACACGCAAAACCAATAACATGACCAATGATTGATCATGGTATTTGTTTTGCACCAATCATAGGTTGTGTTATTAGTTTTGCGTGTGCTAAAAGGTTTTGCTCACGCTAAAGGTCTTAGTAAATCAGGCCCTTTGTCTCTCCTCAACACTCTTCCCTACCTGTCTGCTTCACTTCAGCGAATGTGCATATTCCACACCTTGGGCTGATGAAAAAGACATATAGCATTCTGAGGTAACACTGCACTTGTATGTCCCATGATGTTCATTCATTACACCATGATAAATGTTACATAATATATCCAAAACACATGCATACATTAATATTATAACCAGTGCATACCAAACGGTTTTTATATGATGTGACCTAAGCTGTTATCTCATTAGTGTCCTAATATTCATCATCATGTCCTTCACAATCTTATGTCAGTTGTTAGGCAATAGTTTATATGTACTGTACATATGACATGCGTTATGACATTACTTAGGGCCAATGAATGTATAATGAACGGCCGATTAAAATAAAGTCTTACCCTTTTTTTTTTTTACATAAAATTAAGTAATTTAGTCAGTTTTATCATTAGGCTTTATTTAATTGTAACTGAACTGTGACTTGCTGTACAATGTCACGCAGCAGTGTTCTCACTTTTTCCCTGAAGGGTGGGGGGAATGGAGCGGGGGGAGGGGTTACTTGTGACAGACAGCTGCACATTTAAAAAAAACAAAAAAACATTACAGCCCATTTTACTGTAAGTAAATTTCACCAGCGCATTACCTGAAGGTACAGTCTGTTCATCGCTCAGTGTTTGGGTTCAGTCTGGGGGTTATTGATAAAGCGTGTGAGTAACGCAGGCGATGACGTATTGCTGTTAAGCTCGTCAGCCGCAGGGCAGTTGCGCAGTACCGGCGGATGTTTTGTGCATTAACCCCTTCGCTGAGGGGCTGCAAGTAGAGGCCTGGTCAGTCCCAGGTCAGCCACGGAGGAATGTCCCTGGGCCTCTCAGCTGCTCGCTCTGACAACGCGGCACTAAAAACGCTGGGGAGGAATTCAGCCGGGGCCGACGCTAACAATTTATGACATTCTCTCCCGCTGCCTGGGTCTATCTTTAGAGGCACGCCACGCGTTTTATTGGGGGGTGTTAAAGCCAGAGCAGCACTGTGTCGGGGTAACCTGGTTGCTACAGGTCTGGTTGCGTACAGTATGTGAACCATCGCTGGATATACAAGATCACTCTTGTGGAAATACATCTCTTCTGGCCTCCTTTTTAGGAAGCTGTGGGAAGGCATGGTGTGTGGCAGGGCTTAATTGAGTAAACTGAAATAAGACCACAACCGCAATAAAACCCGCTAACTGGAGGCCAATTTACTGCATATATGTGCTCTCAAATTTTTAATTGCAGCCAGTTTTTTATTTATATTTTTACAATAAACATAACGTGTTCATCAGCAAAACTGCTCTCCAGATTACATCATTATTACTGTTTTTCTTTACGTTAAAGAATATATCATCTCAAAGGTTTTGAAAAATGGTTTGTTGTCTACAAAGGAATTATGCGACCTCTTTCAGAAGATGTTATATCTACTACTTTCTAGCAGTCCAAAGCCTTCTGAAAGCATTTTTTTGGATATTTTATATCCAGGTTTTTGGATATTTCACGGAATACAAACAGAAATCCTAAGGTACACATAATTACCTGCGCTCAGATTTAGAAAAGACAGGAACACAGTAATTGTTAGTCCACGGCTCATCAAAGTCATTAACATGTTGGTAGTGTTGCATATAATTTCATCATCATTTCAAATTGTAATGTATTTCTTTTCTGAATGAACCAGCTGAAGGGGTAGTGAAGAAACACTCTGTGGCAAGACACAAGCAGTTTTTTCTTCACTGTAGTAGCAACAGTTTGTTATGTTCCTATTATCTCCTGATAAGGCAGTCGTGAGACCTTGTTAGCCTTTCATGTGATGGTTATTGATTGAACGAACCACTAGAAGCCACCCATATTCCCTGTGTCGATCCAAGGAGAGGTAAACACACAAAGCCCCTTGGACTGAATTAAATGAGTTCATCTGAAGGGTTTGCCAATACTCTAGCCAGGAATTAGTCATGAAGGAAGAACTAATTGTCAATTACTTGGTGAAGTATGAAATGTGTAGAAAATAGGTAAAAGCACTGAGCATTGACCTGCTGTTTTACTTGCCAGAAAGGCTCTTAACTTCAACCATTCTGATGTAAAGGTTTATAGCAAGAATATATAAAGAATGTTTTTCATATGACTGAGTTTATGAAAACCGATTTCTTCATAACAGCCTTTGTTTAGACTTCATGATGGATCACATGGACTCTGTCCAGATTATGGCTGTATCAGTCTTTTCCTTGCGATATGATAGATACCACAATAATATCACAATAAAAGTCACCTGATACAGTTGATATTGCATCATGTCTTCATGCACACAATAATATGCATTATAATAACCTCACGTCATCAGGCATACAATCATAATCCATTTAGAAATGAACAACAAATGCTGTTAGAGAAGATGTGATAAGTATGGGTGTTATTACAACATCTCCAACAATGCAAAAAGAGAACTATTATGCTCAGTGGTATATTTGAACGTTTTTTCCTGTAACCCTCTCTATATTAAAATTATTCTCAACCCATCCCCAGCCTGCCCGACCTCTCTTTCTCACTTAGTCTCACCATATGATTCCTGCCCTAGGTGTAAACATGAGCAATATAAATACGTATGCAAATTACGGCGGCAATTAGATGGTTCTGCTATGTGCCTGGGATTTGAATAAGGCACCAGTCAAACCAGAGGCTCTCTCACGATTAAACCAGCCCACGCAGGTCAACGTTTATTATGGCAGTGTTATTAGTATCATTAAGACTCACGTGCGTAAGATTATGATCACAACAATGTGCTGCGTCCACTTTTTGAGCGGAGTAGAGGTGACCTCTGCACCTGTTGACCTCGGGCGAAAGCACCCCGTGTTCTCACTTGTCCAGTCTGTCTGTGACAAATGCCTCGAACCCCCAGACCCCTGTTCCCTCGCCTTAACTTAACCAAGGGCATCATTTACGCCTCACGGTAATTTTGTTTCTCTTTCAAGGCGAACAAATAGTTTACCACATTAAAACCTAGTTGCAGCATCGACTGACATAATCCATTCACTTTTTTTTATTCCGAATGCCCCCGAAGTAGCTGCCTCATGGTCCAGTGAGCAGTGCAGTGCATCACGTGGGAAACGTCTACATTCAATAAAGTGCTGGTACATTATGAGGTCAGGGGCCAGAGCAGTGCCATTAGAGAGCCATTACTGAGTACACTCAGGTTCTGAATTAGGTTCATCAGCCCAGGGTGCTGTCTCCATTGTTTGATATAATGATCATAGCGGCAGGAATAAATCATTCAAGATCACTCCTTGATTTTAAGAGTTCGGAATTAGATGCGTGCGCTATACTGTACCAGCGAAGACTTGCGTCGAATATAATTTCCTCAGAAAATGCAACGGCGCTGAAAATACAAAGCTTATTTTAGTTTGTGTGTGTGTGTGTGTGGGGGGGGGTGGGGGGTGGATCATGATGTTCTGCTGCACTTGTAGACACAATTACAGAATGAATCAATTGCAATGGCATCATTTCACCAAGCTGGGTATATCACAATCTCGCTCCCTCCCCTTTCTCCCTGCAGTGAATGGGCGTGATAAATGGAGAGTCGGGACAACAGCCTCACGCAGACAGAAATATGAGCTGTTTTTATGAAACACTATCTGAGCCGTCAAGCTGCTTCAGAAGAGAGGCCTCATTGATCGAAAGTGCCCTACTTCTTATTGAGAACAGTAATAAATATGCTCCCCCCCACAGATGATTAATAAACACAAGAGCACTTGTGCATCAGCTACATACACTGTTATAAATAAACCCCGTCTCAAGTAAGATATTTCCTCTCTGTGCCTCCTCTCGTACACATCTCTATCTTGGTGTCTATTAGGCCTTTCACCTGCACTGTAAAAACAACAAAAAAAAAACAATTTTTGCGGCAAAATGTTTGTAAATTTACAGGATTTAGACAGTCAGGTTTAGACCGACAGTTTTTTTTTCCTCTTGCAACATGGCTGCAGTTTTTTTCATGGGATTTTTTTGTGAGTTTATTCCTGCCCAAAGGTGTTAGTACATCCATAACACATTTCAGTGTTCCGTATAGGCTTACAAACCATAATCTTCTGGGTTTTAAACAGAGGAAATGAATGACAATAAGTCATTCGAAAAATAAGCATTACATAACTTTTTAAAAGAGAGATGAATCAGTGTGACGCCTTATGAGTCCATTATAAAACACTGAATGTCTAAGACTTCTTCAAATACATTAATCTAATTCAATATATGATCAGTTTGTTATTGTCTTGTGTGACTAATATGGATGCAGACTATGTTTGGTGTACTTACACTATGACTGACCCAGCTCACATACAATCCATTTATACAGCGGGATATTTCCTGAAGCAATTCAGGTTAAGTATCTGGGCACAATGGCTGAGACTCACCTGGAAATCAAACAATCTCAAAGTTGCAAGCCCAGCTCCCAAACCATTATGCTTGACTTCCACCCTATATTAGGTGCAGCAATAGTAGTACTTCACATAGGAATAAAATACATTTTAATTAGCGTAGTGAAATATACTGTTATTTTGTGACACTCTTCACATGACTTACAATTTAAAAAGCAAATGAATCATGAACTGAAATCTGGAACGAGACGCCAAGAACATTTGCAACTGTTTAATTTCACTGAACTGGGCCAATTTTTTTTTTCCATTTTCCATTTCAGTGACAGCGTATTTAATCAATTACAAATTATTTATTTTCACAAAATTAGTATTTGTTTTGTTTTACAAAAAAAAATCCTTTGCTAACAAAGAATCATACCAGTTTCATGGCCGCCTGCCCAGAAGACGAAATATTTAATTTGCTCCCCTCTTCTCAAAAGACACACATAGACTTATCTTTTCTGGCTCTTTCTCTTTCTGTAGTTAAAATAGAATGCTCTGACCTTTCCGAATGTGCACTTACTTAATACAGAGAGAGAAAGAGAGACGCAAAGACGGAGGAGGGGTTATTTCAAACCTTGTTATTTCAAACATTTACCTCAAGCAGTCTGTTGTGGTGAACATCTGGAAAACTACCCACTAGAGGTCTTTAGAGGTGTAACAAAGGTGAGAATGAGGGGTATGCTGAAAAAAGTCAACTCGTTTTGGGTGTTGAGCAGTCTCTTGGTTGTAAAGCGTCCATTCGCCTTTGCATTCCTGTGCCTTACCTCTGTCCACTCAGAGTGGATGATGCATTTTCCAATTTGCTCTAATGCATGGCTATGTATGCGGCTTAGAACCACTGCCGTCTCTAGGATTTTGCTCAGCAAAGCTTCAAATGACAGCATCCAGGCATGAAAGAAAGTGTGCCTTCAAAGCGTCAGACAAAAAGTGATGAAAAAAATGTCTGTCTGATCCGTGGGTTATTATAGCTTGAGTAAACATAATCTGTGATGAAAGTGAGGAGAAAAAGACCTAAAAATACACAGGCCTTGAATAACCCAGGAAACTGTGAACAACTTGTAAAATGTGCTAATGGGAAATGCTGGCTTTTTACTTCCCAGAGACAAACTTGCCTTCAAAATAAGGGCTTTAAATAAACCTTGCTCTTGGGCAATCTTTGTATTTCTATTGTTCAAATTTTTAAACAGGATAATAAGATAGGTCTTAAGCCTCAGCATTTCTGTTACTTGACAGAAAAAGAAAGAGAGGATTTTGTTAACTGAGAATGGCAGTGCATTTTCCTGACACATGGTTTAATTTGTGTGTGGGGGCTAATTTGGGAAGAGACACATTCCAGCTATTGGCTTTTATCCTCCTTTTCTTGTGTTTTGTTTTACGCAACAATGAAAAACCCCACGCCTGTTATCAATGGCATAAAGCCGGTTAACATTTGTCTGTCCTCAGAGATGATTTCTGCAGGCTTGGGCACCAGAGGTAAACAGTATTGATCTTGAAAACGGAAAGAAAAAAATGCTGTCTTCTTAGAGAAGACCCTCTATAGTTTCCATGAGGGACTGCGTAAGCATTACAGGAAGGGGATGACTAATGTCTGCCGGGCTCCTCTGTAACCCGATCCCTCCCTTGGAAATGAGGAGGGCTCTTGTTTATTCTGATGTGAGGCTTTGGCAATGCTCATTTTTCTGTGAACTGTCACATCTGTTCGGTGTGAAATGGGCAGACGTACTGTAAGTGGCGAAAACACGGCGATGACTTCCACCCAACACGTTCAACGTATTTATGAGCCGTGGACATCAGGTGACGAGCTGGTAATGTGCAATTAACGGTGCTGAAAATAACGCTCTAATTAACTGTGGTAATGTTGCTATAAGCATAAAACCCTGCTCGGTTGGAGCATTTTACTGCGATATGCAGTATATCGAGGGGTTTTCTAACAAGGGAAAAAGGGCACATTGTTTTCATGCTCTGTCCATGCACCTCATGCAATTTGTGTGTGTGTGTGTGTGTGTTTGTGATCAACTGAACGAAATACTCATATATGTATAAACTATCAGAAACACATTCCATACTTTGGCCTGACTTCAACTGCCAAGTCACACAGGATGTCTGGACATTTGTAAACATTAATTTCAGGTTATTGCTGGAAGCGCCAGGGCTTACATCCCATAGACTTACATGCTTACCATAACTAGCAAAAGATTACATGCTTAGCATAGTGAAACATCATCTAATGAAAATATACCTACCTAGTGAAAGCAAGGTGGAATGTATGTGTTTAGCTTGATGGTTGTGGCATCCAAACACATACACACACACACACACACACACACACACACACACACACACACACACAAATTAGAGCACATATCTCTCTGACGTTGCATACCATGACAACATAATATAGTAAATGTCTATTCAAGTATTCAACTTTCTCAATATGCACACTATATTGCCATGGTGACCATGCAAGTTAAATCACTCTGGATATGACTAAATTAATAATTAATAATAAGTAATACATCAAACATGTATTTTCGACTGTACTGTCTGGACTATTAAGGTACCAGGAAATTGAGTACAGATTTACAAAAAATAATTTTCATTTATGCCTGTGTTTGTGTAAATCAGCACACTCACACTGTCACATTAAAAAAATGGTGGAGGAATGAAAAGAAATAATGAAAAATGTAATAGTTACCAAAATAACCAGGCTCTGTAAAAAATATATACATACTGTATATATATATATATATATATATATATATATATATATATATATATATGCTTACCTACAGTATTTCATACTTTAGTGTTCAACCAAGCCAACGGGATATTTATTAATTTGAATCGAACACAGGGTGGCGCTTCTCCTTCCCTGGTACAGGCGTGATCTCACCGCCGGACTGCCAGCCAGATCGTGTCTGATCTTGTTTCTCCCCAAGGACCATAAGTCCCGCTCCGCTAAAGACAAAAGTAGACAGGGAGTCACATATCTTGCTGTCATTAGAGTATCTGTGGCCATACAGGACGGTTGAGTCAGGAACGATTGGCTCTACCTTTGAATTCTCTAACAGATGTGTTGTAAAGGGGATGCATTAATGAAGCCGGCGTTTTTCTAGCAAAATAAACACATACAGCTGATGTTAAGAATGTTAAACCATTGTTGCAACAACAAAATAAAAAAGATAAAAACATCAAAACAACAAGAATAACAATAATAATAAGAAGAAACTAAGAAAGTATTAATGAATTCTACAAATGCTGAATATTCCGCACACCATGCACACATAATGAATTATCTATCTATTTCCGTACTGTTCATTTCAATTAATCATTCTCCCAGCACATTAGACAGACTTGTAATAAATTAACTGACGCGAAATCGGATACATAATAAGGCAGTGATGCAAATAATACGCAAATTAGGCATTTTCTGATTAAAATGGTAAGGTGGATATACTTTTTGCACATACAAACATTTCGAAAAATAAAATAGGCTACACAGGCGAAAACGTGCCCCCAAGTGCGTAATAATTCTTAAACTATTCTAAAAAGTGGAGAATAGGCTACTCTATAACTACAAAGCTTACGCGGGGAATAGATTTGTCTTACAGAATTAATTACTTTCATGTAACACGTAAAAGATAGGGTTTATTTATTTTATTTACCACATCTGATTCAATTTGGCCAAAATGATCAAAACGCATGCTCGCCCCGAGGTTTCAGCTCAAACTATGATACAGAGTAACACGAAATATGCAACATTTGAAACCATAAACTCCCGGTGAAGGCTTCGGTTCATGTTCTCCAGAAACGGTGCAATGATCAGCAGCACAATCGTGATGTAAACATTGCCTTTAGGAACTGGATCGAGTTACACGGGACTGCGTCACGCATTGGATCACATGGCAATTACTGCCATCTCAAGCATCAAGTCTTGGGTTTTAAAGATTTGTCTTTTTCCCTCTTCTTCGACCAGTTCGCGTTGCTTGCTATAGATGCTATCGCGGCTAGTACCAGCTCTAATCCAACGCACTCGTCTGAAAGCGCTGGGCTCCAGCTCTACGCGTATGTCTGTTTGGAGTAAAGGGGCCGTTCTAATTGGTTTCTCAATGAAATCTAACCACCAGCTCCCCGGAGTGTTGTGAGGATTAGCACTCAGCATACCCCGTCGCTTACCGCCCCAACATCATTTTGTCTGTACCTTTCGGTTGAATCACCAGTAACTACTGTAACAGGGTCGAAAAGGTTCACCCGCCGCCTTTTTGGTGCCAGGTGTCTAACGTTACCTGAGACAGCTCGAGCTCGACCACATCATCCACTGAATTTTCTTATCGTCACGCGCACGCGGGAGAAAAGTTTGTGCAGATCCTAAAATGAGTGACCTAGAAGAGGACTTTGCCAAGATCCTCTTGCTAAAGGAGGAGAGGATAAAAGACATGGAGAGACGCCTGGCCGAAAAGGAGGAAGAGATCCAGGAATTGAGAAGAAAGCTCCACAAATGTCAATCTGTTTTACCAAGCGCTCAGATAATTGGACCTAGGACCCGGCGAGCCCAAGGCATTTCGGCTGAGCCTCAGACGTACAGATCCTTCCAGGACCTGACCAGTCAAGCCTTTCGGAAATACGCTAAGTCTGACAAGTAAGGCGTTGTTTTTAGTTAGCTTAACCTTGAGGAATAACATCAGATGTCATTACATTGTAATTGTGCAGCACATTAATTGCAATCAAATACTAGTCTATGTAGGTTATGTATGTGTTGTATTGTAGCTATGCTACTGTATTGTATAATCAACGTTGGCTTTGTAGTTAGATTTAAATAGGCATAATGTTGCCACTAAAACTTGAGTCAGACTTCATTTAGCTACTTTTTGCAGATGTCACCGGCCGATCAATCGGCCAACACTTTCATTCTGAAGGGAAAAGGTAGTTCTAAGTGGAGAAAATAACATAAGCCATCAACGAGTTTAATTGATCTCCTCCATCGCAGAATTCCCAGGGGAAATTCGATGGAGGAAGTGTAGTGCATTATTGGCTTTTAGTAGATGGACGCTGAGAGCTGAAATGCATGTTTAAGGACATTTAATACTCAATTAGAAATGCTTTGTGTGCCCCAATGTTTCCCTAGGATTTTTCACGCCCTGTCCTTGGCTTTTCGTGATGTTAGATATAAAGCTGTACAGCATCAATGAATTATAACCACGCAATAACAGCAACACGCACGCACGCACGCACACACGTGGTAACTGCTATAAAATAGATTGTGCCTCATTTTATTTTTTCCTATAGGCAGGCTTGGGGAATGCCTTACATAGGCTTCTCTGTGGAGTAACTGATATGTTCACCCAGCTGAAATGTTAGATTTGTTTTTAACTGGCTAGTAGATCTGAACAGATAATAATGTCATTAAAACCGGATAAGATAAACAGAAATTATGACGACGAGTATTAAATTATTAATTAATGTATGTTTAATCAGCAATGAGCTATATTACTTTCATGTTAGACCTACTGAATTAAAAAAAAAACTGGTCGTCTAGGCCAAAGTGGAATTTCTCTAGATGACGTAAATACGATGTAATTCATATTTGTACTCGCTTTTTATAGTGTTAATGTTTCAAACCGTGCTTGTCTTTGGGGGGTGGCACATTTCATTATCAAATTAGGGCCATCTCATCTATACAGTTTACCTGAGAGAACATTTAGGCCTAATTCTTCAACCATGTTGTACAGAATGGAGCGCTTGGATTCGGGTTAGCGTCTTGTCAAGAAGAAGCTGCTAAATCTGTACTTCCTTTTGACGCTACACCAAGGCGATGTCATTGAAAACAACAAAGCGATGTGGAAATGACAGGAAATGATAGAAACATAAACTGTAGGCCTAGAGATTATTGTGTTTCACAAGGTTCTACATTCGCTAAAGTTATTAATCACGATTTCCCTGCCTTTAGGACTGTTTGCATAGCCATGTTGGTGTGTATCTACATGTAGGCCTACCTGTCCGGCATAGGTAATCGCCTGTCTGAGTAAATTCGACTTCAAGCAGTGTTGTCGTTGACACAGTATTCCTACAGGTACACGAGGAACTAAGCAGAGATCAGCATATCTTCATACTTTAAATGAACGGAGGTGAATGATACTATTACTGTTGTAGACAGTGCCCCAACAGAGGTTCTCCTTTTCTACCACTACTACTATTGTACTTATCTTCAAGTCAACATTGCAACATTGAGTCAGTCTACAGTTTCATACATTGTTGTAGGTCTGTGGAATGAACTAAAATATGTGACTAAAATGTCTGAAGTAACACAGTTGAATCATTCATAAACCTTGATAAGTATAATCAGGTGTCTTATAGCTGGGCTAAAACAAAAACGTGCACCACGCCGGCCCTTTTCGGATAAGATTGGACACTCCAGCTATATAGGTTACATTCTTTAAAACACATTTTCCATTTGTATCAAAGCAATTTAGGTTATAAACCACCTTGGGTGCAACATCACTGCTTAACCTGGGAATCAAACCAACAGCTTTTGTTAACCAGCCCAGTTTTTAACTACCACACCACACTACCATGTACCACCGTGCAAGGGCAGTATATTTCTGGACATTGAACTCCAGGGTTACCAAAGTGTTATGGATACTTGTACCATGTGCACCCTTCAGAGTGTCAGGCAGTTGATGATTTTATTTAAAGTATGCATGTGTTGGTATAAGGTATTATACCTGAAATGTATGTATATTGATAAAATCATCAACTGCTCGACAAGAGTAACGGTATACACAAAGAAGACCTAGCATATGGCTACATTACAGTAACACCGTGCAAGGCACCACGTAACTTTTAGCTACACAGAGCAGTCGGCAACCAAATGCACAGCTACAAATGATACCACCTTGAACGGGATAACCTTTTCAATGGCTTCTAATGCTACCGCATCACAAGATACAACCTAATGTACTGTACTGCTATACATATAATACCACCTTGAAAGACACAACCTAATCAATAGTTATAAATAATACCACATTGAAGGACACAACCTAACGTAGGGTACATCTCCAAATAATACCACCTTGTAAGGCGTGGCTCAGATTTTCTTGCAGTCTGAGAACACACCACCCTTAGAGGACGTCATGAAATCACGAGCACTGTTTCAGAGCCAGCTCTATCCGGAGTGAAGCGATCGACCAGCTCCACTTTGGCAATGTTGCCGGGCGGCCTTCCTTCCTGTTCTTGACATGTGATTAATATTTTATGTCCGTTGCAATCAGAATGACTAAATTACTTTTCAAGGTAATAGCCAGAATCACTTTGAGCTTTTAGATTTAACTTTTGATGTTCTGTCTAGTTCACATTCAGTCTATTTCTTATTGGCCGTTGGGATAATGTGTGTAATTTCAACAGAACTGCAGCACTTTGTTGCCGCTTGACATTGTGAAACTGCAATTTTCATTTTACTTGTGGAATATGAAATGTATTTGTATAAAATGAAAAGTTCCTTCATTTTAGCTTCTTTTTTAATTTCTTATAAATGTTTAGGTATTGTATGAAATCTGTCTACAGTTTTCCACCTTCATACTGTGGTAAACAATGGCAGGACTCGACCAATGTTAGCTTAATTCTGACTCTAAGGTAGGCTATGCAGATTTTAAATGCACATGGCTACATTTTATGAAATATCTTTGCACCTGACTTAGCTTATACTCAGCGTTACCACTGGATGGCAGCAAAATTCTGTATAGCTGTCAAGTCAACGATACAGAGCTTAATATATATACAAGTTTTGAATAAATGTTATCAAACTGAATAATATTAAAAAACAGAAGTCAAGTAGAATAGTGAATGATCAACTGTGCTAATTTATGCTAAGAAAACTCCCCCCTGGCATTGGCAACACAAGGGTCGGTCTTAAAAAGGAGCCATCTGGAACTTAGGGCCACATTGGCAAATCCATACCCCAAAACGACCAAAGGCCACCGGGCGTAGCAAACAGAAAACCCCTGCCAAGCCGTGAGATGTGTACTCTGAGCTCTGTGACACTAGATTCATTCTTGGGTACTTTATCTGAAACGATGACACACAGGGAGAAAATTTCACTGGTTGCACAAGGTACTTGAGGTCCTGCGCAGTTTGACGGTTGTTAATGGCGTAACATAAACAACCAAGGGCTTGATTTACTAAGACTTTTAGAATGTGCAAAACTGTTTAGCGCATGCAAAACTAAGAACATGACCAATGATTGGTCATGGCATTTGTTTTGCACCAATTCTTGGTTTTGTTATTAGTTTTGTGTGTGCTAAAAGGTTTTGCACACGCTAAAGGTTTTAGCAAATCAGGTCGAATATATATACAGGCCAGGGAGGTAGTGTAGCATAATGGTTTGGGAAATATGCTTGCAGACCTAAACTCCCTTGTTTGTATTACTCTCCATTAAAGAACATGACTCAAGCACAAACTAAAGTGAACATACTATGTAATCAGATACACCGATGTCTCACACAGAGAGGCCATTCATAAGAAAAGGCTCCATTAGTCTTAATATGTGGAACCAGAGTCCAGTCTTCTTCATCATATAACAGTGTCATTAATGACAGATCAGATTTCTATTGATCTGCAATGGTAATCGGAAGATCAAGAAGCATAGTCAAAGGTCAGTTTAAATCAAGTACATTTTAAGGAGGTGCTCTTACAATACACAAACCCCAGTTCCAAAAACGTTGAGACAGTATGTAAAATGCACATAAAAGCAGTGATTTGTAAATTCTCTATTACATATATTTAATTGAAAACAGTACTAAGAAAATATATTTAATGTTTTAACTTATCAACTTTATTGATTTTTGTAAATATACGCTAATTCCGAATTTGATACCTGCAACACATTCCAAAAAAAGTTGGGACAGGGGCAAAAAAAGATTGGGAAGTTCAGCTTTTTTGAACATTCCACAGTTAAGTAGGTGATGCTATCATGACTGAGTATAAAAGGATATCAAAAGACTCTTGATATCTTATTTTCAAGCGATACTATAACCTCTCTGCACTTGAATGGATTTCTATGGGAATTGGGGGGGGGGGTGGGGGAACTAGATTAAGCTGTAAATTACACAGGAATAGTATGGAACACATGGTTGGCTAAATGGCTGTAAATCATCAAGGGTCTGAGGTATCAAACGAGCCTCAAACCATCACTCTGCTGCCAGATATGCAGTAGATTATGGATGGATCACTTTAAGGGTTGTTTCTCCTTTAAGGGTTGAGTCATTTTCCTATTAAACTCTATGGAAAAATAAGTCAGGAGAAACAACCCTTCAAGTGATCCATCATAGCTATTGCATATCTGGCCAGCAGAGTGATGGTTTGAGGCTCGTTTGATACCTCAGACCCTTGACTTACACTACTAGTACTATTACTACTACTACTATTATTAATAATAATACTATTACTACTACTAATAATAATAATATCTGCATTGACCCATGTGTTTAGGACTTGCCTACACCTAGTCCCATACTTCCACCTTTTGTATCCCAACCTTTCTGTCCTTCTGAGCCATGTTTTTTTTGTAGTTTGTATATGTGTCATTTTATTTTCTGTATGTTTTGCTTTTTGTCCTGTTGTTCTGTTTTAATCTGTGTTGTACTGTGTCCTTGGGTTTCTTTAAAGGTGCATTCCAAGTAAAATATATTATTATTATTATTATTATTATTCACTTCTGAACAAACAACACTAAATAGTGACAGAGGGGACGTCCAACTGAGAGTGCTGTTCGCTGGTTTAATAACTCACCCACCGGTGCCCTGACTCACTCAATAGTCAATACTGCCATTAGTCATCCTATGGTCCAATGACTCACCTGACATCAAACAGGCAGGGTGTATGCGCATCCAAAATAATTACAGGTGCATCTCTGATATACACCTCACGACAATCTCTGTTGCTTGAAACATTGTCTGTGAGGTTGCTCAATAAGACATGTTTTTTTTACTTGGGCCCAGGGAGGGAGGGTTTCACTTGGGGCCATTTACCCATCGGTGACTCCGCTGGTCAACAGGTCTGCTTGTGCCAGCTGATCAGGGAGATGCAGTCCTGCTCCGGCCCAATAGCAGCGCGGCTCAGCTGGCTGAAAAGAAGCGGCAGTTGGCTCCACACGCTTCAGAGGAAATGTGTGCCAGTCTGTCCCGTCCAAAATTGACTGAGGTTATTGCGGTAATGGCCCAGGGCCACAAATATAGCTTGGCATTCTAAAGCGGGAGAATGTAAAACAATGGGAAAATCAACCCATAAAACTGCACAGTGGTTATCACGTCTGAAAAGCCTTGGCAGAATTTGACAGTCTTTTCACCTTTCGTTTGCTCATACAAACATTTTTTTGGATTTAATTGATTTAGGTGTAAAAGATTATTTCAATGTGTGAAATATTTAACATATTTACCGCGGTGACCAAAGTGCACCATAGCATACTATAATTTAAGTAAATTAAATACAAAACCGGGAGTTCTGAAACATTCTGAAGGTCAAGGGTGAGTTTTTTTTCCTGCATAAAGGAACATCCTGTCTGGCTTCTTCCTTTTTGACTGCAGAATCTGTGCACGAGAGGCAGGAGGTGAATGTTTAACGTTAAGCTGTGTGTAATGATTATACGCCGTAATCTCGTTCTCTTCATGACACTCATCCTCCTATACGCAAAAGGGCATGAGACCAGGTTGCTTTCTCCAATTTCAAAGATTTTCTAAAATATACTTTTCACAGACAACTACTGAAAGGATATATCACTTGTGATAAATGCACTTTGAACAAAATTGGATTGTAAAGGTTGGCTTTGATACAAAACTCTCACTCATAAAGTTTAACGGTCAGCTGTATTACTCTCAAGCCCTTTGTGGCTGATGTCTGACTATAGTGACGTAGAATGGATGAGAGCAGGGGCCACATGTATAAACAGTGCTGAGCAGAAGAATGCCCTCAGAAAGCTGTGTAAGTGAGTTTCCACACAGAAATTCAGGATAACATAAGAGAACCCAATGTTTGGAGACAGTCTGATATGGCGACACTGTGACAGAAAGGCAGAGTGGAGAAAGTGCAAAACTTTGCGAAAGCAGATTTACGACTTTCTCCCTGAGCGTTCTTTTACGCATTCTTTTACTCAGAGTTTTATACATGTGGCCCCAGGTTGATATACACTACAGCTATTAAATTTGTTCAGGCACCATAACCACTGTAAAGAAAAAAAATTATTTCCAAAGTGGAGTTGTGTTACCACATCAATCTCTTTATCTGGTGAGATAGCGTAGCTATAGAACACTTTGCCAGAGATTTGAGAGTTTAGATTTTCTTGAGGTAATGACTTTCTACCCAAATGTTGCACATACTGTATGCAGTCGATGCAATATACAAAATAGTTCTTACATTACATGAATGTTGGCTAGCTGGCCTTAGCAAAGTGTGGTATATTCTCAGAATGTATCGAATAAATATGGCTCAACTCAAACTCTTGCATGCTGGCTTTGTTATGTCAACAAATAATTGTGACATATAAATTGTATAATATGCAATTTATAAGTTACTCTCTCAGGTGGATACATTCTTAACTTTGTTCAAATGGACAACAGAGGTAAGTCAGCAATAGCTCTACGTGGATTAAAGATGTCATGTAACAGGTCTGATGCGTGTAGAGTCCAATTGAAGCACCTAAGTGCAGTGGGCATACCCTGTGGTCTGGATTTGAGCATGGATTTGACTTCATTTGAGTGGCTACTTATGTCTAGGCGTTTTCAGATTCAGCACCCACTGAGTATGCTGGTTTTCATTACTTTACGTTATGGGCATTTAGCGGACACTCATCTCCATAGCGACTTACACAACTTTTTGTAATTTTTTTACATTGTATAAATTGCATGCATTGTATAGCTGGATATTTACTGAAGCAATAGTCCTTTGAGAATGTCGACGTTTAACTGCTTTGGGAGCGTCACTGGTTGGAATTCACATGTACATTTCAAGCTTTTGACAGAGCGACCGTGTATGATTATTTGGTATGTCGACGGACAGGTACCTGGGATTGAACCCTCTATCCGTTAAGCTATACAACCTATTCCAACCGCAATTACAACCTTTGAATTTTAACAAGCTGTTAACTGTCCTTAATTATACACTTTTAAAATCTGCTGAAGGATTTACCATATTAAAACTCACATTTTTTCTGAAACAGCTATGCACGTCGCAAGGAATATACAGTCAGGTCCAAAGGTAATTGGACAAATTAACATAAACTTTAATAAAGTTTATCATATTTAGTATTTGGTTGCATATCCTTTGCATGTCATGACTTCCTGATGTCTGTGACCCAACAACATCAAAAGTCTCCTGATATCTTATTTTCAGGTACAAGCGATACTATAATCTCTCTGCATTTGAATGGATCTCTATGGGAATTGGGGGGTGGGACTAGATTAAGATGTAAATGACATGGGAATAGTATGGAACACATGGTTGGCTAAATGTCTGTAAGTCATCAAGGGTCTGAGGTATCAAACAAGGCTCAAACCATCACTCTGCTGCCAGATATGCAGTAGATATGTACAGATAACTTTAAGGTTTGTTTCTCCTGACTTATTTTCCTATTTAACTCTATGAAAAATGAGTCAGGATAAACAACTCTTAAAGCACAACTGAACGTTTGGTAGTACTTTGGGTTGTGTAGTTACCTGGCCATGATATGAGTCCAAATAGTGGCAAAATATGTTCGTTAGTTGCTCTGTGCTCCCCTGGGGTGATAATCCAGAATAGGGTATTTGTCGCTTTCCATTCACTTCTATGAGGCAGCTAAAACGCTCTCAAAATGACACTTCTAGCATGTATACGACCGCGAAAGAAGTGGATTCTGTCAATACAAACAATAACCAGTCCTCGTACGTATTTTATTTTTTAATTCAATGGCCCTTTTCTTGCTTTGTCGTATTTTATTTGGAACGTAGATCCGGTAGGTAGGCAACGTTCTTGTGCTAGAAACAATGTTAATGCACCGAGTGCGTCAGAAACATTTTAAATTACTTATTCTACATTATGTTAAACTGTCCAATATTGATGCCTGAAAATGGGGGGGACTATGTACAAAAGGTTCTATAATTTCTAACAGTTCATCCGATATGGATGAAAATACCCTCAAATTAAAGCTGACAGTCTGCACTTCAACCTCATTGTCATTGTATCCTTTCAAATTCAAGGTACTAGATTACTGAACCAAAATAACAAAAAAATGTTGTCACTGTCCAATGAATTATGGTGCTCACTATGTGTAAGTTCACAAAGCATTAGAGTTCACAAAGCATTACTTATCTAACTTAGAGCCTAAGTGATAAAACATGTAGTGCTGGGCTTTGGGTTTTCAATATGTTTGGGAGGTTGAGTTAAACTTAGGCTAATGGTTAAGGTTTGACAAAGGGCTTTATTTAGATTCATGAGCAATCACACAAATTAAATTTTCACACTCCTTCACACTGTCAGCATACATAGTAACCACATAATTATTATGGCATAAGTATTAAGTGTTTAAAGATGCATCGCCTCAAATCATAAATCAGCCCACATTAATTACTGGTAATTAGCTACCTTGCAATTACAATCGGTAGCAAGAGCTTTGCGCCCCATACTGTATGCCTATCTTTTACGAATCTGTAAATATACTAGTCGGCAACATACTGTTTACGGTGGTGATATAGGGCCACAGCTATAGTAGGCCTATAATACGGTAATTAAGTTATGCATAATATATGAGGCGTAAACGAGAGCATATTACTGTTGAAAAGATAAAACTGGGCGAAAGGAACATATGGTGGGAACCAATGTGAGAGTTCTTCCTGTTATTCTCACCGCAAAGCTCCCTAAATTAGTAATCAACAAGCTCCTTCAAACGCACTTCACAATGGAAAGTGCTGTCTGGATCGGGCAGATTAAAAGCTCTTGGATTACCAGCATCTCTTCCTCGACGCGGAATAGGAACTCGGGCAGAGAATTAGCATCGCATCCCCCACATCCGCTCTCCCAGCCACTTTGATCTGTGCTGCTTGCTTATGTTTCGTGAATTCTCGGCTAAATTGACACGAGTTGCATTGGTCTTATTTTTAATTGGACATCTGTGTACAACTTAAGTGGCGCGAATGGAACGCAAGTCGTGATAAACGAGCTCTTTGTGTTTGTTCACTCTTCTGAAACGCACAGTAGCTGCGAACCACTGTTATAACACGACCTCGTTTGCCTTCCCTTATTGATCTAACCGCTGGATCGGCTGCTACTGTACACGGTTCGATTTCTCAACAGAGCGCTATAAAGGATCTTTAGTTGTGAATGGAGCGGTATACGAATGTTTTCCCCAGCCATTGTTATCTTTATTGAAATATTCTTCAGTTTTTTGGACTTGGAACAACATGAGCTGCAAACCATCGACCACAAGAGGGCGTGTGTGTTCCTTCTTTGCCTATTTGAATACATTTTATGGCCAACAACATAGCTCCATACGATGTAGTGTGTATATTGTGCCTCAATGTTAAACACCAAGTGGTAATGGCAGAACACGATGGCTAGTGATTTCTAAAAGATATAAATCAATTTATGTTGTCTGCCAACTTGTCAAATGTTTCACACTTTATATAACATCTCTTTATCCAAATTATTTTCTTGTAACAAAACCGAGGGCTAAACTATGGAGTAAACGTCAAAGTTAAGCAGGTCAATAGGTAATAAGAAAAGCTTATATTAGTCTCCCTGTATTCTCATTGTGAAGGTATTCCATTTGGAATTGAGTGTCATTTCAGGTAGAATAGAGGAGAAAATATGCTCTGGCTGTAACAGTTCCCTCTTGGGAGGTCTCAGAACCACACATCAATAACCATTCAGTCAGTCTTGAATCGCGACTTAATTCACAGTGTCTAAGCTTTATGCAGTCTTCCTTCAACCACCATGTTGTACACCGCTCAGCTCACCCACTATTCACTCTGTTTCAAACTTACTATTAAGTGACATTTAATGACTCTGCTATCAGGTCGATAACTGTCCCCTGAAGTAGATCATTGTCCTGTTTGTTTGTTTTTATTCTTAAAAATGCTTCATGGTGATAATGCTGTTTTTCAGAGTAAAACATCTTTGTGGAGAAATTGGATAATTCTGGTAATTTTAATGAATAGTATTAATTGTTTTTTTTAAATTGAATTTGAGATTAGAGAGTGAAGATGGAACATTTTGAAATTCACTGTCTTTCAAGTGCTTTGATATCAATGCAGCTTTATTATGGCTGCCTGATAATCTATCAGTAATGGAAGCCATTTTGGATTTTTTCAGTTTTCATAAAATGCAAAGCATCAATTGTTGGTAAGATTTATGTTTTCACATGAAAATATATCAGCAAGACTTTATATTGTAGTCATCTTGTGGTGCACTTGTTCAAGATAATTAATTTTACATGTAACATTGTTCTTATGGTTGCCATCTGGAATGTTATACATTTATTTGCAACCAGGCAGAATAGAAGACATGGATTAAGCACACAAAAATATAAAACTACTGGAATGGTTTCTTAAGGCCCTTAACCACAGGTGTCAAACTCCAGTCCTGGAGGGCCGCAGTGTCTGCTGGTTTCCGGGGTGTTCTCGGCACCAATGGTTCATTTAAAGTCATTTATTGGCTGAAGTATCCACACACCTTGTTAATTGGCAGCTGATTGAAAGGAAACCACAAAAACCCGCAGACATTACAGCCCCCTGGGAATGTAGTTTGATACCCCTGAGTGGGGGTATGTTGGGTTATAGCTTGAAGCTTGGAACTGAGGCCTATTGACTAGAGAAGTGGTTTTGTGATTGGAGGAGAGGGAGTGGAGAATGAAGACCACACGTTTGACCTGCAGGTGAGTGGGATGGAGTTATTTCTGTATTAATGTGTAAAATGAAGAGACATGCTTATGTTCACCGTGTTGCTATGGCATCACAACCAATTTCAAATAAGCCTATAATTTTACACAACCTACTGTTTGTGTGTTTAGTTTATCCCCAGGGCTGGGTATTGTATGAAAAAGCTTTAGTTTAGCCTACAGATATGAAAGGAAGAATTCAGTATTCTGATACACCCAACATTTTTCAAAGGAATATACTAAAGAAATTTAGACATTCGGCAATGGAATTTGATTTGGAAAGAGTTTGAGTTTAACTTGCAGAGGTTTGCTCTATCTTGCGAGGATATGCTGTTCCTGAGTGAGCACTAGTGCAATCCTAAACCACAGCACAGAGAGATACAAGTATAGACAATAGTTAGGATACTGTTCCACACCAAGATAGCCCATTTATAAATATGCATGGATGTTATAACACATGTATGCATGTATGTGCACACATCCAAACACACACAGTGATTTCTGAATGGCTTCTGTAGTTAATTAAGTTGGCCACTATTTTGCTCACTCACTGTAATTAACAAACACAACATCCAAACATCGAATGCAGAAAGGAAGCTATTTTTTTGTTTTCAATTTCAGTTACTAAATCTCAGATGAGCCAGAATAAATCCATCATTTGGCCTATCAATCAGTCAGCAGATGCCTGCTGTTGCCAGGATATGTTCAATTGCTGTGGAATGTTAGTTGAATCTATTTAATGCAGTTAAATTGATTATCTGTGATGGAGGAGACCCCATGGCTCCATATCCCTGGTGTATGGTAGGCTTATAGATGACATAGAAAATTTAAATACTCACCCGGATGCCTGTATCTCCACAAAATCTTTATTTTATTATGCAATTTAGGAGTCCATATGTTTTGTAAACAATGTTGTGTTTACACATTAATCTTTGTTAATTAGTGTTTACTGAACAGATACATTTTTGAACAACATCATCTTGATCTGCACATATTTCATATTGTACTCAGTAACAATATGTGTTATTCAAGGGAACATTTTAATTAACCTGCATAATATTATGAATACAACGTAGCTGAACTTAGTCACTTGTTGAATATAATGCTCCCAATGTTTGTAATTCAGCGCACTTCATGTTTACTAGCTGCGAAATAAACACTTGTAGCCTACATCTCAAAAGAATGTTCGTGCCAATGAATGATTCATAAACACGCGTAATAGACGTAATAAATATTGTACCTTGCACATTAACTAATGATCTCCCTACTGAACAAAATGTGTGCTATGAGGCTAATCATGTGCAGTTTCGTCTCTGATACCTGTGCCCCTCTGTGCGACGGCGTTTCCCAATCCCACCTATTCCCAGTAAGGTGCGCGTTCACGTTTTAGCCTATTGGCTGGCCCACAGCATTGAGCTGAGCCTCAGACTTGTTACTCTCGCAGCGATTTCATTGTGGCTTCGGTATTCTGCAGGCGCCGAGCCACTCTCTGGATACGAGTGGCCTGACGTATTCGAGGAGGAACATTTCTGCTGTTTGAAACTTCTAATTTTCACGCTGCAATGCTCCAGAGCTCCACTCTCTTTCATTACGATACTCTCGATACGTGCGTTTCGGTAACTCATCTGGGCACCATCCGGCTGCCTTAAATTTACTTAAGGAAGGCATTTTGTTGCCTACGCTGACAAGCTTGAGACCGTTTTCATTTTTACTCAGCACGAAGGGAAAGAAGAGAAAGTGACCGGGGGACATACTTGGTGAAGTTTCCAGCACTTGAGCAGTCTTGTCCTTCGAGAGCTTATGGGCACACTGCGCGATCTCCAGTACGCCTTACAAGAGAAGATTGAGGAACTGAGACAGCGGGACGCACTTATCGATGAGCTGGAGTTTGGAACTAGATCAGAAGGACGAGTTGATTCAAAAGCTGCAGAATGAGCTGGATAAATACCGTTCTGTTATTAGACCGGCAACCCAACAGGTCCACAAACAGAGCGTCTTGCAAGAACAGCAGAGAACCAAGCGGCAGGCTATTTCAGCGGAACCCACAGCCTTTGACATTCAGGATCTCAGCCACGTTACTCTTCCCTTTCTACCCAAGAGCCCACAGTAGGTTTTGGAAAACATTTAAAGTATTTGATGTTCTGTTTTTCTTTTCGTTAAATGCAGTTTATTAGACGCAGAAGTTCAAATCACTGAATACAATTATAGTACATATTTAATATTTTCTTATGCATAAACATCTGGAACATTGTATGCATTCTCATTTTTAATTTTCTTATCCCCCGTAGCAGTTATGCTCCGTTTCATTTCTTATTGCAATTTTAAATTCGCTACTAGTAATTCCGCATGTAAATAAGATGGAATAGAACTGTGATGAATACCACAGACAGATATTAAAAGTGTCCTGCGTCAATATCACATTACTGTGAGGGTTACTGTAACCGACAAACTACCTGTAGCGTTCCCCAGTCAGCCAATGAATAATGAACGTTCGAAAAGATGTAAGACAACTTGGAGTTAGTTTTTACACAGCTATTTCTTGTATTATTAAAAATACGTATTCCACCTCAAAACTGGAAAACAGACACACGAACACACATAGTTCCTCTTCTTGTAGTACCAGGATTTTGGCGGGGGGGGGGGGGGGGGGGGGTTGAGGATGGGGGAAACTGTAATTTTAAACTGCCAGGAGCTCAGGAGCCTAAATAAAATTGAGCTCCATTATAAATATTTATTTAATCAACTGTATGTTTATATTCTAATAATGTGAGTCATATCACACACGTTTCACACTGGACCCGAGGTCCATGTGCATTTATAATATTATACTTCTCAGTGAATCAACAGACATACTCGCATTGTATGACACCCCCACGGATGCCTGTTCAGGGTTTGAGATAGTGAGGTTTTCACTTGTTGCTTTCGGTTGACTGCTGCCTGCAATTCAGTAAGCTCTGAGTGTGGACCAAAGAAGGCAGACTGCTTACAGATGTACACTCCTCAGAGATGATAAACAAGCCAGCAAACAAACGTGGACATATTTCCCCCCTTCCCACCTTTGATTCATTAGATAATAAAAGTAATAAAATAAGGAACTGCAATCATAGTGCATTTTTCAGAGTGGTTATGAACAGACCTTAAGATGTTCAATAAGCCGACAGCAGTAGAGCCAATTAAGGCATGATGTGTGGTAGGTGATTTTTCATATTGGCTTTTTTCCCACACCCTGAGATAAATAGAGAAAAATATTTACATAATCTATCTTTAAATGCAATAGTACTGTACCGTAGCAGCTCACAGCGACCTCCCAAATTCAGTAATATAATCAAAGATAAGAATATGTTTTATGTCTGGAGCTTGTCACCAGAGCACTGACAAATGGAAGGTCCCACATTTAATGATAATGATACAAGGTTTGTTATTTGAGGCAGAAAGGCAATTCACGGTTGTTTCTAACAGCCGGCGATACAATCTAAAGCCTTTATAATCAGCTGCCAAGATGTCCCTTTTTGTGTGGGAGATGCAAATAAACTGTGACTCTCTGTTTGTGAGTTTTGTATCCCTTGGTTCCCATATCAGGGGGATGTCTGCTCAGGCAACAGAATGAACTCTGAGAAGAAGCCTGTAGTTTATATAGCCAATCCCCTGCTCGGCCATAAACAGCACTAAACGGTGGAAAACAGTGAAGTTTTATGTTCAGTGTGAACCTCAAATTCACGTGGTAAATCTCGATTTTAGTCACTCTGTCATTGTACTTATCTTTAGAGGTGGCACAACTCCCAAGGGCGTAAATGTTTGACAAAAAAAAAGTTTAAAAAAAACATTGAAAGGTATTTGTCTGTGTTTTCTCAGCTGGTCTGCATCATAGAACCAGGATTGTGCCTGTTGGGCTGTGCTTGAACTGACCAGCATTGCCCATGAAATAAACATTTAGCTCCTGATAGGTGCTTTCTATACTCATAGAAGTTCACTGCTGGTAGTGGGTATTTAGCGCCAAGTTTTCTTATAACTCATTTTGTTTTATTCTTTTTTTTTTGCACTGGATATTCTTAGCAGAGTAATCTTACCCTTAAAATGTTTCCAAACTTCCCACATATCATATGTGCATAATGAGAATTGACTTCAGTACTCTTTTCTACCTTCAAAGCTGTGTGGGTGGAAAAATAATCACATTTATGGTGTTGAAGTCTTTGTTGTTTCATCACCTTTTAACTACACTTTAGATAACCAATTGCAAACTGCAGTTCATTTGTTCATTTATGTAATCTCATTAAGTAATGAACCTCACATCTTATGACTACAGGTACAGTATATTCAGTGCCTCAGCAATGCAAATCAACTAAAATAAACGATTCAGGTGTCCTCTTAATGAGTTTAGCTGCAGTCTAGTCTTTAATTACATTTGGCCATGTTATGTGCATGGCATTCACAAATAATACCAGTTCCATTCAGGCTACATATTGTAAACACCGTCCAGTCCTGAGGAAGCTGTAGGCATATTCGCACACTTAAAATATTAAAATTAATCTTATGGGAAAGTGACTGTGTTTGAGAATGGTCTTGTCATCAGCTTTCTAGCACATAAAGTGGAAATTTGGAATACGATGCAACAGCAGGACTGGTATTTGTCAGAAATTGCCTCCTTCTTATCAACTCGAGTTATTCTGCTCTAGGAAAACGGCTTACCCTGAAGCAGTTGATTTTGAATGATGTCTGCGACAAAAGTTGTGTTTTTATTTTGTGCTGTGAATCTTTTTAGGTACACACAATTCATGCCCTTTTCCATAGTTATACCTAGGAATGAAGGGAAAGTTGATAAAAAGTTGCTTTCTTCTGTAAGAGGCAATTGTAGACATTCCAGTCTCTGTTTATAACATCCAAGTTTGTTGTTACTTATTGGTATGCTGCAGTCGGGCTGAATGAAAACGACTGCATTGCTCATTGTCCAAATACATGCCATAGGACTGTATTGTCCTTTTACTGTGCATGGGTTATGAAAAGTCTTGTGGAATGTGTCCATTGTACTCTCTCCTAAAGGAGCATATTTTCTCCTTTTAAGGGAATCTGTCTGTGTTTATCTCTCAGGCCTGACAGTCACAAATCTTCTTTTGCGGAAGAAAAGAAAAAAGACACACATCGCGAAAAAGGGGGCAGGCTTTTAGGGGAACAGAGGACGCGTCACTGGTTGTTCCTGGATGTCTGTCACAAGCACGGCCAGAGTTTCTCACTCCTTTGGAACATGTAAATCTGTCAGATGTTGCTTGCTATGATCCTGCTAAATCGCTCCCCATCTGGTCAAATACCACATCAGCATTCTTCAGAAAATGGTGCCAGGGCTGTTCGCTGCATCTCCTCTCTTCATATGAAAGCTTCTGTTTAATATTGAGCGACGAGGAGTGGCCATTGTGTCCCTTTTTCTGTGGTTGCTCCTTCAAAGTGGGAAGATGACAGGCCATTGAGGTGGCGGTCTTCAAAGCTGGCCGCCACCTGCAGTTCAGACCATTGAAAGGAATCCCTTTTTGCCCTTTTAGATTTTTCTCAAAGCTTTGCCTTGGTTTCTCTGAGGATTTTTGACAATATATATTTTCTGAGGGGGAAAAAAAACAACTCCTTCATACTTGAAGTAAATCTGTTCCTGAAGTATCGTGCTCTTATGATTTAGAATATGAGGTGGTTCTTTTGTATATAGTGTCTGCTATCCATGTTTGGATAGTTTATAAGTTTATGAATATGAATATACAGTATCTGTACATTCTGTGTTTAACAAGTGTATACATGCATAATCTTCCTGTGTGCTGTGGTGTACAACAAGAGGCCACATGCAGAATTTCACCCTTAGCTGTTGATTTCAAGCCGCTATTATTGCCAGAATCAATTTTTCACCTACCCTGACCTGGATTTCGGGTAAAAAAGATTGATGGGCGTGCTCCACTCTCACCCGTAACCTCATTACATGTGATTAACCTGATTTGGAGATTCTTTCTGAGTCCATGAGGACAGCGCTCAGCACTGCCGATCTCAGGCTCGTCTCATTGGATATCAGGCCGCTTCTGTTTCCATGGTGATGTAAACACAAGGCCAGAGCGTCTCAGCCTAGTGTGGCATAGCAGGCTGTCTTATAATTGCTTTTCTTTTAATTGTAAGTAATTGGCGCATGGCTGAGCAATTATGCACCACATCCAGAACCCCAAAAAACAACCTTTGATCCAAATGCCTTTACTTCACTGTTCCACACAAAGGCCTCAGTAATTGTTGACATGGCAGCAGAATCAAGTGTATCAGATATGAATTATATTCCAAATGTGGTCTCAGTTGCGCAACGTTGCAAGAGTGGCGGTAGCTCTGGTAATAAATCATAATGTAATTTTTATCTTGTTTTTGCTTGTTTTGTCATTTCTGAATATCAGGGACAGTCTGCCTGGCTTTTATTTCCAATGCAACGTGCAGCTGTTGATCAGTAATGATGTAAGAAATGCTATTATGCACCGTGCGTGCACTAATTCACCAGAAGAAGTGAAGTGAATTCTTTTTTTGCTGAATCATTCTGGAGCTCCAATCATAAGAATAATAATGTGAGTGGCACAACAAGGCTGCACGCAATCAGCAATTATATCATCTGGAAAGAGATGATAATTTCGTTAAAATGGACGGATTGGGAGCATCGATGATACTTGATTTGGAGCTTCATACTAAACCAGTACATTTATTGAAAATATTGAAAAGTATTGTCAGTCCTGCATGGAAACAAATGATAGATTATAATATAAAATAAGATATTATTAAGTATTTATTGCTAGTGTGTGTATTTTCCATATTAAGGCCACCACAGAGTTAGCTGTGAGTCCATATAGGTCTTTTAATATAGGTTAATATCTCATATGGTGTTCCTGTGCTGCTGTTGTGATGATTTGAGAGGAAGTTGGTGCTGGTTGCTAGCAAGTAAAGCTAACAGGTATAGCTGTTGTTTAGCCCATGTGTGAAGTTCAAATGCTAACTGTGTTGGGTCAGACGCTGCATTCACTTGTCTGGTGATACGGATGAAAGGTTATGACTCTTGTTTTAGCTGGTTGACTACTGTTGTTCTGCTGCTCTCTTTATCTCTGAAGACCCCCCCCCCCTTAATAAAACTGTGTCTCATGTAGAAAGTGGCTGCAAATGAGATTTGTGGCTCGCTGTGAGTTTGATATCAGGCCTGATCTCCCAACCCCGTACCGCCAACCGACCGTGTTTACTGTTCACTTAAACAGACCTTTTTTTCTCCCGTTATGGCTGTTGTTCCTATTGAGATTATTAAACATGATTTTAGAAGTTAGCTTAACAACATCGCTGGAACATTCGTCAATGCCTGAAAAGAATTAGCAAGTGCAATCATAATAACTAGCATTGCTGCGCGTGTTTCGGAAAGGAAGGCGAGGTGGAATAATCCGCCAGAGCGACGGAACATGTCATGCGCACGCAAATCTGAAGACGCGTCTGTAAGCTGCGA